>VWYP01004244.1:0-96639 GCA_013400435.1 Pycnonotus jocosus | reverse complement strand
CGGGCCGGTCACGTGGCCCTTGGGGCCAGTGGTTGTGACGGGGACCGTGGGGGTCTGATGGGGGCCATGGAGTCTGGAGCTTTCTTGTTCTCGGTGGTGTGACAGGGACCGTGGGGTTTGGAGCTTGCCTGTCCTTGGGGGTGTGATAGGGACCATGGAGTGTGGAGCTTTCCTGTCTTTGGGGGTCTGACAGGGACCTGGAGGCGTCCTGCCAATGGGCACTGGTAGGGTGACATTGGGGGCTCTGAAGTCCTCCTGTCCAGGGAGGAGTCTGACTGGGAACAGGGGGGTCTAGCGTCGTCTTGTCTGTGGGGTCAGATGGGGAACAGGGCTGTCTGGAGCTGTCCTGTCTGTGGGGTCTGATGGGGAGCAGGACTGTCTGCCAACTTGGGAGGAGCCTGAAGCCCCCTGTCCACAGGAGTCTGACGGGCTTGGCTGTGGCTACCCACCCAGGGAGCTAGAATGCCCCCTGTGCAAGGAATGTGGCCAGGACCCTCTTGCCATTGCCCCCAGGCTCTTGATTACTGTGAGCGTCCATTCGGCCCTGGCCCCATTAAAGCTTCTCTGAAGGGCCTGTCTCTGCCTGCTGTTCCTGTCATGGCCGAGCCTGTCCGTGACAGCCTGTCCATGGCTGGCTCTGGCCTCCGGAGAGGGAGGTGTTTCTCTCCCGAGAAGAGCTGTTTATGCCCAGTGATTTTTTTTTCTTTTTTCCTTTTTTTTTTTTTTCTGTTTCTTTCCCCTCCCTCCGTGCTCTCCTGCGTAAGCCACAGCAGCAGCTCGGTGTCTGCCCAGCCCGGCAGTGTTACGGCATGGCTCTTATGTAGGTGAAGCTGGGGAACGCTGCAAGGATCATTTGGAGCTCTCAGTCTCCTGAGCCTGGAGCTTTGAGCCTATTTATAGGTGGGTTGGGCAGCGTTCCGTGTGAAGGACTTGTTCCACGTTGGAATCCTTGGCAAAATGAGGCGTCTGAAACGATGGTGTTTTGTTTTGGGTGGTTGTTCCTGGGAATAGGGTTTATGAAACCCTCTGGAGCACGGGTTGTTAATAGGTTACGTGGAGAAAGGCGAGTCAGTTTGGAGTTAGGGAACGTGATGCCATTTTAATGGCAACTTCTCGGGTGGCAGAGCAAACAGTAAGAGGATACTCGGTTCTAGATCAGCAGCTTTTGGCTTTGCAGGCAGTGGACAACTCAGACAGGGTCAGTGGGAAGCCACAGAGGGAAGGACATTGCGTTTTCTGTAGGCTTATTCTCATTGTACTGTTTTCTGTACTGCTGAAGATTTTGTGGCTGACAAGCTGAAAAAAAATGGAAATCCACTATTCTAGATCCCTAAGATCTTTTGGTTTCAAATAAGTGGAGGAGGGGTGGGAAAAAAACCCCTCAACTGTGTGTTCTGTTTTGTAGGTTTCTATTGTACAGCTTTAAAATATAAAATTCAATGTATTTTTAAGAGTTACATAACCTTTAGTAACGTGGTGAGTCTCAAGTAGCCTTCAAGAGTTAAATAACAGCAGATCAACGAGACTGGGTCGAGAAGAGGAAGGAGAGGGTTTTATAACGGTGAGGACTGTACACAGATATTTAAAGCTGCTTTGGTGTTGCACTAGAAACAAGTTTTTGCTTAGGAGGAGGAGGATTTTAATACCCTATAAATACAGAACATGAGAAGGAGGATGGAAAGATGAGGTTTGCAGTTTTATGCTAGTCTAGTCCGGTAAATGGATCAGGAATAGTTTATGATATTTCACATTCTTTAGCTTCTCTTCCATCTTGACTTTTTCAATACAATTTTTTTTGCAATCTGAAATGATGAGAACTTCCAGATATTGTGGGTGAGAGAGGAACTCTGACCTTAAAATAAGAAGAAATTACAGAAAGGAGTGAGGGGCACTGTAGTGGTGAAAGAACTGGTGAGGTGGTGACACGTCCTGAGAGAGAGCTGGTGCTTTGTGTTGGTTACAGGAGTAATTTGACACGGTGTTACCTACAGAAAGATGTTTATTCAGCCGGGGTGGTTCGTGCTGGCATATCGATGTTATCTTTGTATTTTGTGGTGGGGGGGGAAAAAGAGCCCTGCCTTAACAGAGGAAATTGCTGGGGAGCAGTTGACGTGCTGGAGATGTGAGGATACCTGGAGGTGCATAGCGTGCCAATGCCTCGGAATTCAGAGTGTACGTGGAAGTGCTGGCATGGAATTGATGCACCAGGAAATTGCTTTCTCTATTTTTGTTGGTGAGATGCAGTTAACGTAAAACAAGCCCTTTGGATCCCATATCCCATTTCTCTTTAATATAACTAAGATCATTTATCTTCTCAGGCGGTGAGAAGGAGGGGGGGAAATTTTGTTCTGTAACTTGGTTCACCTTCATTTGCTGTCAGCTCATGACAAGGCACAATGTGTGCTGCACACTGTGTTCCACTGAGTTTTGGTGATGAAAACAACGTATATGAAAAAAAAAAAGCTATGAAAAATAGGTGTTGTGCCAGTTCTCTCCACTTTTTATGTAAACAATCCCCATTTTTCTCTAAAGTACTCAAAAAGTGCCATATTAGGGTCTTACGCCTTGTCAGTTTTGGTGGCAAAAAGGTTGCTGTTTTAGTCATCGTGAGTATTCAAAATGCAACTGAAAAGGAAATATTTAAATTAGTGTTTGTATTGGTTTTGCAGTGGGAAGTAGTAAAACATTTCTTCAGTTTTAATAAAAAGGGAAATTGTGAACTTACTTTAAAAATGTGTTTGTTTATGCTGTATTAGTCTGTTACACTGTTAAAATTAAGAGGATTTCTTTAATCCAGGCTAGATTGTAATTGCTGTAATCATGTGTTTACTATATTTCTTTTGTATTTATAAATGAAAACACAGAGTCATGTTTTTTTGACCTCGTGTATAACATGACTAGCTGTAGTTCATGCCATATTTGCACAGTGTTTTTCCATAAACATCTTGCTCCTGGAATTATTTGTAGCACTAGAATATGAGCCTGACAATGCTGTCACATAAAGGGTTAGAGCACTTGCAAACATGGAATGCTGAAATTCAAAGTTTAAAAAAAAAACCCTCTCCCCAGCAATTCTTTCAAGTGAGTTTGATGATAATTTTGGATCCCGACTCCTGGTTTTCTAAATGGCTGGAGATGGAATTAATGGGGCTGCAACTCTTTGTCGTGAATTTCAGCATAAACAATATTTTTCTTTCGGCTTTGGATTTCGTGCAAATGCAGTGAAAAATCCCCTGTCCTTTTCCAGTCCCTCAGGATGCTGCACCTCAGCCAGCAGACGTGGCGTTGTTGTCTAACAGTGAGGCTGGAAATGGGAGTTGTTTGTGCTGAGTTTTACCCTTACCAAGGTCAGAGATTTCATCCTTCCGTAGATTCCTGATCTGGAAATTTAACACTTGCAGTGGGTCCTGATTTTGGAATTTTCATGAACTTCTTTGAGTTCTGGAAGGAATTTAAATGTCCCTGTGTTGTGCTTCTTCCCAAACGTAACTTTGGAAATGCCTGAAATAGTGACGTCTGTGTGGCAGAAATATTAATGATGGTAATAAAACAGTCAAGTCAAGCTGAAAATCCAAGTTTCTTACATAAAACTGATTCAACTGTCAGGACAAAAAAAAGGTGGTAATTGTAATAATATTCATGTCTTAAATAATTTTGGTCAATATGGGCATTGAAGTTTTCTTTTGGCAGTGGTTTATGACTTGTGGGAAGTAATTTGGATGAGGAGAGGTCGTCCTGCTCTGTCTCACAGTGGGCTGAATTTCAGTGTACTGTTACCTGAGAATTAGTTTTTCATAATTAAGAAGTATTAGTAAGCCCATGGTTAATTTTTTTCCAATTCTTATTATGATAGAAATCTCTTACTAAAATATAAGCAAAGGAAATTGAGAAACAAATGGTTTAGAGGGCATTTGTAACACCATTTGTAAGCCTTGATTTTACAAACACTCCTCTGAATGTGTTTTGTGTAAGGAGCAGGTCCTATTAGAGAACGTAATGTGTGCAATTGCATAGAAAATCAGCAGAGTTGGTAAATTCTGAAGCAGTCATCCTGGGTTTTTTCTGTCATATATTTCAAATCCTTGTTCTCTTGCAGCCAAGCCTGTGGTGTGCTTACATGTGCAGAGTGCTGAACAGTAGTCTCATCTAAACAAAAAACTTGTGAAGTCAGCCTGCTAGTAATAGTGATGTGACATTGTTATTTATTTTCATTTATTTCAGTTTATTTTTCATTTGTATTGTCTTGCCAGTTACCAGAAGCAGCAATTAGTTGTGTGGGACGGGGGAAAGGTGAGGTGAACAGGATGGGGAGAGGGAAACCTGGTAAACACAATTTTCTGCTGTTACAAAATTTAGCTACTTCTGCCCCAATTTACCTGTGAGCTACACCACGATGTACCAGTTTCAGCCAGTAGCTTGAAGTAATCCTTGTTTTTTGTAATTATTATTAGCTTGGGCTGAACATCATCCACAGAACTCCTGGTACAGGTGGAGTAGGTTTGGATCCCTCTGGAAGATATACCTTGAATCTAGGCTAATTCTTTTTTATCTGTGTTGTCATTTGGTATATTTTTTGGGTAGCTTTCAGATTTTCAGAAAAGCAAGATGATTTTTGTGTTCATTTAATAGCATTGTGTTTATAATACCCCTAAAATGTGCTGCTTTGAATTATGCCTGCATTATGCTCAGGTTGCTGAATTTTAACATATCTGTAGTAGCTTCTCCAGGAGCTTGTGCAAAAACAGAGTTGTAAAATGAAGGCAGGTACTGGCCTTGAATAAATTCCAGTGTGTTGAGGAAACAAGGGAGAATCAAACTGAGGTTCAAAAAGAAAACAAGCATTTTGTCTGGGTTTTATCCTGATAATTATTTACATCAGCCCAGGAAGGTGTTTACCGGTGATCGGGTGCTGGTGAGCCGTGTCTGAAGCAGGAGGGATCCTTGTGTTTGGATTATTGGAACTTGGGAGATTTCTTGCTACGCAGCAGCTCGTGAGCAGCTGTCAGGTCTCCTGGGAGGGAGACGAAGCCTCCAGCCACCGTGTTTACTTCCAGCAGGAGGAGGAAAAGGACTTCTCTGGCTATTATCTGCATATGTTTTGTAAACTGAAAGCTCTGTTAATGCTCCCGAGCAGGGTGTAGTTGCTGTATCATTCTGCAGTGTCGTTCTCCACCCCCTTTAAAAAAAAAAAATTTAGCATAACTTCAATGTTTGTCTGTCAACATCTGCTGGGAATTGATGGATCATCTGTAGCACTTGGGAGATCCTTAACATCCTAATTTCTCTGGCTTCGTGGCAGTGCTCCAGGACCCCGGAGCAATCGGGATTACGTTTATCCCATTGATAGAGAACAGGATGCCAAATGTGGAAAGCAGCAGGTACATTTTTCGCTCTGTAAAAACGCAAGGACAGGAAATATGCCAGGAGGAGAAGGCTCGGCGGAGCGGCGGCGTTCAAAGCCCGCAGCGTGCGGTGCTGCGTGTGCTCCGAGGCAGATGTCGGCGGTGCCTCGGTTCCATGGAATACTCCGCTCCTTCCCAGGCGATTTTTTCCAGCGTTGCCCTCTGCCGGAGGAGACCCGCAGCGCCAGGGATTGCTGTGTGGGCTCTCTGGATGTAGTCCCTGGCACTTGGCACTTCCTTGGCAGCTCCAGTTCGGAGAGCCCACCTTCCTGCTGGAGCTGCAGCAGGGGCCCCTGTTGCAGCCAGAGCGTCTGATTGCTGCTCTTCCCTCCTCATCCCTGTCCATGGGCATCTGTTCAGGGAAGCGGGAGCTTGTTTGGATAAAATGAAAGCCAAACAGTGGGTCCAGCATTATGGGATCAGCTGCTTCTCCAAAGGTTATTGTCCTGGAAATACGACTGATTCTGGCAGGGGGTTGTGCACCTTTCCCATAAAACAACTTGAATTTTGGATTGTTAGTTCTGTCTGGCTTTGATAACCCAGACGCTTTTGAAACAATATTGATGTAAAAATCAAGATTTTGAATGTAAATACACTTAAATTTGATTTAAATTTGTCTGGTGTTGACATAATATGAAACAGTAATAAGGTTGGAGCAATTCAGTGTGCAAATTTTCACTAACACTGACTGTATCTACTGTTCTGATCAGACTGTACTATAGCACAACTATATGTTGTGGGGTTTTTGGGAGGGGAATTTTTTTTAGTTTTTTTTTTAGTTTAGTTTTTGTTATTTGTCCTTTTTTGTGGTTAGTATTTTTTTTTTTTTGATCCTTGGGGGCTTGTTTTTGTGTTTTGTGTTATTTGGATTATTATTATTTTATTAATAATAATAACTATTATTGGGTCTTTGGTGGGGAGAAATTTTATTTTCTGTTGTGTTTTTGTGACTTATGAAAAAGCCTTCTTTTTGGTTTCCAAGAAGGTGCAGTTTTCATGTACTGCTGGTGTTGATGTTACAAGGAGTTAAGCAAGGCAGAGCTCAGCTATACTATTTCAGTGGCAGTTGAGTGGGGACCTCTGTTCTCCCAGTCCTTGTTAATGGAAGTGCTGACATTCACGGGGAAGTCCTTGTTGAGTATTGGAGAGGAAAAAAGGCAGAGATGGTGACTGTGGAGAAGTAACTGGGAATTGTGAGCTGAAATGCTGTTTATTGAATAAAACTGAATTCCTCAAAAGCGGTATTACTTCAGCAGTGAATGAGTCACGTCTATAAGCAGCAATAATTTGTACTGGAGACCAAAATTGTGTAATACAGTGGGGGAAAAATGCTGGTAGGGATGTTTGATAGGTTAACCCAGGCCTTCAGCATTGTGATGGGAGAGCAGCATCTGTCAGAGCACTCTTTCAATTACAGAAACATGAAAATAGATCCTCACAATGCAGCCTGGATGGCAGGATCCAGCCCTTCACTACTGCAAGCAGATGTGCAGGATGATTCTTGCAGCAGATTTCAGGCTCTGAATTGGAACTCTCATTGCTCCGTTTTTCAGGTTTTTTTCTGCCCTTCCCCCTTTCCAGGATATACTGCGATCTCTGGTCGTTTAAAGACCACTGGTTTCAAAAACAAGCCCTTGTAGCCTTTTCCTGTGAAGCAAATTTTGTGTTCCTGTGGGTAAAGTTACTCTGAGAAGGTTTAGGGAAGATTATTCTCCTGGTTGCCTGGATCAGGTAAATACTATAAACATAATTTGTTATGTCTAATGTTCTCCTGGTTAAGTTCTCTGTAGGATGTATCTGGTTGTATTTATCCTTTTTGTTGATGTTCTGTTTTGCAATTACAAAGTACTACTATATCATGAATAGGTTTAATTCTGTTCCAGATGCTGTGGGCTGATAAAGTGCTAATGCGTCTTCTGGCAGTTTCTTGTGAGATCAGTTTCCATGAAAAAAATTGTATTTACCCAAAGTCAAGTCTGCTTTGGAGCACAGGTTTGTGATGTGCATACAATTCCTGGTAGACAAGGATTACAATTTTTTTTTCTACTTCTGCTACTTCAGAAAAATCTTGATTAAAAACTGTAAGTCAGCTCTGAGGCTTTCAGATGCAGTCTCTTTGGTAGCTGTGTCAACATTAATTATTGTATGGCTCTAATGGTACGTATAAAGTGACACCTCTTCTGGCCTGCGACATTTCTCTTGGGCAAACTATGCTTGGCTTATTTAGTTTTCATATTTGATATGCAAATCTTTGCAAAGATCTTAAACAATGTTGTTCAGCTGTTCATTGTTCTTTCTGGTAATGTGGACAGATAAGTATCATGTTTTTGAAAGAGGTTGCAATGATTCTTTACCAGTTCATGATTTTTCCCTTGAAATGTTCCTCCATGGTTGTGCCTGCAGTCAGTGTCCATCCTAGGTCTTGATTTCAGGCTGCTGCTGCCTTGCAGCAAACAAAAATGAGGTGACTAAGTCTGTCCTTTTCCTGTGAATGGCATTCATGATTTGTCTGTTTTCTTCAGTTGTTTTTCTGCCTTTCCTGCAACAAAAGGAGACTTTGCCTCATTCCTGAGTACCGGGTTATCTTTGTGGTTTGTTTATTCTGGATATGCAAAGAAAGAATCTGCAAGAGCAGAAATTCCAGCAGGGAAGGACAGCAGTAGAGGGAGGTTCTCTCTTCATCCAGCTGGAGTCAGACTCCTAAGATCAGCTTTCCATCCTGACTTGTGTTTTGTTCTCTTCTGCCATCACTGCCACCAGGTATTCAAAGCATAGGGATGGGCAAATCCATCCTGGGCTCCCAGTGCTGCTTAAAGAAGTGTTCTCATGGATTTTTAGGAGTGTGGTTCATAACTTGGAGGTTTCTGGAGTCAGGAATGGGATTTTGGAGTCATGGAATTGTTTTGGTCAGAAGGGACCTTAAAGATCATCCAGTGCCACCCCTGCAGGGACACCTTGCACTATCCCAGGTTGCTCCAAACCCCATCTGGCCTTGGACACTTCCAGGGATCCAGAGACAGCCACAGCTTCCCTGGGCAGCCTGTGCCAGGGGCCTCACCATCCTCACAGGGAAGAATTTCTTCCTATAAAACAATCATTCCATATTTTTTTCTCTAGACCAGGGCCTGTGAGTAAGGGACTTCCCATCTTGTGGTTGTAAGGTATGTTTTCCTGGCATCTCCACTATGTGTTCTAGATAGATGAAGGTTTTCAGGGTACTTGATTTTAAGAATGATTTTGTAGCAGCCTTTCTTGCAGAACTGACTTCAGAATGAATTTCCCTGCTAGCATTTAGTTTAAAATGGATGAAGATCATAAATATATGTTTTTTCAGCTAATCTTATTCAGCTGACCCCTCTACTTCTACATTCTGTATCTCTCAGGGGTTCTGTTAAATAGTATTTATATTAATAGTACCATCTACTGCCGAATTCCTCCTGTGGTTTATAAGAGCATATTTAAGTATTACATTATGTTAACCAGCTTCACTGGTAGCTCAGAATTCAAGCTGTTTGTATTTGTAGTTCTGCTGCTAAGTCCCTCATCTCCTGTGAGTGTTGTAAATAGGATTTGGACCTGTAGAGGAGGAGAAGGCCTGGGCAGCAGGGGCTGGGATTCCCTGGCCCTGCAGGGAAAAGGGACGTCCAGAGGTGCATCCACAGGCACCTTTGCTTTTGGGGAATTTGGTGTGTGTGGGTCAGTGTCACCAGCACTGAGGGCACAGCAGAAGAGGCAAGGAGGGGATTCTCTATGAGAATCTCTGATGTCTGTGAGCGTCAGTTCTGAAAGTGTAGAAACACAGAACCCTCAACTGGGTAAGATTTAATAATCAGAGACTGTGAAGAAGAGACAGGGGACTAATACAGGGAGACCAAAGTAGAATCATAAAATCATTCAGATTGGAAAAGACCTTTAAGACTGAGTCCAGCCATTAACCCAGTGCAGCTAAGTCCACAGCTTAATATGAAAAGTCAAACAAAACGGTTTCCTCTGTACACAAAAATCAGATCTGAAGAGTTCATTGAACTTCTCTATATTACATGTCCTTATTACTAATTCATATTCCTAATACGTATTATTAGGCATTTTTGCTAACTTGAGGGCCCTATCAATTGACTTCTATAAACTCTTGTGTTATATTATTATATAACTGTAGTATTGTAGTACCTATCTCTTGGTGGGGGAAATAGCTGTGTATCCATCTGGGAAGATGTCATCCCATGCTCAGCTCCAAGACAAGGCATCAGTTCTGAGGCTCCCACCTTTGCTCTCTGATCTTCCTACATGTTGAATTTCTGCTGGGATCTTCCATAATCCTTCCAGCTGGCTGTGCTTCCTGTTGATTTGCTTATTGCTCTTCCTAATGAGTGCTAGTGGTTGTGTAAACACAGAAGGGTTTGGTGCCTTTTATTGAAAGAAACTTGGAATCGATGGAGGAATTATCTTCAGGGATGTCAAGTGCCTGGAGCTGTGGCACAGAAGTTAGTTCAGGAATATTGCATGGATCTTAAGTTTAGATTTCATGGAAAGATACGTCTTTATGTTACACTAGATTTATGTGTTGGCCCAGAATACTGCTGGCTTTTGAAGAGCTTATCTTCAGATGTTTAAAAATCTGTTCTTGTGTTTTACCATAAACTGATGTGGTCCAGCAGTCATCTGGCTCACATACTGGAAATATTTTGTTTTTCTTTTAACATGACTCATTACCATGCATTTGTAACTATGGTTATTTTCTCTTAAAGGATTTGTTCTGCCCTTTAATTATCATGTTTTGGGGCATTCAGGTTTGACTTATTACCAACGTGGAAATTCCTCCAGGGACAGCTAGCTTCCAAATAAATGTTTTAGGCTGCTTGCCCATAAAATTAGTCCTCTTACTACTTCTCCGTTAGTCTAAATTAGAGCTTCAGTGAGGTTATGTTGCCCTAGTGCATGTGTGAATCTTACAACTTCTTTAAGGTGTAAAAAGTGTTGCTTTTGATGTGTTTGGGGGAGTTCAGCTGCTGGAGGGCTCTCACTTGCTCAGTAGCAGCGGTGTGTGTTTGTACTGGTGAAATAACAAGTGAACTATGGTGGCAGATGTTACTGCTGATCACTTGGACTTGAAAAAGGGTGAAGAAACATTGTCCATGTATTCCTGTTCTCACCAAGATATCCCATTAATAGCCAGTGGCCATTTCCCTTTCTCCTTGCTTAATTATGTATGTTCTTCTGGTTTCTTGAAGGCTTTTTTTTTTTTTTTTTTTTTTCAGTCAGGGAATTAGAATATCTGGTTTTGTTTGCTTTCTGAAGGATGATCTTGCAGTCCCTGTTAATTTTTTTTATTGCTGAAGAGGTTATTTTAGATATCAGAACTTCTGATTGGGTCAGTTTTGTTCGTTATTTCTTCAGTATTGGGTAATTCTCTTTCCTTACCTTGGTTTCCTTTCTGAGATACTTATTGCTGATGGTGTTGGTGATATTCCTGCAGAATTAATGCTAACTGCTAGTAAGAATATTGAACTGGAAATGGTTTCCTAGGATTCTTAAGTCTTGTCACTTGATATAGGAAGCCTGATGTTGCATAATTGCTACATAATTTGTACTTTAAAATAATCAAACTCCATCTTAAGGACAGGGTTTTTTACTTCTATTATTGGAATTAGAAGAAAGATTCCAATTTTCAGAGCATTCAGGATCTTGAAAGTCTTCAAATTGCCAGCCTAACATTTTGAAGAGCCATTTCATGCTCACTTTTTAATGATAATTGCAGAGTTTGCCTTATGCCTCTTATTTATTACTCTAATGCTTTTATGACCAGGAATTACATCAGTTACTACCTTTTCAGTCAGGTAAGCAAACAAAGCCTCTAGTCTATGTTCAGTATTGGATTTTCCATTCTCCTGACTCCCCAAAACTCTGCCTGCTCTGCATTCTTGGCTCAGCTCAGAGCTGGCGTTGCACCTTGGTTTGCCTGCAGCCAGCACAGTTAAACCAGCATGGGACACAATGTCCCTGAGGATCCCTGTATTCCTCCAGAACGTCTGTGGTGAGTTCAGCCTGCTGTGCTGGGCTCTGACGTGCAGTTGGAATCGTTCATCAAAGCACAAACATGATTTAAGGAACTATTCTTAATCGTGTTGCTGTTGTTTGCTGCAGCTGAGGCTGCATGAAATGAGTGCTCAGCTCACCCTCCATTTCCTGCCTCACAAACCTCATGGTCCTGCCTTTCATTTTGGAGCTGGGGCTCCTGTGTTGTTTCCCAGTGTGGAGGCTGCAGGTGCTGCTTCTCCTCTCTGCACTCAGCTGATTGCTGCATTGAATGCTCAAACACAAACCATGGATGGAGCAGAGGATGGCAGAGCAGGAGCTTGTCCAGCCAAGGATTCGTCGGTTCTGGGAGGCAGCAAGAACCAGCAACCACTGTCGTGTGGCTGCTGACACCCATCTTGGCTGAGAAATGAGAGTTCCACGTCTAAGGCTATTGCTAGTGGTCAGACAATGTCCTTTTTTCTTTTTTTTCTTTTTTTCCTGTTAAACTTGCAGTGAAATGGGCCATGTCAATCTGCCAAACCCAGAACTCACAGTTGCAAGGCAGAACTTAGCCATCTGCTGCCATTCCTGCTACCTAAAACCACCTTTCTTTCCATGCTCCAGTGTGAATCCAGTTCCCTTAAGCAGGGCACACACAATAATTAGGTGAATTTTCCAGGCAGCCATAAATTGGGGTCAGGGTTGCTTTATTTAGCAGGTTTGTCACTCTGATGACCCATGGTCATGTAGTAATGGGCTAGGATTTTTCCTCCTTCATAGTTTCCAAATTAAGGGGCTGTTCACCTGGTGGGAATATGTATTTTACCCAGGTATATGACTGCACATCTGCTGCTGTTGAAATTCATCTCACTTCTATTATTTAAGTCTATTTTTTAAGTTCTTTTTGTACAGTCTCCTGGTTCTCCTTTCATAATTTAGTTTTATCAAAAGCCATAAAGAAAAGCCAGGGTTACTAGTGGGGGAAAAAGCCCTAAAACTTATCCCAACCTGACAGATTTATAATTCTGAGTGTCTACATGTGTTGACCAACCAAGATCTTGACCAGTTACATGTGAAGAACTCAGTGCAGCCCATGTGTTGAAATAACTTGGATTTTTACGTGTTCTCTTTTAGCGAGATTTAAAACACATCTCAGGATATGTTTTAAAAAGCATTTGGTAAGGTCCAATTCTTCTTCTTGCTCAGTGAGGTAAACCAGACAGAGGTCCTGCAGATTTGAGAATGGGGAAATGTGGGACCTTCTTCCAATCAGTGATACAAGAGCTCATAAGAGAGTCGTTACATTTTTGTGTAATTTGGGTGGAAATAATGAAGGCTTCAAATCCAGATACTTGGCTAACTTCATTAAAGAAGAAACAACACAAGGAATGGAGAAAAGATTAAACTTGCTTTAAAAGATGAGAAGATAAATAGAACCTGAAAGCTACTCTAACATGTCAAACAATGATAAATAAAAATCAAACAGTCTTCAGTCAATTCAAATCAGGAATAGAATGAGGAAGCACAGCTCTCATTGCAGCTGATGGCATTTAATAGTTGGTTCTGTCCTTTGTAAGGATGAGGAAAGGCAGAGTAATTAATGCACATGATGGTTTGGAAGGTAGGTAAGAGGTAGTTTTGGAAGGGAAGGAAAAGGGTGAGTTGATAGAGAATATATGGATTTTTGGTGGTTGGCATGGCTGTGAGAGGTCACAGCATCTGACTTTTGGGGCTTGGCACAATGGAGTTAATATTCAAAATGTAATAAAATTGTTGAAAGGTTGTGATATTAGAGAGATTTAATGGTTTTTCACTGCTTGGATATGGCACGAGAGTTGCATTGATCTGTATTTTTAGACCTGTAAAAAACCCAATTCCTTTGATCTGCAGTTTTCATGATTGGGAAGTGTTGAGTGAATAATGAACATGCTAAAAGAAAGTGGCAGGGAGAAAATACTGCTCTTTTTCATGTTGTAATTGTGTGGTGTTTACATGAAGCTGTGAGGTCACTGGCTTCCGGTATGAGCTGCTTCCTGAAAACCTTCTTCTACATGGTACATCTAAAAATGTACTTCTTAGAAAAACTCAGCTGGTTTTTGTTTTTCCTTCTCCTGCTGCTGCCTGAACACCTGACTCTTGTTTCTACTTCAGAGCTTGTGTAGCCCTGCAGAATAGTAATCCCTTGGGATGGAGGGTGATGCTGCAGAGGGCACAGGATGTACTGGAGAAGGCACCACAGAGAAATTGGGTTCATGAAACCCAGAGCAGGCAGTGGGAGCATGGAAACAACTTAAAACATAGTCTGACACGTAGAAAGTATTGATAGTCTCAGGCTTTAGCAAATTGTGAGTCATACATTGACAAGGGATGCAGCCAGGTTTGAAATAACGAGGTAAAACCACCATCAACAAAATTGCTCCATGTTTCTATTTTCCTTTTGAGTTTCAAGTGTGTAAAAAGCAATCGGTTACTTGGAAAACCTGTTGAAATGAAATAATTTAATTTTTTTAATGCAAAGTTCTCATGCTGTCGGTGGCTTCTGAACTTCTGTGTTTGGGAATCATGGAATCATTAGGCTTGGAAAAGACCCCCTAAGGTCATGGAGCCTCCAGCCATTTTCTTGGCACTGGCAAAAAACCACATTCCCGAATTCCACATTTTCATGCCCTTTAAATCCCTGCATGGGTGGAGACTCTTAACACTACTCTGGACAGCCTGTTCTAATCCTTAACAACCCTTTCGGTGAAGAAATTTTCCATAATGTCTAACCTAAACCCCCCCTGGTGGAACTTGCAGCAGTTTCTTCTTGTGCTGTCCCTTGTTGCTCAGGAGATGGAAGTAGCCACCAGTTTTCTATAAGATATGAAGGATTTGGCAGTAATAAACCCCAGGCATATATATATGTGTGTGTGTGATAAAGAAAACAGGCAGCCAAGCTTTATTACTCATCACATAGAAAACAGTTTTGGATTGTGTGACATTTATAATGTAAAAGAGATGATTCCAACCAAAATGCATTCTTTGAGGTGAAATATGGTCCTCATAGAGCAATATAAATTAACTAAACTGTGGCAGGTCAGCATGTGTGGGAACCAGGAAAGATGAAAGTCGTGTCTGAAGGAAAAATGAGAATTCTAAGGTAGTTTTAATAGAGTTATGTCTGGGTTTTTCTTATTTTTTTTAACCAGGTTAGATGAACGGGAATAATTCACAATTGTATGTATTTTTTAAAAAATAACAGTATAATCTTAAAATGCCTGGATGACGTATTTGAGTTGAATATTTTTTTCTATTTTGTAGGGATTTTTTTCTTCACATTAATTAGCTAAAATACTACTTAAGGCTAATACCTAATGTAGCAGAGTAAAGACTAGCTCTAGAACACCTTTCAAGGAGTGCTTTGATTTATAAATGATCTAGGAGTTGCAGTATATGAAAATACAGGCATTCTGCTGTGAAAATGAGTGTTTGAACATCACGTGTCAGTTTGAAGGTTGGAGATAAATGTGAATTTCTGGGGTTAGTAATACACTCATTCATTTCAAATCAAGTTATTTTGTTTGATGACCATGCACAATATACTGAAACTTGCCAGACTTCACAGAAGTTACAACAATGGGAAATTCTTAAATACAAATAGTTCCTAAATTTACAAGCCCTTTTAACAATACTGTGGTTTTAGCCAGTCATCATGCTGTTTTATAACAGCTATAAACTCTATTTCCAGAAAGACACTCTGCCTGTCAACCTAAAGTTGGCAACATTCCTGTGAATTTCCATGGTAATTTTATCGGTAAATTAGCATTTGTCAATAGCTTGTCTGTCATAACCCTTACATATCTCAAACCTCTTCTGCCTGTATGGCAGTGAGATTCCTAAAATTCAACTTTGTGGCTTTTGTCACCCCTGTAGGAAGAACTAGAGGTTTAAACACTCTCAGTGTGCTTGTGTTCACTGTTCTGTTGATATTATATTTTTTTTCCTCTCATTGTGTGGGTTTTAAACTTGTAGCTGTGGCACCAACATCCTCATCTTTTGGTGTGTGTTTTCTTTTATCCTGGGTCTTGGGGAGGAAGCAGTGTGGTCATTGCAGGTTATCGTTATGCCAAAAAGTTTTGCTGGCTTGAGGTCCAGGGGGACTTCTCAGTTCAGCCCTCGATGATTTTTGCATTTCTCTGTAGGCTGGTGTTGTCATTCATCTGAAATAATCTAGGAATATCTCTTTAATTTTTTTGTCAGTTCTTGGGTAAGTGCATGGTCACCTGACAGGTGGGAAAAAAACTCAGATAAAGTTCTTCTTTGTTCTGTTTTGGATGAAATGCGATAACCTATGATAGAAAAGGGTTCAGATAAAGCAACCTGAAGCCTTTGGCCTGCAGAGCTGTAGTCTAGCTGTGTTGTAGAAATGAAATTGAAGTTCATGAATCTTCAGAAATGATCATATTGGAGGAACCTTTATGTTTATTCACATTTTAAAAGTTTCATCTTTGGGTGAAACTGGCTCGTAGACTTAGCTGAAAATTGTGTTGGAATCACTTAGTTTTCTATGTTGCTTAAAAACCTAAACCTTGAAGTACTTTGCACTTCATGTGTTCTTGCAAAACATTAAATTGTTTTATTGTTTTTACATTTGATGTGCAGTAGTTACTAGTTATCTTTGCATCTTGGTTTTATCCCCAACGAATACCTAATGCTGAGCTTGTGGGGGCTTTATTTGGGTGAGTAACAGTGAGCAGTATGTGCCTTGACAGCTGGAATTTCCCAAAATCAAAGCGAAATGAGGGAAATGAAGAGTTAAGGCAAGGGCAGGAGCTCGAAGCAGCAGCAGATCAGTGCAGTTTCAGATAGTTATCACTAGGAGGACACACAGACCGTGATATTAAGGAACTAATTGTTTACCTTTTCTTGTTAACAGGTTTGGTGTTGGAATATTTTGTTTTGAACAGGTGCCATATAGAAATGTGTTAACTAAGATACTTTATTTTACTAGAAATTAAAAGAGAGGGTTGTGTAATGGGCAAAACCAGAGTGTAATGACATGAGGAAATCTCCCGGGGATTACTTTATCGGTGAAGCAGAACACGGATTCTCGAGGGCGTTCGTCCATCAGAAATAGGTGACATTTAGGTAGAAGTGATCCCTTTTTTTTTACCATTTACCTTACAGCTTTGTGTTGCAGGAATTTCTTAAACCTTTCTGTGAAATGGTTGTGATGTTTGCTGGTCAGGAGACTGTGTGAGGTGGATCAGTGGCTGGGATTTGAGGCGGCTCTGGCTGTAATCTTCTTTTAATCTGTTTGTGGTCTTCACAGTGTTTGCAAATAGCTTTTCTTTTACTTGTCTATATGTGTTTACTTAAGATTCTGATGTACAGTGTCTGTGTCAGGTTGAGTAATATGGAAATTAGTCTTAATTAATTTAAATAGTTTGTAGACTGCCCATGTTGCTGAGGCAAGCTGTTACCTAATAAAGACTTCGGAATCTGACTCTTTCTGTATAGAATCATTATTGATATCACACATGCAGACAAAGATGATAACTGAAGCATATGCTTCAAATAAAATGACACGAGAAAATGAAAAATGGTTTCAAATCTGAAGTTACTGAAGGATGCACGGAAATAACACCAGATGGAGAGAAAGAGAAACTAAGACAGAGATTATTAATAAGTGTGGTGCGTTGCTGTCATATAGAATAGAATCCTACAGGCTTTCAGTGTATAAATCTTGTTGTTACTTTGGTAATAGTCCCTGTGATGTGTAAAAGTGAAAATGCATCGTTTCACTCCTCCAAAGTAATAGTCCCTGAGGCTACAAAAACTAGCACAAGCCAGTTCTTAGTCAGTTTTGAAAACATACTAATTGTTTTGCTGTGGTAGATGGTCAAGATTGAACTGTATCTTCCTGAAGAATAATATTTATGGAATTAATGTGATTTTATATCTCTGGCTTAATAAACTATCACTGGGAGACATTTTCCTCAATATTAAGGCTTGCTTCTATAGTTGCATTTCGTCAGACTAGAAAGCAAACCACTGAATCTCTCTCTGATAAAAGACGTGGTCTGGAACTATTGCATTGCTGGTTTTGTCAAAATTTCTGTGTGGGAGCAGACACAGAGACACCTTCCCCTCAGTGTCTGTGTCTAACACAGTTTAATTTTTCACACATTTCTGTCATCTTGGCAGCAAGTCCTGCATTTTGCTTTTCCTGCAGGCTATGGTTCCTGTCCATCCATTTGTATTCCCATCACTTCAGTTGACTTTATTGGTTCTTGTCGTGGAATCAGTCTCTGCCTTCAAACAAAAACTTTGTATTCTGTAGGAGGCCCTCAATTGTTGGAAAACAAGGATTCAGCTTGGTTCCAAACTCTTGAGTCAAGTATCTGATCTGACTTTGTGGACAAGACTGGGCACTCTGCAGATCTTGAGCTTCAGCATCTTGGGTCAATTAATTCTTCATTATTTGAGCTGAATTGTCAAGGTTTGTCAGGGCCCTGTTTTATTTTCTGACCCTGCAGAGATTTTTTGTGTTTTGCAGAAATTTCTAGAAGTCTGGAGTAGGACCTGACTCAGCAAAGTAGTTCTTTTTATTTACTACAGAAGTTCTAATAGCTGAGGCTTCTCAGTCTGACTGTATGATTTTTAAAAAGATCTTCTAATCACTCATCCTAAAAATAGCCTGGACTACTCTAAACAGTGATTGATGTATGAGCAGAAACACTGTATAATGCCATTAGAGGTCTGCACTGGTTTTGTGAATGATCTGATTTGAATTTTGGAAAATTCCGAGCATGGAAGGGGAAGAGGAAAGATGAGGATCATTTTTAATTTAATGAGGAGAATGCGACTGTAACACTGAATTGTAGAATGTTGAAAATATGGGTTGGGTTTTGTTGAGGGGGGTTTGCTGGATTGTTTTGGGATTTTTTTTTTCCCCAAAAGCTGGGTGAAATGCTGTGTACCGAGGAGTTACACTAGATTACTGGAATAAGAGAAGTTGATCTCAGGATAAATAAATACTGAAGTACATTTCTTGTTCATACTAAGAAATAGTTGATGGTACCGTCAGGATTTTAACACAGAGAGTATTAATAGTACCATGGAATATTTGCAGTGTTGTAGCAAAGCAGATTTTTGATTATTCAGATCCTGTAAATTAAAAATTGCTTTGTAAGTTGTATTCAGTTACACAAATTGATTTGATCAGGTTTTTTGTTTTACAACAGAGATTTCTAACCCTTGACGAAAAGCGAGTCCTGTGGAAGTCATTCAAGGCGGCGCATTAAGATAATCATTCAGATTTTGAGAGCAGTGAAAACAGATCAATACTGAATTCTTGTTCTGTGAGTAACACTGAATTAAATCCTCATCAACTCAGCTGTGAGGCTGAGGGATGGACAGCTGGGGCACACTTGGAAGCAGGGGCATGGCAGGATGGAGGGAGGCAGGAGGTTACAGCAGGAGACCATCTGAGGGGCAGACACTTCAAAAGGAGCAGTGCAGATGGCACCACGACTGTCACTATTGGTGTTTGTAGAGTAGCACATGAGGATCCTGTGTGCATTTACCACTAGCAGTGTACTCATGTGTGAAATCTTAATTTCTGCAGCCTTTAGGCTCTGTTATGGCAGATTTGCCTGACTTGTGTTTTGCAGCTCTCTGAGATGTTGCAAGGAGCAGATCAGGGATGGAGCAGCTTTCTGCCTGCAGCTTCCCAGGTGGATAATGGGACATGGGGGAGAGGAATTGCTGACCAGAGGCAGGGGCTGAGGAAGTTCAGACATGCTGAAATAGAGGGTTGTTATAGATCAGCTTTTCTCAGCTGGTTGCCAGAACTGCAGTGCTTCTCTCAAGTTGTTGTAGGTTTATTTCCAGAATATACCAAGCATGAAACATCTATTTTGCTCTAATCAGAAGGCAGAAAAAAAATACAGCTAAAGGGGAAGGCTTTCCTTGTCTCCACAACTCTTCGGGATTTTTATGCTGTTGTTGCAGTGAATAATCAGATTTGGTACTTGCTTGCCTGGGTGTAGAAGTGCATTAGTGCTGGTGAAAAACTGTGTTTGAAACACTGTATTGCCAAGATTGGCATCTTTTACATGGTAAAGGTGGACAGAATCAGGTCCTGTTATTGTAGCATGATTTGCTGTAGGTTCACTCCAATTCTTGCCAATTTCTGCTAATATAAGCCTAAAAGTAAGAAAGGAGTTTTGCATAACTAACAAAATTTTCAAGAAATCATCTGCATTTGGCTTTTTGAAAATCTGAGGATGAAGCAGAAATTCTAGAATTGATTTTACCATCATAACAAACAATCAAAGTATTACAGCAACTGTTTTCCAGTAGTAAATATGTCTTCATTTTGCTGTACACAGTATTTGATAATTTTTTTGCTCCTGCTTTACATTAAAATCTTTTTGTCCTTTTTTGTTTCCACCCTTTTTTTTTTTTTTTAAACTGAAACTGGTTTTAGTTGCTAAGTGGATTTTCTGGTTTCAAGTGCCACAGGTGGCAGCAGTATTGGGGTACTGAGTGAGTTTGGGAATGACAACTGTACATTGTGTCGTTGTCAGTGTTAGAACATAATCTTTTGTTTTGACCTGAAGGATTTGGTTTAACAGGAAGGCAATTTCTGTGTCTTTTGTGAATGTATTGTCATGTAAATAGTTCTGGGAGCTGGAGCAGAGTAGTTCATGTTCAGGGGCTTTCCCCAAATCCATCTGTTGCGCAGTTTTGATGGAGATGCAGGGTGCAGTAGTCACACAGAGTGCCTTGGGTGGCAGAGGAGTGTTTTTACATTTGTTTTGTTAACTGTCTTACGGGAAATAGATGCTGCGGCCCAGTGGAGTTGGCTTATTGAAGATGAAAGGTAATTGAACCAACATGGGATTAAATAAGGCTTTTCCATCTCTCCATGTGACCTGTCTTAACAGCTTTTAACCAAACAGTGGAAAAGTACAGAGTGTGTCCGTGGCCATTTGGCAGTCAGTTTCTCCAGACACAATTTCCAGGGCCTTCAGTTGTTCCCTTCGTTTGCTTTAGTCAGTTTGTTGAATTTGATAACATTATTTGATGTTATTTGATAACATATTCTTCAAGTTTGAATCAAACCAGAGAGTGGCAGAACAGAGAAGAATGAAGGAAAGACCCAGAATATTCACCCTATATAATGTGAATAGAATAAATAAATAAATTCTTATGTAGAAGCGGGGGCTGAAATCTGCTCAGTGCATCAGAGCTGGTCAAGTGGGTTTTTTCCAACAGAAACAGTGCAAATTGATATCCAGAGAGAGTTTCCCAACTCCATTTACTCTCAGTTATCTCAGAGCTGTTGGCCACTAAGGGTGAAGCTTGCTCAGCTTGCTTTAACCACAGGACTGATAAGTTCCAATGGAATTACAGCTCCGTGTTTCAGAAGATTTGAAATCTATTGGGAGAGGAAGATGACTGACATAAATGTATCTGAACAGGAAAGAAAGGATGTTATTCTTGGTATTGTTCAGGGTGTTTTTCTCTTCTGTAGAATACAGTTGAATCAGTAACAGGAATGACAAATTAGGAAGCTTGGAAGGGAGTGCAGTGATTGGACCTGCTAGTGCTTGCTTAAGGAATCAAACCCCTTGCTGACACCAGGTCTGTCAGTGAAGTGCATGTTAAAACAGCCCAGGAGCTTTTCTGGATCTCCACGTGGCTGCTTTCCTTTTCTTGTTAGAAAACTTAGAAGTTGTTGTGTTTTTTTGTGTTGCTTTGTTTTGGTTTTGTGTTTGTTTTTTTGTTTTTTGTTGTTGTTTTTGTTTTTAGAGAAAGCATTGAGTTTGCTGGGTTTCTTTTGGTTTTGTTGGGGTTGTTTTTGGGTGTTTGTTTTTTTTTTTTTTTGTTTTTTGGGTTTTTTTGTGTTCTGGTTTTGTTTTGTAACCAAATGGAGAGTAAAGTAGTATTAGGTGTTTCAGACTTGCACGTTGTTTTATGTGGGTAACAATATTGTCTAATTATAAGACATAGGTCACCGACTGATGCAAAGCTCAGGTGAGGGGAACTGCTCTATGTTGTGAAGGAGAGAAACTGTGCTTTGCTACCTCCATTTAATTTCTGTTTCCTCCACTCTAAGGTTCTTGTCTATCTGTTGTAGCCTCTCTAGGTATAAAAGACTCAGCAGTTTCAGGAAATAAAATCAGATGTGACAGTTCATATCTCTCATAGAAGGATGAAATATCGTGTTGTCAACAGAGGGAGGCTGTGGTCAGACCAGGAGGGCAGAATGCCTTTGTCCTCAGCGTCATTTCCTTGGCTGATGACCATGGGGTCACTGTGTCTTTAATTAATATTCTGGGCTTGCGTGTATAATTTTTGATACCAGGAGTACGAATCTTCCTTTTGCCAAGTGTTTAATTTTTTTGGACAGGAGCATTGCCTTGAAACCACCTAGGAGAAACTTAGGAGTTGCCAACAAGATTAATCCCTCCAGACTCCGGGAACAGCAGTGTCAGGGAATGACTGATGGGAGCAGGTCGCTCTGGACTTCACAGTCAGTGGAGGGCTGCCTTAAGAAGTTTAGGATGGGATTCCTCATTTTTTCATGGAGGGATAGGATTTAGTGAAGTGAACCATGCTGAAAGCTCTGCTAGTTTAAGTAGACCTCCTTTACCTACAGGGGTACCCAGTACTTGGTGTGGACAATTGAGATAAATCCCAGTATTCTGTGGTTTGATTGCTGTGCTTTGTAAGGAATAAGGGTTTATTATGAGTGTGCTGTTTCTTTGTGGAAATCTGTAGAATCCAGGTCTTTCGTCTCCCAGAATAAAGACAATAGATGTCAAAATGTGCTTTTGAAGGCACAATCAAAAATTATTAACATTGCACTTCTCCTTTTTTTTACGTATGTGTTGATGTAGAATCTTTCTTGAGATGTAAGAATTGAGTCAAGGAGTTGGAGGGGAATGTACTGGGTTAGAATAAAATTAGTCTGTCAGGTGTAGATACATAATAGACACCATGGTGCTACCTTGGCCACTCTGTCATTAAAATCTCAGAAATAGTCCTGATGAGTTTTATTCTGTTCTTGTAATTAGACTCTGCAGTGCAGTTGACTAGTCTTAAAATACTTCTATGGATTGATTAAAGAGGTGCAGAATTACAGGGCTGTGCTCTGATGTTCCCAAATGATTTCATCTCTGGACATGTCACCTGCTGTTCAAATAATGGGAGGAAAAGTAGCAATTGAGTCATATTGGTGAAATTAGGGATTTTGTTGGAAGGTTAAGTGGGCACTAAGTGTCCTGCTGAAAGGGTTAGGTGGGATATTTCCCACTTGGTCCTTGCTTACACCCAGATGTAAATGTTAGCATGGAATAGAATATTTTAATTGGAAGGGCTCTACAGTGATCATCTAGTCCAACTGCCTGAGCAATTCAGGGCTTGCTAAAAGGTTGAAGCATCCAGGTCATTGATAAAAACATTGAACAGGACTGGCCCTAGGGCTGATCCCTGAGGAACACTGCTGGTGACAGTCCCCAGGCAGCTGCAACCTCTGTGAGCTCTGCCTTTCAGCCAGTTTGTCACTCAGAGCACCGTGAATTTGCTCATCCCACAGTGGGACAGCTTGTCCAGAAGGATGCTGGGAGTGCCAAAAACCTTTCTAAAATCCAGAAAAACTAAATCCCCTTCCTCCCCTTCATTCCCTGGGCAATTGACCTTATCATAGATGGATATCAAATTAATTAACCTTGTGTTGGTAGTGCCTGGCAGATGTGTTCTTCAAAGGACTCTCAGCAGCACCCAGTATAATCCTCTCCATATTTTTTTCCAGGAACTGAGCTCAGACTAACAAGTCAGTCCTGTTTTTGCCTGGGATAGAGTTAATTTTCTCTAGTA
Organism: Pycnonotus jocosus; assembly: GCA_013400435.1. Lineage (NCBI taxonomy): Eukaryota > Metazoa > Chordata > Aves > Passeriformes > Pycnonotidae > Pycnonotus > Pycnonotus jocosus. The sequence continues at coordinate 73,351 of VWYP01004244.1, read as the reverse complement.
GCTGATGCAGTGCTATGTTTTGGATTCAGTGTGAGAATAGCATTGATAACACAGTGATGTTTTTGGTTGCTGCTAAGGAGTGGTTATCCCAAGTCAAGGACTTTGAATTTCCCAGGCTCTGGTGATGAAGACATGACTGGGACAATGGCCTTGAACTGGCCAAAGAAATATTCCATACCATGGGACATCATGCCCGGTATATAAACTGTGGGGATGTTATCCAGGAGGAGTCAGTGGTATTTTGGGATGTGCTGGGCATCAGGTCAATGACTGGTGACTTGTGCATCACCTGTTTTCTCTCTTTTTATTATCTCTCTTCTCATTATATTGTATACTGTTATTATAATGATACTTGACTTAATTTAAATTATTAAACTGCTGTTACCTCAGCCCACAGATTTTAACTTTTCCCAGTTCTCCCCATCCCCCTGTGCTGGGAGTGAGGGGCTGTGTGGAACTTAATTCCTGGCTGGCATTAAACCACAACACTTTTTGGTGTGAGTTCTTCTAGAATTATTTTCTGCACAAGTCGATGTCTCTTGCAGTTAGTTTAATTACTGTGGATTATTTTAGGTATCATATTGATGACATGGGTGAGCAGAAGGAAGGGGAATGGGGTTGTCATGACTACTGTGATTTTTTTTTTTTAATTTTTGTACTTCGATTTAAAAATATTTTTATCTCTAAATTTTTAGGGATAAGTAATGTCCTTTGCTGATTGTTAATTACTGGTCATACTTAAGACTCCAGTAATTCTAGCAGAGATGCAGTTTTTCAAGACATTTTTTCTGGAAATCAGAAAAGGGTGAAGAGAAAGAGCATTCACTTGGCAACTTATATAAAGAAAAACTGGGTTAGTTTAATACTCATGTAATAGTTGAGTGTAACTTACTGTGGTGCTCACAAAAAGACGTGATTTGTTTCAAATGAAGTGGGTTTATATAGAATTTTTCTAGAAATTTTTTTAAATGCTGGTAATTTTTGCTTGAAACTAGTAAATTCCTGCAAGCTTGCAGCTGCCATTACTAACAATAATTTCTTTGTTTTATTTAAATCAATATAATTATTTTTCCATGAGGAGATCTTGCAGTGCTCATGCCTTAGTTGTGGTTAGGAATGAGTTTCTCTTGTGGAACTGATCTAGGCCTTTAATTACTTTATAGCAAAGGGAAAACTGATGCAATTTTAAGGTATTTTCAGTCATTCAAGGGGTAAATTAGCTTCTTCGTGACTAATTAAGGAAGTATTTCTCTAATGCACAAGAGTGGGTGTCTTTTGTGTTCTGGGTGTGTTCATTCTTGACCTTTGCTTTACTTGGACCATAGTCACAGTAGTGCAGGGACAGAATTCCAGTGCTGTCCGTGTGTTGTCAGCATTGATCAAGCAGGGATCCTTCCACAGTGAACATTGGCTTTTAAAAAAAGAGAAGGAATTTTCTTGCGTTTTTTAAAACATGCGCATTTAACAAAGAAAAAAACCCCAACAAACCAAAAAACAAACAAAACCCAAAAAAACCCCAAACCTTCCTTAGTTTATCTCTAAACTCTACATATTTTTGTGATTATTACCTACACAGTTCCCTCCTGAATTTGATGGATGCCTCTGGCCTCCTTTATGTGCTTACTCAGCCACAGCAGTGTGTCTGCTCTGATTTCCTGAGCTGGTTTTAGCTCGGGTTGGTGATATAACCAGATGAGTCCAAGCTGAAAATGGGTTAATTTGTCCTGTTTCTCAGCCCTTGCCGAATTGCCTGGTACATGAGTAGGCTGCCACTTGTCCCCCTGGCTTGCTCAATCTCGTTTTCAGACAGTCTGGCAGTCAGTGTTGGAATTGAACTGCAGAAAAAAATTATTTCTCAGTTATCCTTAGGTTGCTGGTATCCCTTAACTGTGTGGTTTTGTGCGTGTGCTGGAGGCTGATAATTTCAGGTATTAATTTTCTGAAAGACTGAAATGCCTTTTTTTTTGTTTTGGGTAATTAGAAACAACACTTTTTTTTTTGTGAAACCTAGTTAATGCTGTTGACTAATATAAATCACAGGATGAAGAATCTCTGGCAATGGATTTTTATTGTGACTGTGACATGCAGCTCATTCAGCTGAGGAGCTTGTCTTAAATCCCACACCTGAGCTGCTTAAAGGAGCAGATCTAAGCAGAGGCTGTGAATTTGCAGAAAGTGTAAAAGGACTTCAAAGCTTGTGTTGCTGAAAATATTTCTGTGCTGTGTCTTCCTTTACAGTTGGTTTTTAAGGTGTTTGAAGCCAGAAGCATCAGATATAAGAAGTGATGGACTTGGTTCTCTGCACTTGATTCCCATCCTGTGTATCCATGGCTGTTTCTGAGCACTTTTAATCCACAGTCTGTCTCTGCCTGATGGATTGAAAAGTGCAGTTTGCCTGTGATAATGACAAATTTCACTTTCCTGGTCACACTGAAAGCAGGAGAGAATTGGAAAAAAAATCGTGATTTCTTCCCCTGGTTATTTTATTTCTACTTCTCTGTCAGGTGTTGCTATCTAAGTCAAGGATCTGGTAGTTAAATGAGCACAGTCTTTATTTTAAAGTGAAAATAAGATGTTGGAAGAAGTTGGCAGCACTGGAAAAATTCTCCTATTTGCCCGGAGCGGATTGTTTCTTTCCGGGGGGTGTGTGTATGTGACAGAGGCTGGAAAAGAGAGGGATAAGTGTGTGTGGGCACTGGCAACAGGCCACACTCTTCAGGCCATGCTCTGTATCATCCCTCCCTTCTCCCATTGCCTTGCAGAATGTATAAGCTCAGCTGCATAAAATAATACATTTATTTCAAAATCGCGTTAAATGAGCTCATCTCAGTCACTCAGCAGTTAGGAAATCCTGCCAAGTGCTACACGTCTTGTAAATTTAGAGGGTTTTTTTTTTTTTTTAATTTTCAAAGGATGAAATACTACACAGTTACTGAGGCAGAGAGAAGGCATCTTCCTTCACCCATAACATACTGAGGCACGAAGAACGATGCTGAAAGCCAAGGTTTCTGATTTGACCCTCCTCCTCAGAGCTTCTGAACGTGAAGATTCCCGACTCACAGAAGCTGTCTGCTCGTGGCAGGCAAAATTATCATTCCCTGCACTCACAGCTGAGGGTTTTTACAGGGTTGGTGACCAGCTCTAGCACGGCACAGCTCCTTCTCCTTTTTCTTCTCCTTTTCCTCCTTTTTTTCCTTCTCTGTCACCGCCAGCTTTTGGAACCAGGAATGGGTGAGACTTCTGCTGCTTCCCTCCTAACGAGGTATGAATTCCAGATCAAATGCTAAGAGCTGCTTGTTTCTACGTGAAGAAATCAGATTCAACCCCTGGACTTGTTCCAAGCAGGGATATCATTACTTTTGACTCCTGTGTTTCAAACTGTTAAAGCCTGCTGATCTGACACAGCTAGGGATGGAATTAAAATATATCTGTGTTTCGAAGATGGGAGGCAGAAGGAACTGTTGGGTAATTTGATCTGACATTTAGGGTGTTGCAGGTCATTATGTGTAACTGTTACTCCCTGTTTGGAGCTCAGTAGCTTATGTTTGACTGAAAAATTGAAAAACTAACAGGCATCTGCTGAAAATGCTTTTAAGAAGGGCAGGCTCGCTTATTTGGGAGTTACTTAGAAATGAGGATTTCAACATCTCTCTTTAGTAATTTTTTCTATGGGATAAACAGTCTGTGCTTGCTTCTCTTTTTTTTTTTTTTTTTTTTTTTTTTTTTTTTTTTTGGCCACATTTCTTACTTGGACATGCCTAATTCTGCATAGTTTCATGGGAATTTTAAGCTGGCATAGACTGGCAGAACTGCTGAAAGAAGCAGTCAGCTTCCCCCAGTTCCTGCCTAGTTGCCAGCTGGTGCCTGGTCCTACAGCCATGGGTGAACCCACTGCAGAACCAGCCACAAAAGCAGCAAAATCAGATTTCTCCAGGATCAGTACGAAGATCTAGTTCATGGCACAGCTGCATGAAGGGGAATGAACTGTCAGGGATGAGAAATGGGTAAAGGTGGCTTCAGCAGCAGGTGGTGAAGCCACAGAGTTGCTTTCAGCTGTTGGTTCTTGGCCTCTTCCCAGTGGGAATGATGTTGGTTCTTGGCCCTTTCCTGATGGGAGTAGTGGTGGTTTGTGTTGCTCTGCAGCCAGCAGTGTCTGTGGGTTCATCTTCCTGGTGTTAAACATCAGAACTTCACAACCAGGTGTGTATCAGAATGCTGGAATGAAAAAAAAAATCCAGTTACTTGATGTAGCAGAAGTGGTTCAAGTGTTGTCTAAGTATTAACATTTATTTTGTTGTTGAGTTTTTAGTATCTGTGTTGTAGTAATTGGTGGCTAATACACAAGGGAAAAGGGCTTTGGATTTACTGGAGGGCTTATATGAGACAAATTAGTCTGAGTGTTAGCAGGTTAAATGTGGAAATTCTCAGTATGTGATGACTGTTTTTGGTAAAGATTTTTTCAAAAAATAAACTCTGCTTTAGAGACACAAATTGATATTTATCTTAAGACCAGATGTTGGACAGCATTTAGTGCTAAACCAGATGACCTTCACACAAAATTATTTTCTCCTCTCAACTGAATGATTATTTCTCTTAGGAGAGCATTTGGTAAGAAATCTCTGTGCCAGCTCTCATCCTGTTAATACTTTCATCGTGCTTTGTAATGAGAGAAGACCATCTCCAGCCTGTAAAAATCTGAGATGTGCATCATATTAACATTGTATTAGTTAATTGTGCTTCCTCTGTAGTCTGAGGAAAGGTGAGGTTTTCTGAGATAGAGGAAGGAAGAGCTGAAGCTGTAGAGCAAGATCCAAGGACAAGTCAACCCGAGCAACAGGGGATTGTGCAGTCTGGGCAAGGGAAAGCACTGTGGAGTTAGCAACTAGAAATTCAGAATATACCCATCTCCTGGAGCAGCAGATACTGATGTTGTTCTCCATAGATGGAAAAAGATCGGTTTTTTCCGGATACTGCTGACAGTGTTGACTGATGGTTTTTGTAGTACTGTCAAAATAATTTTTGTTGTTTTCATTTCAGTTTACCAGTAACTCCTACTGTAGTGAGAGTTGTTACATAAAATTGGTCTGTATTTTCTTGCCAAAAGACTCCAGTATTGTTTAAGGAACGGTGCTGAATGGTTGAAGCACAAAGTCACTATTCAGCACCCTGATTCCATGTCTCTTCTGGTAGCACAGAGCAAAACTTCCTTGTATTTCGGACTGAAAAGTCTTCCTTTTTCTTTTGAGATGGATTTAGTTCAGGGTAATCTGATTGTGGATTATTTCAGCGAGATTTCGCAAGTTTTAGCTGGTCCAGATCTCATTTTACCATGGGAATTGATAAACTCAGNGTAATTCCATTCTTCAGGTGTCTTTGTTGTTAGTGACTGAGCTGCCAAACCTTGATACCTTTTTTACCTGTTTTACTTCGCTCTGTACTTAATTTCTGCTTGGCATCTGATCCTGAGCAGTCCCAGGCAGTGCCTTGGGTCCTGATTATTCTTTTTACCTCTACTTTGTAAAATCTTTTAGTTGAATCTGTGGAAATCTTACTTGGCTGATATTTCTCTGGCCAACCTGTGGTTTTTATAGGGGAAATTCCCATACTTCTCATTTAAAATTCTTGTTTTAGGTTTTTATTGAAGACAGCAAAGGATGCCTTTTCTTGTTGTTTTTGTTTCTTTTTTATTTGTTTTGTTGGTGTTTTTGTTGGGTGTTTTTGGTTGTTGTTTTTCTCTCATTTTTAAATATTTAAAAATATATTTTAAAATACTTATTCCAGTATTCACTGTGCAGACGTGTATTACCCTGGTAAAGCTGTAAAATAGCCAAGCTATGCTGATCTTCACTGGAAGTGGAATAGTTTAAAGAAGGCTTTGTGGTCTGCTTAGTTGTTTATACTTCAAAATAATTCAAGAGAAAGATGCCTTTTTATTTACCAAGCATTTGAAAGTAAACGTTAAAAACCCATCACAGCAAATAGTAAATAATTTTCTTTAGAACACAGGGCCTTTTCTATTTTTTTTGTGAACAGATGGGTTTCTTGCCAGCCATCAGAGTTTTCAGAAGATTGCTCCTATTTTCTGCTTATTACGTGTCAAACAGTAAAACATAAAAAATTGTTGAGAAGCTTTTTTAAAAAAGAAATACCCAGGATTGACACCTTTTGCTAAAATATCATTTAACTTCTTTTCAGGTGGAAAATAATGGCTATTAGAAGAGATTATCAGTAAACAGTGCTGAAACGGAAGTTGTTTGGGGTTTTTTTGGTTTGTTTCTTTAAGAAAGAATCTTAAATGTTTAATTGTTTCTGGAACCTTAATGCAATGGCTTTGGCATTTTCCAAAGAGGGAAATATAATATATGTAGAATATATATACGTGTATGTACATAGTATTTGAAACATTGAATAAAAATGAAGTTTTTTACTTGGTTCAAGCTTTCTGGGTCCCTTCTGCAGATACAAAAGTACAGTTATCAAGGAAATATCAGTTTTCTAGTTGGCTAAAAAATGTGGTTGTGGTTGTGTATCACTTCTATGCATAGCAGGTCCTGAAGAATTAAAAAATGACAGAAAATTTGCTAGAGAAACCAAAAACTTAAACTAATGGTCAGCTATTCATTGGGCTGTGGTTGAAACCAAGAACAGGGCAAAGAACTTTGCACTGAGACACGGTGGCTAAAATGTGCTTGACGTGACCCAAACAGGAAATTCTGCAGAGAAAAAGGGGAAATAAGAACTTGGATCTTGTTAATTAAAGTTTTGGCAAGCTGACCTTTTGGGCCTTTTTGAAAACTCCAGTGTGGGATGCATCATGACCGGTGTTTGAATTTCTGGTGTTTCTTCTGACCACGGTGCAGGGGGAAAGTTCCTTATTCTGCTGTGTTTGCCATCAGGTGCAAGTCTCTGGCAGGAGGGAGATGGAGCATTCCCTGGGAGAAACTGAGGGTATTTTTGGGAAGCAGCTTTTTGGAGGGTGGGATAGAGACTGGTCAGAAAGGAGCCTTTGACAGGAATGGAGACCAAGCAGGGGAAAACCAGCAGTCTCTGGAAATGTTTGAACAGGGAAGGAAAGGCTTATTTCAGGGATGCATAGGGATTTGTGAAATTAGATTGTTAATGGATTGAGAAAAATTTTGGAAAAAAAAAAAAAAAAAGAAACCACAGTGGACCAGGGGAGTTACTTAAAAGTCTTTTATTCATTTTGCTTTTAGTTTCACTGTTCACGAGGCCCATGTTTTATGTATTTTACTAATGACACAGAGCTCTGGAGTTTACAGTGCTTTTAGTGTTTAATTATGCTGATTCTGAAGGAGGGAGCAGAGCTCCTCCATACTCAGTGAGTGACTCAGGGTCCCAGAGCAGGGCTGGTGAGGCAAAATGTGAACCTTGAGGCAGCCCTAGGCCAGGAGGCTGGAAATAAACAAAAACCTGTGTCCTCTGAAGGCTGAGACAGAAGGTTTTATTTGCATTTTGAAGAGTCACTAGCACTCTTCCACTCAAGTCTGGAAAAGAATTGCGGAGTGTGACATTCCTTTCTTCAAAGGATTGGTCAGAAACTCAACTGGTGGAGCTCCTTGTTGATCCAGGTGTGTTTGTAGCACCTGACATGGATGAATGTTACAGAAAACAGAAGAAATCCAAGTCTTTCACTGTGCTCATCCCATGGCTCCCATGCATAACCTTTATATGAGGAACAGAGGCAGTCTAAGAGCCCAAGAATCCAGTCAGATCACCAGACAGGAAGAAATTAAACTGGGATTAAGGAACTTGAGCAGGAGGAACATGGCAGAGATAAGCCACTGCACAGGTCACTCACAGAAACAGAATTTCTGAAGAGTAGTGTTAAAATGAGTATGTTTAACATAAATACATCATATAGAGGTTTCCAAAAACATATTTTAAAAAGGGGAAAAAAGCTAGCAAGTGCTCTCTTAGAGTCTTTAAAGTTATTCACTAATCCAAGATGATGACGATAGGGAAGAGATGCAGTGGTTTTGTCACCTCCTATAGGTGAAGATTCAGAAATCAGCTTATTGAGGCATTCCTTTAGAAAGGTGTGGGATTTAAATCAAGTCAAAAGAAGACTTGCAGCTCAGCTTTTGACTTAATCTCGGGGTGATATTGCTCTGAGAATAAGGCAGATGAAAATGGCAGGCACTGTTGCCTGTTGAGGACTGGATGCCCTGGTTTTCAAAACATCTCAGTGGATTGAACCACTGGGAAATCGGTCAAGCACCAGATTTGATCTGAGTGAACACTGTAGATGGAGTTCACCTGTCTGCCCTGTGAGAAAAAAACAAAATGGGATCATGAGTGCAGAGTGAGGATGTGCTTGAGAGTAGTGCTAAGATGCCTGAGGCAGGGATGAAAAATCCACCTTTCCTCAGAGGAAAGAACCATCTGTGATAAAAAGGTCATTTTGAGGCTTTGGAGACTGGGTTTGTCAGAGACACTTCAGGGAACTGGGACAGAGGAGAGGTTTTCTCCTGCATTAGCAGGATGTGCAGGAGGTTATAGCTGTAATTAGGAAGAGGAGAACAGAGAAGATGCTCTGAATTGTGCACAGTGTTTTAGAATGCCACTTCTGCAGGGAAAAATCCCCAAAAGATGCTTAACAAACCAAACCTGATGGGCTGAAAAGGAGGCATATATCCCCTCTCAAAGTCTGGAGGTGGNCTTAACAAACCAAACCTGATGGGCATATTTCCCCTCCCAAAGTATGGAGGTGAATGCCTGGATGGCAAGTGTGTCCTGAGCTGGTGGGATCAGGGAATTGCTGAAACTCGTGTTCGTCCTAAGTTGAATCCAGAGAGGATTAAACAGGTCTCACTTCTGGAACTGCTGAGAATGAGGGAAATAAAATGCCTGGTTTTGTCATGTAATTTTTCAGAAACCTTGTTAATAGATTGGAAAATGAAGTGACTGAAAGGGATCTGGAGAGGGAAGCAGGAAAGGAAGAACTGTGGAACCCACCAGCATTTACTTTGTCCTTGGTGGGATTCAGTGACAGAGAGAGAGAAAGTGGTTTCAGATTCTAATTTTTAATCAAGCAAGTAATTGAAGAAGGCAAGAGAGAGAGAAGGACCTGCCCTGGATGGGCAAAGTGAGCACTGAGGAGATCATTCAGAAAATTTCATTTCTCTTACTTCACTGTAACTTTTTTCTGTGCAATAAACACATATTTAATCTAGTTGGCTCTAGTAAAACTGAACCCTGGAATTAACAAACATGCTCTTGTGTCTTTTGGATGTCTCATTATGGAAGGGTGGAAGCAAATCCACCTGTTACTCTTGAGGTGCTTCCAAGAAATTTGTGATACCACAAACTGAAGCACTTATAGATGAGTGAGGTCTCCTGAAATCACTTGAATAGTTTTAATGAAAGTGGTTTTCTTAAGGCTTATGTTAACCTATTTTTTGTTTAAAAAGTGAAAATGGGGGAGCAAAAAAGATTTTTGAAAAATGGAAATTTATAGTTTTGACCACTAACAGAAAGCGTAGTAAGGTTTACCTTCGGTTTGGTTTTTGGTGGTTTTATTTGTATTATTATTATTATATGTGATATAAATGATCAGCTTTTGAAATTATGAGAAAACAGAGAGGGAAAAGGAAAATCTTTTGTACTTTTAGACCAGCGACACGAATCCAGAATTGGATGCTTTGCTGTGCTTCTAGCTGTGTTTTAAGTAAAGAGAATTTCCTTAGTTTTGCTGGCTGAGTGAAGTTCGGAGCAATTTGCTCTATGATACGGAATACAGTGAATCAGCATTCGCGATGGCAGCTATTTATAGTTACTCTATTTTTATTCAAAGCAAAACAATAGCACTGAATTTCAGGCAGTTGGACCAGACACTCAGGAAGGTCTCTCTGGAAGCTAGGGGGGAAAAAAAAAAAATTCTCATCTTGCTGGATCTTGAGGGCTGAGCTTGTGAGCTTCCGCCAGCATCTCCATTTCAGTGCCGTCCTCCGAAGGTGAAAATCCTGGGCTGTGCTGGGGAGCTGCAGGAGCAGATGCCTCTAAAATGTGGGTTTTATCCACTGTTCAGGGGCTTATCAGCATTCCTCGTATTTTATATTTGCAGAACTGAGCAGTGTAATTAATGCCTGGTAATTTTGACCGTCTCTTCCAGGTTTTCTGTGACTGTTCCGTGTCCTCCTCCTGCTGCTGCTGCAGCCAACGGTGGATCCGAATGCTGTGGCTACAAAGGCTTGTTACTGTCTCATGCTGGGTCTCTCAAATCCAAGAGCAACTTGGCAGTTTCCAAGGCAACCACCTGTGGAATAATTAAAAAGGATGAAGAGTAAGCGTGCCACATATAAGGAATTCTTGCCTGGAGAGAGCGTTTCACTTTCTTCCGCCTCGAAGAATCAAACGTGCTTCTGCCAGCAAAGTTAAGGTAGTACAATTAAAAAGTAATGGTTTATTTTCTGGAAGTTTTGAGGTGGAGCAACAAGCCTGGTATGACTGTATGCTATACAGAAACGACCATGGTTCCTTCTGGGTTAATATTTTGGGTAGATTTGAACAGAAAATGCACAAGAAAGGTGGTGATGGAAAAGCAGTGTGGGTGATCAGTATTTTGTATTAGTAAAACAGTTGCAAGGACTGTTTTGCACTTTATGCAGTCTTCCCTCGGATGATTTTAAGCTGGGAAGGACTAAAATGGAGCATACATTAGTTTGGAGCATAAATATAGGAAGTGCAGCCTTCATGCCAAGTACACTGAGATTTCTTTGGCATTCAGTGAAGTGATAGATATAAAAGGAATCTAGGAGTGGGCTCAGTGCAAAATGACAGTCGGAATCCAGGGTTGATCTTTATCCCAGAGCTTAAAGGGTGGGCAGTGACTAAGTCCATGCTGGACCAAACTGATTATCAGGTTTAGCTGCTCTGGTGAAGCAGCAGCTAAAACCATTTTGAAGTCACGTATTCCCAGATTCAGAGCTGAAATTGCATGGTGGGAAAAAGCAAATATTAAGCAAAAGAAGCCTGTTAGAACGACAAGAACTGGCAAATTTGGTTCTGCAAGTTTGAAATGTTGCTTCAGAAGTTGATGGCAAAGGTGTTAGCCTTCAGATAACTGGAAAAGTTCTTCTCCAAGTATTATATGTTACTGGATGTATTTGCTCATTATATCTTCCTTCTCTGCCAGTCATTCAAATACAGTTGAATAGAAAAACGTTATTCATTTCTGACAATGGAGTTAAATGGAGAAAAACCACATTGCCATTCTTCCCATAGTCCAAATAACTGCTCAGTTAAGTCTGGTTACCTTGCCTGATGCTCTTGTACAGTTAATTTTAGGCATGATGCTTTTGTGTAATTTATTTTAAGGAAAAAAAAAAAAAAAAGAGTCCTAAATTTTGAAGTAGAAATATTTGGGATGCCATCTGGGCTTTACATAATAAATTTTTCCTGCCAAAATGTTTGTGGGATTCTGTTGGGATGTGGATGGGATTTCACATTCCATCCCTTCCACAGCAAAAGAAGATCATTGTTTTTTAGATATGGTGGATCCAAGAAGAAATAAGAATTGTGTGGTGGCAGCTCTGTGATCTGAGGAAATACAAATAGAATTGATCCAGTAATGACTCTGCTCTTTCACAGATGTTACCTAATTTCAACAGCAAATATTTGCAGGTACCAACTGAGTACAGCTGCAGTTTTCCACCATAATACTTGATTTCCTGTTCATTGGTTGGTTGTCATCACATCTTAAGTGCCAAAATGGTTTTCTTTCTGAAGTAATCCTTCAGCCTGTTAATTCCTTTGAGTATGGAGCTGAGGAAAGTTGTTTTTTTCAGGCAAATGCTGTTTTCACATGTGGAAGTATTGTCTTGGCAAAGTGTCTGCACCAAGCACAGTGAGGAGGATACAGAATTGAGACACAAAGTAGAGAGAAGGTGGTTGGTGTGTGTGGATCCAGGTCCTTGATCTTTCCAAGCAGCATAAATAACTCTCAAAGATGGAATTGTGTACTTGTGAAAGAGCACATGAGTGTATTTGTGGGAGCCTAATGTAGTAGCAATCAGGTGCAGTAGTGCAGGATTCCCAGGAGTGTACACAGAGGAGTTTCGGCTTGGATGCTTCCTACAAAACATCCCAAACACCTACAAATGCCTCCATTTTCCTGTTTTAGCTCAAATGCTGTAAGTGAGGTTTTTCTCATGAAGCTTAAATGTCCAGGTGCTGCTGAAGCCAGAGGTGAACAGCAGGTAGGATGACCAGCTTCCTGACAGTTCCTATTCCAGACCCCCTTGAAGGGGATGACTTGTGTCTGAAAAGGTGCCTGTAGAAAAGAATCCATCTTTTCCATGGATAGTTCAGCCTGGACAGCTGATGAAGCCCACGTGGCAAAACTTCCAGGAACTTCAGCTGTGCAATTAGATCTATTTGTATATAAAATTAATTCATCTGTGCTTGTTGCTCCACATTTCATTCCTATTCCAGATCTACCAGAGCTAAGTGGATTTGCACTTAATTACTGGTACAACCCCCTTACTCATCCTCCTCTTCCCAACTCGGGCATTTGACTCTGTCAGTTTTCCCAGCCTTCATCTGCAAGCCTGTGGTTCAGTATCAAGGGTAGTGAAGAGCCCCATGGAGTTTGTTAACATAGTTTGTAAGAGAAATGAAAACATCCATGCTAAATTTAGGCAGCTGTGCTGTGTGAAAGAAAATACAGTGACCAGGCAAAATTGATTTCTGATCTTTTTTTTTTTTAAATATAGGTTGTGTTTTCATAATATTTAGGGAAGTTTTACAGGACTGAAGGGTGTAGATGGTTAGAGGTAGTGATTTGTTCAATAATTTTAATCTCTTAAAATGATTCAGTACCTGCTGATGTAGAAGTTGTTTCTGTAGCCTTGACTATTAAGAATTAGTGCTATTACACCCAGAAAAGTAAAATCTTCTTTCTAATCTTCCTGTGGCAGAAGATTTGTTTTGCTCCATGTTGGAGTAACTTGGTGTCTTTTTGAGAGGAAAAAAAATGGAAATAGTGATATGGTAATTCTTTCAAAGATGATTTTTATACATTGGTTAATATTTTCCTATTTTTGTACCATCAGATCAGCTGTATCAAGAGTCACTTACAGAGTTACAGTGTGTCATTAAAATACCCATTAATTTTGTTAAATGAATTAGAACAGCTTCCTGGAATAGGTAGGACTTTCATCTTGGTGCTTGGAAATCCAGGTAATTTTTCAGGCTGGGATTTTTCAAAGGGAGTTTTCCCTTCTAGCAGGAGTGGAAATGTAGGGGGGAAATTCAGGGAAAGAGCAATAAGCTGAAGTCACCTTTGTGGAAAAGGGAACTCAAATAATGAATGGACCCTTTTGCCTAGGCTTGATTTTTCCTTTGAGGAGGGAACTGTTCTGCTGCCCTTTGGTGAATGGATCTTTTATGGGGAGCATAAAAGTTGTATTGCAACTTTAGTGCAAGCAGAATTCTCTACAAGGTGACAGACTTTATGCTTAGGCACCTTATGCTTAGATCCCTCTCACCCTTCCACCTGCTCCTGCTGGGCATTTTGGATGTGCTTTTCCAGCATAGTTCAGATGATTTTCCCTGATAGACAACACAGAAAGTCCAGAACAGAGTAAAAAGGTCTGACTACTTGCAGAGAGGTAGTGAAGGTAAGAGGAAAAAAGCATCTCTTGTCATTCACTGACCTAGAGCAATGATTTGTGTCCAGCACTGACCACAGGAGGGTTATTGAGGAGCACAGCAACAGAATGGGAATAGGATCCTTCTTCTGCACAGCCTTCATTGGCAGTAGACACCCTCAATTGTCCAGACATATGTACTACATGGATTGACTGAGCTGGATGATTTTTTTTTTAATTTCGTAGGTTTTTTTGGTGGGTATTTTTGTGGAGTGGGTTGTTTTTGGGTTTTTTTTGGTTGGGGTTTTTTTTGTTTGTTTGTTTGGGTTTTTTGGGGTTTTTTTTTTGTTGGTTTGGTTTTTTGTAGAGTTTTTTATTTATTTACTTTTTTGGGGTTGTTGTTGTTTTGGGTTTTTTGTTTGGTTTTGTGGGGGGTTTTTTTGGATTTTTTTTTTTTTTTGGCCAGTATTTACTGGACTTGTCTTTTGGAATTCGTTAGTGAGAAATACTGGGAAGTGTAAAACTCTGTGTTTCCCCAGCTTAACTAACACATCAGCCTGTTTGGTGAGGAACTACATTTTTTTAACTTTTGAGCCTGAACTCCATTTAAAATCCACTTCTTGCACTGGAAAAGACTTATATAATTCATATGTAACTATTTCCATTACAACCATACTTTTCTAGAACTCAGCCTGCTGCAGGTGTTGGGTCAGTTCAAAGCCTGCTGACCTATATGCATGAGATAGAACCACTTGCCCCATCTCCATTCAACTTACTTCATACTTAATTTCATTGAGATTCCTCATTATTTTCACTCCTGAGGTTCATTTATGTGTTTTAATGTCCAATGAGTAATCTGCACGCATTTCTTTTTGGGTTTTTTGTACTTATTTACTGCCTTTGCTGCTGTGAATAACATCACTGTCATCAGCAGATGTTGTCATCTCACTGTTGAGCCCTTTTCATGTCATTTATGAATTCATTGAACAGTGCTGGGAACAGATCCCTGTGGGGAGAAGAACTGAAATGGCACCAAGTCCTGGCAAAAGCAGAGTGGGCTTGCCCACGTCTGCACGTGGCACAGCTGAATTTGTGGTGAAATCAACTGTGCTGTTTTGGTACACTTGTGAATGTGGAGTCACTGTAAAATACTTTGTAGTAATGGGTAATAATCTGCAAGATTTAACATCATTCTTCATTACAGAATTGTTAAAGTTGGAAAAGACCTCTAAGATCACCAAGTTCTACCCTCAACCACCACCATATTCAGCACTAAACCATATCCTCAAGTGCTATATCCACGCATTTTTTGACTCCACCACTTCCCTGGGCAAAGTGTTCCAGTGCTGCCTATTTGTAATTTCGCTTTTGAAAGATAGGATGGGTAAGGGATTCACCTTTTTGGATGGCTGAGGATGATGTTTAATGTTTAAATGTCCACACCTACTTTTTTCATAGCATTTTTCATCTTCTCAGTTTTTAGTCTCAGAATCGACTTAATTGGAACCTGCTGGTCTGTCACTCTCTGTGTTGGCAGTAAATAGAAAATTATATTGAATAAGGGAAGTTAGGCAACAGAATCAGTCTTCACAGTCATAAATACATGCTTGTTTTAGATGATTAAGTGTAGGAAATTGCCTGAGCTGTAGAACTGTTACTTGCTCTTGTTTTCCAGCATCAACATAGCAAACATCTAATGTAAAACTGGGCCAGATCTAGAGCACCTGTAGCATAAAATAATTTTTCCGGTGGTGACCTGCAGCTGCAGATTAGGGAAGTGGAGAGTTGAGGACATGAATGTGTTGCACATGAGTGCAGTGTCCCCATGTCCCACTGCTACTTCCTCTTACCACCTCTGTTCTTTCCTAATTACTCCTGAAGTTCTGTTCACTTTTTCACTGCTCCTGTTATCAACCACTGTGAAAACTATTTTAACAAAGCTGTCTGCACTGACTTCAAGGTCTTTCCTAATCAGGAAAAAAACTAACATTTTTTGCCTCATTTTCAGTGTGTAGCTGGCTGCTTTTTTCTCTATACAGGGCCTTGGAATTAATCTACTTGAATTTCGTATTCTGTTTTCTCTCTCAGTCATGCAGTATAATAGCTAGCTTGAAGAAAAAACTGAGGATAACTGCTTTGATGCATTCACTGGTTTATCTGTAATAGACCTGTGACCTCACAGTGTGTCCTTTTCAGCATAATTTATTGTTCAGCTAAATTAGAGAGGTCTAACTCCAGACCTGTACAGGAGTCTGATTTGATGTGTGTGTATAAAGATTTATGTTCTCTGCATGTAAATTAACCGTTGATTAATAAGACCTTTCTGCTTCCCAGCTGAGTTTTCTTTAAGATCTTGTGGAGAAGTAATTTTTAGGGACTCCCAGAATATCCACGCAGCCTTTTCAGAGCCCTCCTGTCTGTGACCTGCAGATTGCAGTCCATCAGTTGGTGTTTTTAATAATTTGGTTTCCTTAGAAATCTGGCTGCACCCACACGCTCCTGGCTGTGTAATTCCTGGTAGGCTTTGGCAGTGAGCAGTGCTCAACTTCCCGGAGAGGATCCTCTTTCCTGGTCCTCTCTACAGGCAGGCGCCAGAGCTGGAGGTTCCCTAAACTGTTACGTCCTGAACTGTGAGTTCATTTGGGTTTTCACGTGGCAAAGGAGCATTTCTGAGGCTTTCCCTCTTCCCCACAGCTTTGTCCTGTGAAGCCTTTTATCTTTTGTCACCTACTGGCCCAGAGGGCTTTCTCATAAGCTTCACCCTTCTGATGTATTTGAAAAAATTTTCTCTTAACACATCAGTTCTCAGGTTTGGTTTTTTTTTTTCATCTTAAGATTTTGCATTTAGTTTGTTAAAGTCTTTATTTTTTCCTGGAATCGCAGTGTGACTTCTCTTCTTGGGAACACTTTTGAACACTTTCTTAATTTTGAACTTTATTTTGTTTTAAGTTGCGCTTACTCCATTCTTTCATATGCAATATGGGGTCTTTAGCAAGCTCTGACCCCCTTAATACCTTCACCTTTTTTTGCCTGTTCATTTTAGTTTTCTTTAAAGCAGTTTGCTTGTTTGTTCATTGCAGAATGCTTGAGCTTATTGAGGACCTGACTAAGGTCATCTAGTCCAACTCTCATGCTCAAGGGGGAATTTTTTTTTTAGTTGCACAGCTAAAAATAGAGAAAACTACTGTTTCAAGTACTGAACTTGAGTGCTTTGTAATCAGTAATGCAGCCACTCTTCAGCAGTAAAGATCCTGTACACAGGTCAGGGCTGGGTCAAGTTTTGCCTCTGCTGCAGGTTTTCAGAGCTCTTTGGAGTGCTAATTAATGGTGTCTTAAAAATGCAGTCACATTACAGTGACTACAGTGAGAATTTATCCATCTCCAAAATCCTGCCATTTGGCCACTTTAATTCCAAGAGGTGATGTTTGATGCTGATAACTGTCAGGTATTTCATGGGGCAGGTAAAGTTTCAGAACCACAGAATGGTTTGAATTGGAAGAGACATAAAAGACCGTCCAATTCCACCCCCTGACATAGGCAGGGACACTTTCCACTAGAGCTGGTTGCTCTAATCCCTGTTAAACCTGATTTTGGATACTTCCAGGCATGGAGCATTGTCTGGAACTGGGAAGTTTCTCTGTGCTGCTGAACTTGGGTTTGTGCCTTTTCTTTCTTTATGTACTTTTGTTGGAAGAAAAAAATTTTTGAGCTTCATGGCCTTCCATGCACTTTGAGATAGTCTTGTCCAGACAAAACAACACGAGAGTTTTTACCAGAAAATTTTTCCTTGTGGGTCTCTTCCCGCTGGAATAATTGGAGGATGCTGCCCCAGCCAGTGAAGTGGAATGAGCAATTTGGTTCATCCTTCTGTCATCACCTGTGTGTGGTCAGATGAGCTGCTGTCTGCATTCCCTGGCCTGTAGTGAGGGATTTAGACACCCAAAATCCTCATAGACCCAGTGCAGGTATTTGAAATGGAGCAAATTAAATTCCACCCTGGTATTTCAGTGTTTTAAACTGGCAAATGCTTTGACTTTTAGAGGGTTTTTTCAGTCATGATGGTTAAGAAAGAGCAATTTGGTGCTTGATTAAAAGCAAGGAGAAGGCTTGCAAACTTTGTTTAGGTGAAGAGAAGTTATAGTTCCATCACCTAAAAGGATAAAATGAGAGTGGAATTTTAAATCACATATGAAGATGTTATAAAATAATGTTGATTGCAAGGAACAGCTTGGTTTTACTTGGGTGCTTGATAGTTTCACCTGTTTTTCTTCATTCTTATTTATATAAGTTAAATGTCTGCAACTTGATGTACTCAGAGACTGCATTTCTAGTAGTATATATTCCATTTCAGAGACTACAAAAGCATGTGGTCACAGGACAAGGGGAAATGGCTTCAAACTGAAAGAGAGCAGTTTTAAATGATATATTGGGAATAAATTCTTTACTGTGAGGGTGGGGAGGTCCTGGCACAGGTTACACAGAGAATCTGTGGCTGCCCCATCCTTGGAAGTGTCCAACCTGGGATCGTGGAAGGGGTATCCCTGCCCATGACATGCAGTGGGACTGGATGGGGTTTAAGGTCTCTTCTTACAGAAACCATTCTGTGATTCTGTGAAATGAGGAAAAACCCCAGCATATTCAAGAGAAGAAACTGGGTGAGATGAATCTGTCTTTAAAGGTCAGGTTGAATTTGGGTGTTACCACTTTCTGTTCGTTCCGTATGGTCAGTGGCAGCATCGGTTGAGCTGTTTCTGAGTTTTTAAGATGAGTTTGTGTCTGGACTTATTCACACACTACCAAGAAAAGGAAAACCCAAACCCAACCCTGAAGTGGATCTGTCAAGTTACAAGTTGTTAGTGGTTGTTCATCCAAATGAGGGACTGATCTGACTCGCTGGAAATTTTGTGGTGCTTTACCCTCAATATTGCGAGATTGCAGTGCTCAGGTTTGTGTGGGTGAGTGGGCAGTCCTGCCTCAGTGTGCAAATACAGACTCTTCAGCAGCCTCTGGGTTGAGGTTAATGAACTTTTTCTGTTCTCTTTTGTTCTGTCTGCAGCTTCCCCTCAGTTTTGGGCTCTGCAAGAATGCAGACTGGTCTAAAAACTATGTAGATGATTACATAATGTAGAGCTGGGGTTTCTTCCAGCTGAGTGATAGCTGATCTTGGTTTCTAGCAGGTTTGAAAGGCTCTTCTGCCCACCAAACCTTAGAGCAGGTGTTTGCTTCAGCAGTGGCATTTCCTGACCTCGTTGTTATGTTAATTTGGGGAAAGACAATATTTTCTGGAGGTCTGAAGGATGCTGAGAGCTCGGTGTTTATCTTGTTCCCATCACATAAGCATGGATTGAATGCAAATGTTCAGGGATGGTGTGAGGACAGAGAAGGATAAGGGGTGTTTTCAGTTAATGTCTGCCAAGAATTAAGGAAAATTAACACAAAATTCTTGTGGTTTGAGAGAATACCCACTGGAGGAGTTGTCTGCTCCACAGATGGGGGCTGTACAGAGCACTTGGGATAACTGGTTTGAAGCAAGGGTTCGTGTGCAGTTTGCAGGGGGATGTTTCACCTTCTTTAGATACACTAATTTTTAGTTGAACACTTCTCAAGGGAAAGACCCCACAGTCCTTGCTCAGGCAGAAGTCTTAGTGAAATCACCGGTAAGATTTTGTTGGTATCAAGGCCTAAAAAAGGCTCTGCAATGCCTTAGGTGCGACTCATCAGTGAATAATCAGCTTGATGTTTATTCAGAGACTTTGTTTCCTTCAGATTGTCTATTTTCACCTTCTTGTAAGGTCCTCAAGTTATTTCAGGAATGATGTTTTCTGGTGTTGCTTATTTTAGATGCTTGACGTGGGATTTCAGGCTCTGCTGAGGTGTTGGCAGTGGTACAACATGTGGCTGGTTTAAGGTAACTCCTGCTCAGATTTGTAGTGCAAATACCATCTCTTTTGCAGGTTTTCAGAGCTCTGGTTCCCCTGCAACTGAGGGTTTCACCTAACTAGCATGGTGAAAGGTGATATTCTCACTGGATTAAGATTAATCTCACCTGAGTATCTGATTTTTAAAGTGAGATGAGATTTATCCAGAGTCTCCTAATTGCTGGAGTAATTCCAAACAGCAAGTTGTAAGATCTTATCTTTTCATCATCATGGTTCTAAAGAAGGAACTTAAGCTTCCTTCATAGTTGTTATTTCTTGATGTTCTGCCATAAAAAGCAGAGAACAGTCTAAAGATAATTGGGCAAAGGAAACTTGGTTCTGGATGTGGAGGGGTTTTTGTGTTGGTAGAAGAGGATGAACATCCTAGAGACTTAAGTGAAACTCACTGGGGAAAAAAAACCAAACTTGAATTAGTATATAAGCAGTTTTTTAGAATGATGCTGCTGCTCCTCCTTGAAGCTCTTCCAACTGAGATACACTCTGCCATATGCTGCTGGAATACCAGCACACGAGCTGGATTAAAATACAAATTAACAGAACTGCAGTTTGAGGCTTCAGTTCTACAGAGGGATCCAAAATGGTTCCCTTTTTCACTCCACTAAACACCTAAAGTTAGTTTTACAACACGTCTGTGCAAAACACTTTGGAGGCTTCGGGTCTAAAACAAAGATGAAGAGGTTGAGAGGGAGAGAAAAGGTATTTTTCCAATTTTCTTGTTCTAATCTAGGGGCAGGCACAGGTGACTTGGTGCCAGTGTTCCACCTATAGCAAATAAAAGAGATAAGGGAAATTTCGTAAGCAGCTCAGGAAGCTTGGATACTTCATTGGACATCCAGCTATCCTTTTCCATGGGACTAATTGAGATATTTGGTAGCTTCCAGATCTGTAGACATAGTTTCACGCTCATCTCTACTGCTGCTCTTTACTTAAAATAGCTTTAAGACACCAATATTTAAGTGTTAGCTAGGATTTGGACTTTTTAATGTATGTGTTAATCTTTTAAAATCTACTTTTGTATTTTAGGAGAATTTGTGGACCATATAAACAGCCTTTGTAATTGGGAACAGATAGTTTAAATGCCTCGTTTTTATGTTTTACACAGATACTTGCTAAGGAGAAAAGCAAAGTTTCCCAGTTACCCCTCTCCTGAAAGTTGTTTGGAGCCAGAGTAATGATGAATAATAATGAGCAGTAAATTAACAGAGCTGCATATTGCTGTCATTGATGGGGAAGTGCTCCTGCTGATTTTTTCCAAATGCTGATCCCATAGTGGTTGGTGCAGTGATACTGGGAGGAAACATCTTAGTTTAATTCATGTGTTCTATTAAAGCCATAGATATTTATTTTAATAAAAACATCAGGTACTTTTCATCTTAAAAAGGCTGGAAGACTGTGATGCAAACCAGTTCTCTTTTCTTCTTCTTTTTCTCTTTTCTTCTTCTTTTTCTCTTTTCTTCTTCTTTTTCTCTTTTCTTCTTCTTTTTCTCTTTTCTTCTTCTTTTTCTCTTTTCTTCTTCTTTTTCTCTTTTCTTCTTCTTTTTCTCTTTTCTTCTTCTTTTTCTCCTTTCTTTTCCTGGATAAAGAAGACCTGACAGGAATGCATGGAAATTGTCAACAGCATTCCTCACCAAGTATTCAGAGACAATTGAGCTACTAGTATTTCAATAATTGATAATTAATGAGAATTTATAAATAACACTTTGAGGGTTTTTTTACGTTCCTGCTAGGTTGTTTTTTTTTGTTTTGTTTTTGAAGGGGGAGGAATGTCAGACAAATTTCTGGCATTTCTGTGCTACCTTGGAGACTAGAAAATGTTTCATTATTGGCATATGAGATTGTTATGTAACTTGGTAATTCTGGGAACAGGAATTTTCAGAAAAATGCTGAGCAGCTCGAATCTCCTCATAAAATTAGAAGATTTAAAACCACTGTGCTAAATACTTCTGTGATAAATTCCCCAGAAATACGAGTATTCCAAGCTCCTGGAAGACATGATTTTTTTCTAGGATTGCGTCCTTAAGGAGTTAAAACTCCAAATCCCATGGGGTGAATGACACCCTGGCAGTTATTACATTAACCCAGTGTGTTTGATTTTGTAGAATATTAAATTGGGATACAGTGGAAGTGTGAGGGAAGGTGAGAAGTTGCTGCCCTATGGCATCAGGAGCAGAGCTGGTTTTGTTGAGGATGTGGTTTGTGTGTGCAGCCCCCAGCACAGGGCCATGTGAGAGAGCTCGTCCTGATCTCTTACTGCTGTCAAGAGGGTTTTTAAATTTATTTTCTCCAAGTTCAGGGTCTGTTATTCTAGTGGGACAACCCAGGCAAGGAATTGCCTGGCCTTTTTCATGTAAAACAGTGTGGCTTCTCTTGTCCACTCTCTTCAGAACTCTTATTATATTCCACAGAGAAGGCTTGATTGAATTTTTTTTTTCCGTATAAAGTGAAAATGGTGGCTTGTTAGTGTTCACACCTGCTGTGTGAATTTCCTGATTCTTGAATAGATTAGAAATTGCCATATCCCATTACCTTCTTGAGGGCACAGATAGTCTGACACAGGAATCCACTGATTTGAGATGACTCAGAATTAAAAATGAGTCAGTTATTCCTTACTTGGTTTAATTTATTTTTTAAAAAAATTTTACATACAGAATTAGAAATAAGCAAGAGTTCAGAATCTGTGTACTGTATTTCTTGTGTCAGGAAACAATCTTCCTTCATTAGAGTATTTTTGGGGGTTTTTTTGTGTTTCTTCAGGGCTCTTCAGGATGTTGGCCAGTTCGTTCTCTTCGTTCCCTTTCCTGGGGGAGTGGAAGGTGTTGGTAGAACAAATACATCTCAAAGTCTTATCTTGCCCTGGATTGCTGAACTGGGTGTACTGTGCACTTTGGTGCCTCTGAGTACTGTCTAAACTTCAGTCAAAAATTCAGGTTCAGGAGTTCCAGAAGGGGTGGCAGTAAAATGTGTTTGGATGATAGAAGGGCTGGAAAGAGAGAGCTGTGTCATGCAAGCAGCAAGCATGTCTTTAGTCACTTCTCTTAAGTGCTTTTCTGGCTAAACTAGTGTCCTCTTGCATAAATTCTCATCTTATTCTAATCATACACAATCAGAGTTACCAATTACTTTCCCCTAACTTAAGGTCTTATATTCTCTTTTTTTCCTCTCTTTATTTTCCATGTTGCTTCTTGAGGTAATGAACTGCAAGAAAAACAGCAAATCAGGTAATTTCCATGCCTGTATTTTTGCAGATAAGTTTACCAAGGAGGAAAACCATCTATGAGATGCTTCTTTCAAGGCAAAGGAGTACAGTTGATCATGAGGCAGCAGTAGGCATTATGTAGCAGTAACAATAAAATTAAACAGGAGGATTAATTTCAATACCAACTTCAGGATTTTTATTTTTAATAAAAGGGGAGCAGTGTTAGGACAAGGGAATGGATTAGAGCTGAAAGAGAGTAGATTTAGACTGGATATTAGGCAGAAATTCTTGGCTACGAGGGTAGGGAGGCCCTGGTACAGGTTGCCCAGAGAAGCTGGGGCTGCCTCAGCCCTGGAATTTTTCAAATCCACTTTGGATGGGGCTTGGAGCAAGCTGGGATAGTGGAAGGTGTCCCTGCCCATGGCAGGGGGTTGGAACTGGGTGATCTTTGGGCCCATTACATCCCAAATTATTCTGTGATTCCATGGAATTTTTAGATGTGTGTCTCTGTATCAAGCCTGTGTGGTTCTCTGTGAAAGAAGGTAAGAATTTTTCCCCAGAAGTGCATCTTGGAGTGCTGTTAGAAGCTCTGCCATCCTAAACCACCAAGTAATGGTAAATATTTAGCAGTGCTGTTGTTAAAAAGCGAGAAGTTGCTTCAAATTGAAGCTCTTTTGCCTTCCAGCTGTAATATCTTGCTTAGCCTTTCCAAGGATGGAAGAGCTGTTTGTTATTTGTCATGTTCACAAAGTACCTATGAAAACAAGGTCAGGGACTCATCTCCCTAATGAAGGAGATGTTTGGCCTGGCGTCACGGAGTCTGTCTCCCAGCCAGGCCCACAATTTTCTGAGCTATTCCCCTGAACCTTTGCCAGTCCTTTGGCGTCTCTGCAGCGTGGGTATCAGAACTGGACATGAAGTTCTAGCCTAGAACTCAGCTTGATTTGTTGCATGAACACAACAAATCTGATGTCATCAGCCAAGCCCTTAATGTGGCTTTGCCCTGCACTGGCTATCCCTACCAGGGTGATTCAGTAATGCTGCTCCCAAGCCCTTTTCTGGGAGAAAGTGCCCAAGTCACAGAGGAATAGCCTGAACTCCTTCAAATCTGGGTGACGTTGATTTGTTAGGATTAAAATCAGTTGTTGGCTTCAACCACTTTCTCACTGTGGGGTGTTACTCTTTTCTCCTCTGCCAAATCCTTCAATTATCCACAAACTTACTATTAACTCTCAAATATTTTTATTGTTAATATGTAGATTATTTAAACAATTTCCAGGGCCCAGTCCCACATCTCTTTCTCCTTCATGTCACCCACTGCTCTCATTGGGAAGCTGCCATCTACCACCTTTGCAAGAAAAAGCAGTTACCAACTCTGGAAAAGATGAGAGAACTTGGGTATCCCAGGTGAATATTCTTACGGACAGAATGAGTCATTTTTGTGTGGACTTCTAACGTGTGGGTGAGTGAATCATCAGGTGTTGAACAGATTAATCTTTTTTTAATAGGACATGCACAAGATAATGTTTTCTCACTGAGACAGCTTGTAGCTGCCTAAAGACAATATTGCAGAGGCAGAAGTACAGTGTTGTCATGTGCTTTGGAGCATGATACCCTGGGAGGTGATCCATGAAACAGCCCAGTGTTGCTTTTCCTAGTCCTTGGTGTGCCTTAAGTGGCCTTTAAAGAATTGTTAGGACTAGAAGATTTTTGGCAGGGGCAAATAATTAAAAGTTGACTGATGTTTGCATAAGAAATTGAGTGAGAGTGTGACTTTCTGTTGTGCTTGTGTTACAAAGCAGTTGTAGGTAGGTTGTGCTTGTCTTTTCCCAGGGATAGGACAGGAGGAAATGGCCTCAAGTTGCATCAGGAAGGGCTCAGTTTGGATTTTAGTAAAAATTTCTTCACCAAAATGGTTGTCAGGCCCTGCCCATGGCAATGGTGGAGTTGCCATCCCTGCAGGGATTTAAAAGATGTGGCCCTTGGGGACATGGATAATAGTGGCCTTGGCAGTGCTGCATTAATGGTTGGACTCTGTGATCTTAGAGGGATTTTCCAACCTAAATAATTCTGTTTAAATTTGCACACCTCCTGATGTTGTTCCAGCATGTATCAAGGTCATGTGAAAAAATGGAACCATGTCTTTGGCAAAGAGCTGTGCCCAAGGCCCACTTAAGTAGGAAAAAAAAAAGGCTGAATTTCTTAGGTTGTCTAAATGTTGGGGATTTTTTTTTCAATCCACAGCCAAGTTCCACTATCCAGAATTATGCTTAGTGTTGGGTTTTAATGAAGTCTGAAAATGACAGAGCAAAACCGTCTCGCTGTTCTGGCTGATTTAGGATAGGAAATGAGGTATGACATTTAGCCATGGGTTGGCAGGGTTGAGGGCTTCAGTGAAAACTCACCACAAGTTTACGTGAAAAGCTGGTGGTTCTTTCCTAGAACTTCATTTAAGGTTTAGGTTTGTACCAGTACTGTGAGCTCAGGCTGTTTTCTTTAGGTTTCATTGGAAAGCATTTCTCAGTAGGTGTCCTTTAGAGGGTTTTGAAGGGATAAAAATTATTTTGGAGAGCATTACATGGACAAAACAATTTTCTGTGCAGCACAGCTTTTCATGTAAATCAGGACTACAGTCTAGAAACGCATATTTTGGTCACCAAAGCAAATTTGAAGAGAGATTCATTCATTGCAAACGAAGGTGCAGATGCTTTTAGAGTCTGACCAAGTCCTTGTACGTAAAAGCATCTTCATGCTTACAGACTTCTGAATATGGATTTCATATAGAGTAGAAGGGTTGAACACCAGAAGTGCAATAATAATAAAAAAACACAACACCACCCCCACTCTTCACACCCCCCCCTTCCCAGCTGTCTAGCTCAGTGAATTTCACACCACGGTTGCAAGGCCAGAATGATTATGAATTAGGGTTAGCACAAAATCTAGCTATTTGAACATTTTACAGCGTTTTACTGTAATGTAAAGGCTAGAATTATTCCAAAAATCAAATCTGAAAAAAGCACAAGGGCAGAGAGGTCTCACTTTGAAAACCCAATTCATTGTGACAGAAAATGAGATTTTTAACCTTGTCTTTCAGTCAGAGCAAATTGTGCTTTGTCCCCTTCCACTTCGACATTTGAGTTATCTGTTCTACGCTCCTTCAAGCCAAGATCTGCATCCCCTCTTGAAGTACATTAAAAATCTTGGGTATAATCAACATTTTTTGACTACTGGGTAATTTTTGATCTTTATTCTGAGTGTCCTTGGGCAAGGCCCCAGGCTGTCATGACCAAATTCACAGGAGGGCAGGCTATGGTGAGGTTTTTTTTGAAAATACTGTACTGTGAAGAGGCTCTCTGAGGGAGTATCTTTATTGTGGTAAAAGTCATACAGCAGGTTTTCACTGTGATTGCAGCTTCAGCATAGCTCACTCTAATTTAGTTAGCCCAAGGCTATAACATACTGCTTTTCAGGATTGTAGAATGGCCATTAATGGGAATTTGCTGAGAGTGGGTGTGTATGCCTGAAGGAAAGTCTGCATAAAAAATTAAAGCCTCCTGCTTATAATGTAGTTGGTGTGTGCTGTTGTCCTTGATCTAACTTAACTGGATACTACAGGTGAGAGCAGCACAGCAGTTCCCTGAACAAGTCATTTCAGCCTTGAAGTCTGCATTTGATAAGATTTTGTTGGCCTCAGTAGTGTGCAGCTGGTTCTTACAAATGAGTTTTCATCTGTGTTCTCAGTGATTTGCATCCCTGTGCACAGAGGAGTGTCCTTGCTTTGGGGATGGCAGAAGATACACAGCTTTCAAATATGCCATGGCTTTCAAATATCCTCACACACTGGTGCTATTTAATTATATCTTATAATAGAAAGATATTTTATATAAAGATACAAGATAATATATATTTTATATATTTATATTATATTTATTTTATATATTTTATAGATATATAATATATTATTTTATATATTTTATAGATATATAATATATTTTATATAAATATATAATATTTATATCAAATATATAATGATATATATTAATATATTATTATATAATGTTTTTATAATACATTATAATAATATATTAATATCTATATAATAATAGTAATTGGTGATAAAGATAAAAGTCCAGTCCTCAGTGCATGACCCTTTGCTCTGACCAGTGTCTCCTTTCCTTATACTGCCTTTTTTCTTTTCATATGAAAAGAAGGCAGGTTTAGATGGGATGTTAAGAATAAATTCTTCCCTCTGAGGGTGGTGAGACCATGGCACAGGTTGTCCAGAGAAGCTGTGGCTACTCCATCCCTGGAAGAACCCAAGGCCAGGTTGCACAGGGCTTGGAGCAACTTGGGATTGTGGAAGTCATCTTTGTCCATGGCAGGGAGTCTGAACTAGATATTCTTGGAAGTCCTTTCCAACCCAAGCCATTTGATGACTCTGTAGTATTTAATAATACATTTTTTTTCCAGACTGTTGCTATTCATGGCCATATCAAGAGGTAAAAATTCTATTGCCGTGGAGGAGTATTTATAGAAATAAGCTCCATCCCAGCTCCCTGCTTGCTGCCATGTTTTAAAGGAGGTGTGAGAGCTGTGAATGCATCCTTCAGGGTTTCAGGAAAGCATTGATGTTTCAGTGTGCTGAGCCAGAACACCTCAGTGTTTCTTAGGATTTTGTAGCATCCCCTAGAGATAAGTCAGAGTTCCCCAAGAAATCCTGGATGGAAACGAGAATCAGTGTACATGCAGCAGAAATGGTGGTTGCCACTGTAGGTTTAATAATCCTCCTTAATTCTCCTGACACAAGGTGAGGTGGCTTGGTGGCTTTTCTTCTTCCCACTCCTTTTAGAACAGCATATTCCTATGGGATTGTAGGACAGGAAAACTGCTGTGTTCCACAAGGCACTTCCACACAGGGCTCTCTTATCCCTCCCTAATTATGCTCAGTGTGGCAGCTACTGCTGTTAACGACACGCTGCACTCACGGGGAAAAAAAAATTGCTAGAATTTAGGTTTTAATTTATTTGTCCTCCCATTTAGAGAGAACACTTAATGTGATTTTGTGTAATAAAGCCGACTATGTGTGCAGCCACAGAGGTGATTTTCTAAATTTAAGGTTTCCTTTGAATTTATTCTTATCTCAAATAGATTGGATTACTATAGGCTGTGTCAGCGTGAGTCACTAGTAAGTGCCTGTTAATCCAATAAATCGGAGCGGTTTCTTATGGAAATACTATTTTCTGATTTCTATTTATATGATGGTCCTGGTCTTGTTGAATCCACACTGACTTCACTGGAAATATCTCTTTGGAAAAAAAAATGGTACAATTTCCCATGCTAATGGAAATTGCAGTGAAGCAGTAAAATGAAAAATAGCCTCAAGTAATTAATAAATGGTTTAGAAGTTCTTCGTGTCACCTTTATTAGGTATTTTGTAGCAATACTGCCTGAGACTAAAAAGAATTATCAGAAGGTGTTGTTTTGTTGTGTTTGTTTTACGGGTTCTTCTCCTCAGTTAATAATGCTGTTCTTCCCTCCATATTATGGTTTTACATTACCCTGCAAGTTTTTTTCCTTCACTTGTTACCACTGCCCTACTCAGGAGTATTGGTGGTTGCATCACTTTGGGCATTAATTTCCCACTCATAACATAGTCAACTACTGAAAACTAAACACTTACGTAAAGAAAAGTAGCTGTTTTAAAATAACTTCAGCCTTTTTCTGTTTTACTTGTGCAACAACTGGTATTCAGTGGTAGCAGAAGGCAAAAGCTTTGCTATGGTTTGGAAATTTTGCCTGAAATAAGAAGGAAAAAAATCAGTATAAGAAATGTTTTTCCAGCCTGAGATCAGTGTGCTTCTGTAGCAGAGAGGGAGGGTCTAAACACTCCTAAAAGCTGGCTTGTAAAACTTGGTCCTCATTTGAGCTAGAAAGTGCAAAATATAACGATTTACACTACGCACTGGGAATTTCTAGTGCTGAGGTGGGGAAAAAAATGCATTTACGGGAAATAGTTTGACAGAATTCAGTGTTTGTAACGCGTGTAACAGCACTGCTACTGTAAGGCACCACAATTTTCATAATCTTAAATTTGCTCATACGTACCAAGTTTCCAAATACCTTCCTCCTCTCTGTCTCTGCCGTTGAATTTTCTCATGCATAGTATGAGGGATGGGATGCTGAAAATCCCTGGATCTTGGACGTGTTAAGACAGACTTCTGTGGATGTTCACTGCCTGCTTGATGACACATGGAATGTTTATTGAGCCTGTGCAGTAAAATGCTGCCGAGGCAACTGGATCTGTAGTGGAGGAGATGAGAAATTTTAATCCCTAGCTGGCATTTTGCACAGGCAGCTGAAGACTGTGAGGTTGAGATTTTGGATCTCTTAGTGGTAGTTGTTTGTTGGTAGTGACTCCAGATCCTGATTAATTGGGATTTCTAATTTTGCCAGCTAAACATGTGACCTGGTTTAGGGGAAGGTCCTGGCCTAGTGGAAAGTGTCACTGCCCATGGCAGGGATAAGAACTAGAGGATCTTGAAGGTCCCTTCCAGCCCAATCCATTTATGATTCTGGAATCTCTGCAGAAGATGCTTCAAAGAAATACAGAGGATACACAGAGACTTGAAGGTTTACAATGTCTAGAATAAAATCACAAGAGAAAAGGGAAAACAAAGCGTCATGTTGATATGTTAAAGATAAGTAATTTGAAAAGTAGATACAAGGATGCAGTTTAAAATCAATGTAAAAGCGTATTAGAAGCACAGAATGGTTTGGGTTGGAAAAGACCTTAAAGATCATCTTGATCCATCCCCCTTCCATGGGCCAGGGACACCTTCCACTACACCAGGTTGATCCAAGCTCTGTCCAGCCTGGCTCTGAACACTTCCAGGGCTGAAGCAGCCACAGCTTCTCTGGACAACAGTTAGGTAGGGTTTATTTGAAAATCTAAGGTAAAAAAAGATGGATAACCAGCACTGCTAAGAACATGAAAAAAAACCTTGTGAATACATTGGAAATTGGGGGAAGTTCAGGGAAAACATAGGTCTCCTTAGCAGAGTGAAGATAATAAATCAGAGATACCACACTGAATAAAATTGCTGAGTGTAACTGTGTTTAATCATGGATCTTCTGAAGGAACCAAAATCCCTTTGGACTTGCTGTGGGAATAATTTTGGTAATTAACAGGTCTCATTTGAAAACAGTGAATTGTGATTTTTCCCATCTGAGACTGGTGCAGACTCTGGCATTTTACTGGAAAACAGATCTGGGCAGCGTGTGTGGGCAGGCTGACTCTGAGAGGCTTGGATGCCAAATTTTTTGAAACACTGGTAGTTTAGAAATTAGGCAGCCACAAGGTTTTTTTATATAAGTATATTTGTTGCAATGGATTGGACCAATTTAGGTAAGGCCAAATTGCTCTATCTGACCTAAATAGGCTGTGTAGCAAACAGAGCAGTGTATGGAGAGAAGTGGAAAGTTGTGGTCTGAAACAAACCTGCTGTTTCCTAGATAAACATGGTTTCTAAACTCAGTTTTTATTTCATACAAAGGTTAAAATTTAAGTTTTGTCTTCTAGTAGAAGCACAGACCTGTTTCAAAAAAAGGATTCTAAACCAAGAAAGGGAGGGCACAAATGTTTCTAGTACTGGGACACAGAAGTGTTTTTTAAATTTGTGGCCAGCAACGTGGCACAAATTGCCAAGACCTGGATTTCAAAATTCTGTTCCCTTCTAAACACAGACAGTAATCATAAAACTTAATTTTTTTTTTTTTTTTTGGTGGTTTATGACCTTGTTGCACTCCCACAGAGCTGTTGAGTGGCAAGAAAGGACTCACCTCAGGTACTTGGGCACGTGAAGAAGGAAGGCTGAGTTCACCCTGTAGGTTTGCTGGTTTATATGGCATTATGGAGCTTTTGGGTTGGAAAAGACTTTTAAGGTCACTTAAATCCAACCATCAGCTTACCAGGCCCATCATGTTCACCACCAAACCATGTCCTCAATTGCTACATCCATTTATTTTTTGTTTTTAACACTTGCAGGGATAGAGCCTCCGCCACTGCCTTGGGCAGCCTGTTCCAGTGCTTGACCACTCTTCCCATGAACAAATTCTTTCTAATACCTAATGTAAACCTATCCTGGCACAACTTGAGGCCATTTCCTAAAATGAAAGGTTCAGTTAATAGGCCATTTTAACAACAACAGCAGCAGCAACAACCTTTTTGCAAACCTGGTGTTCAGTAAGTGCTGCATGCTCAAATGGAATTATGTATTTCCTTTTAAGAGCAGGAGATCCAATTTCTGTGCCATTTGATGGGTTAGGTTTGGTACTGGCTGTTTGTCAAACATTGAGAGCACTGCAGAGAGGGAAGTGGGGGAAGAGAAAAAAACCCGAAAAGTAGTAGCAGAAGATGTTTTGGCAGTTAAATACTTCTCTTGTTCGAAGAATTGTTTCCAGGACAACAAGGTTGATGGAGTTACAAAGTGAGTGTGTGTTTTCTTTCCTCTTCAACTGGTTAATCAGTGAGGTAGGAAAACTTTGCTTTGTACATGAGCTGTGTTACATCAGTTATTTTTAGTCTGCACTTGATTGTCCGTGTGGCTCTTTTCAGCTATTTAGGAGATACCTGGCATGCAAGAAATCATATTTGCTTTGTGGGTTTTTTAAGGTCACATGGCATTTTTAAAAATGACAATCTAGACTATTAACAGCTCTTTTTGGTATTTTCTTTTAATGTGTTTGTTTCTCAGAGAAGTAAAACAGCTTTGTTGCTTCAAGTTTCAAGCTCATCTCACTGGTGGGATGTGAGTTTCTTTCACTGTTTGCACAGAATTTTTCCTCTGTTGGTATAATACTTTTTTTTTTTGTATATACTAATGATATACTGTCATGCAAATGAATTTGGAATAAATTAAAGTATTAATTTTCTTCCAGAGTATATTCAGCTGTAGCATTCCATTGTGAGATCTATTTTCAAGTGGAGTTTGGAACTTGGAGTAAGGCGGCACTGAATTAAATGCAGTTGCCAATTTTAAAGGGGCACAGCTCGCATAAAATCACACCCATCTCCAAAATATGTTGATCTATTTAAAGTCTGGAAGAGTATCATGAAGTCTGTACTTGTGTGGTTTTCCTTTGTATATTTGATTGTACTCTCAGTTGATTTTTTTTCTTGGTTTTTTTTTTTTTCCTGCACAACAATGATTTGAGAAGGAAACGCCTTTTTTTTTTTTTTTTACCACAAATATTGGCTGTGCATTTTAGAGGCAGAAATAACAAAAATAGTGTCCAGGTCATTAGTGAAAAACACACTTTATAAAGCTGTATTGTTCTGATAAATTAAACAGCTTGAAGTTTAACTGTGCCCCTTATAAATGAGTTGATGATTTCATACCCCCTAATGATACATGTATTTATTTCATATTGATATTTTAGAATTTAGGGTTAAGAAAACAACTTCTTGTGCATAGTTGTCTGATGAATTTATGAGATACTCAGCTTCTTTCTGAATGTGTTGGAGTTCTGCTCGTGCTGAAGTTTGGATGCCACGTGCTAAGACCTGGGTGATCACTTGACAGCAATTGTTTTATTCTTTGGATGTGTGTTTTTATCCAAATCCACGATCCTTTATTGTTTTGGGAGGACGACATGGCATGAAGACAGCCATGCTCAGGTGACCCTGCTGATCATTGAATTATTTCTATATCCTGAGGCTTTCTAACTTATTGGGAGGAGAAAGTGTTTGACAAATCCACGCTGGCATTTACTTGTTGCTTTGTTATCTCTTCCTGGCAGCAAAGCATAGCCAGAGTCAGAATTCTTTCTGACTGGTGTCCTCCTCTTTCCATCTCTCTTTTTGTTTTTTCTTTTTCCTTTGCAAATTACCATTTTCAGAAGAACATTTTCAGCACTGACCTTGAGCAATGAGATGTTCTGTGCTTCATTTTCCACTCTGTCCCCAGTTATTTAGTTATTCCATTATCTGGAACAATCCAGTTCTTCTTCATGGAGGTTTGAGTTGTTCTTCCAGGTCGCTACTTAGCCTAGTAAGGGAATAAGGATTTTTTTTTTTTTTTTTTTTTGCTTCTTCTGCTGGAAGTTTACTAATTATGTGGTTAAACAGAGAATGTAGCATCAGAGCATTCTTTTTCAGGACAATACTCTCATAACTCTGCTTATTAGATTTTTCTGTTTGTTTTTCTGATTGCTTGCTCTTCTTTTGCTTCAATTCCCAGTAAGGTATGAATATAACTTCTCTTCTTCTGTAGATTTGAATCCAAAGCACAGAGCAGGATGTAAGGAACAACCTTTCCAATATTCATTTCTCACTGAAGTGTGTTAGGTTGCCTGGATCACAGGGCTACCAGGTATGACCCCAAACCAAGAGCAAGTCATGACCTCTCTGAATTTGGTGCTGGAGGCCAACAAGGAACACTCACAGATCTAGCAAGACAAAGATATCTTTGAACAATTAGATCCTTTTAGATAAAATGTTTATTCACTTTCTCTGTGGCTACAAGGAATTTCTTCGGTCAACTCTGCAGTAGGTTTTGGAATTTATTTCTGGGTTGTCAATGTTATGCTCAAATCACCAAGCAGTCTCCAAGGTTCATCTTGATAGAGCAGTTTCATGTAACAGGAATAGTCTGGCAATCAAAATCAGAGAAACAGACAAGAAGTATGGAAATATTTTCCAGTGTTGACTAAAAGCCGGCAGTATGCTTGAAGCATTACTTAACGATGTAATGAGTAACGTCAATTCAAGCAAATACTTTTTTAATAACAGAATTTATTTTCTTTGTCTTGCAGGAGAAGCAACGGTGGCTGAGTTGCACAAGTGAACCAGGACGACGCAAAATGTAAGCCAAAGAGGAATGCTCATTTTCCTATTTTATAAGATTATTGGTCAAGCTTTTCTGCAAGACATCCATTTAATTATAAAGGCCATTAGTTTTCCTCATTTCCTGGTTTGTGAGTGCAGTTTGTGGAACTGTCTGGGTTCCCTGTTTTTGAGCCACGTGGCTCAATGTGAGTGGCACAGGTTGGATCTTTTTTTCTCCCTTTATCATCACTGTATCAAGGCACAAAGAAGTTCAAGGCTGGGTTGTGTCTTAATTTCTGCTGTTGTAGCTCTGGTGATCCACAGATGTGAAGAGGAGAGGTTTGAAGGCAGGAAGGGCTGGAAGGGGACTTTGGCCTCCAAGAGTTGTTAGTATTGTCTGTAATATCAGGTGGTTTAAGAAAAGCTTTGGCCTTACTTGGAGGCCGCTGTATTTTGGCTGAGTATTTTGGAATATATTTAAAACATTTACTTGGGTACTGTAAGAGTTGATGGTTTGATGGGGCTTGGAGCAGCCTGGTCTAGTGGAGGGTTTAACACAAGAGTTTTTCCATTTTGGTCAAGAGGAGCAGCATTCAGTTGTATTTTGCATAGCAAGCCTTACAAACCATCTTCTTGATTCACTTGTAGTATTCAATGGCACATTTTAAAGAGAGATCCTTCCAACTGTCTTGAACAGAGCAGGTTCTGTGTGGTAACAACATCTCCATTGCAGTTGCAATAACAAAACCCAAGGTGGTTCTGAATCTGGTTTCACACCAGCTAATAAGTGGACTCATTATAAGATGATGTGAGGTTTTCAATGTATTGTTGACTCAACTCTGAAATATCTATAACTCTGCAAAATGCGTCTCAGCTTGTTTACTAAGCGAGAAGTGTATTTTTAATGCACAGGTTTTGAAATTATTGGTGACTCCAGTTTTTCCAACAGCCTTTATAGGGTGTTTTAGTTACAATTGATTTTTGCTTTTATGGGTGCCATTTTAATTTATCTCTCTTTTTAAATTTTTCTGTCAGAAGAGTTTTTAAGTACTTCTGCAGAGTTGCTTTTCATAGACACTCAATTTTTTTTTTTTAAAGTGGTAGAACATGTGTCAGGCATCTGCAATTCCTTCAGCATCATGTTTTCCACAATGATTTAATAGCTATTGAGTCTCCTCAAATATCTTTGTTTCCAAGACCTATTTTATGGTAATAAATCATCTTGGCTGTAAAATTCTTGAAATGATTCAGTAGGACAGTCGTCTCCTTAGCACATTCCCTGAGAGATCATAGATAGAAATGGAAAAGTCCTTAACCAGGTCAACTTTTTCCCTGCAATACATGTAGTCAGTGCTGGAAGTGATAATGAAGTTGCCAATATTTGTTCTGGTGAGCTGCAGTTCTCCAGTGTTCCCTGTTCATTTCTTTCTAATTTACAGTGAATTTTCTGGTGGAGATACTAAATCACACTTGAGAAATGCTGAGCCAGATTCAGAATCAAAGGTTTGTCATGGTGTAATGGAACTTTTCATTTTAAAACAAGGTCTGTCTCAGAATTCATATAAAAATACCAGTGAAATTACCGAAGACTTCCTTAATTTTCTCTTCCATTTGCACTTGAGGGTGGGGGTGGTGCAGTCCTTGGCACAGGGTTGATTTAATAAATTGTTGGGTATGTGAGGGTAATGAAGTTGTGATACCTGGTTTGTCAGTCTCTGCAGGGTAGTCATGCATTTTGTAACCCCTTGTGGTTTTCTGACACCTGGAAAAGGCTGTTTGAATTGGTCATTGCTTACTGGGAGCAGGCAAGGAGGGAATTCATCCAAGAGTTTGTGAGGGGTTCTGTGTATTAAGTAGCTCACCTAGAACATCAGGTGTGTAGAGAAAAAGGAGATGTGTTTTTGGTCAAAACTCTGGACATCTGGAGTTCCAGGTAAATGTCCAGCAGATTTAGAGAGGGATTCAAGGAGAGATGGTATCATTTGACCTGAAATGTGTATCTCTGTGAATTCCTGCTGGTTTCTTGCTGTGATGTTTTCCAAGTTGAACATCAGATATGGTTGCAACCTCTATGGTTGTCCAGAGGAGATGTGTCTGCTCCATCCCTGGAAGTGTCCAAGGCCAGGTTGGATGGGGCTTGGAGCAACCTGGGATTGTGGAAGGTGTCCCTGCCCATGGCAAGGGTTAGAACAAGGTGCTCTTAAATGTCCTTTTGAATTCAAGCATTTTTATGATATTTGAATCATCGTTCAGGTTTCATGCTGAGGACAGCAGTAAGTTCTGGTGTTAGTTCTTCACATAAGCATTTTCTTAAAATAATCAGGCTTTGGGATCTGGGATTCTTGATTCTCTTTCCTGCTTCAGAACAGGAAATAAAGCTCTGCAGCTTCCCCAAGGTTTAGAGCAGATTAACGTATAAAATTAGATTAAATCTCTTACATTCGTTTCGGAAAAGGGAGCTTTGTATTCCTACAGGCTTCACCTGCCAAACAGAGATAATTCCATTTTAACTGTGCATTTTGATCAAGTGCTTTTACTGCAAGGCATGAACCTTCATTTTTTCAATGATGTTCTTTAAAATGATCCAAAATAACTTTTGTTACAGTCATGATAGAGAACAACCTCTGCACTTAAAAGATGGACTCCAGAATTCCATCTGCCCTGTAAGATCTTGGCAAGAGTACGCTGTGTCATGGCATTGTATTGATTCCAGTTCATGTCTTACAGAAAAAAACCAGTTGTACCGTGCACACAGACATATTTAGGGTTGGTAGAAGTATTTTCTGTCATAGCCCTGTTTAAATGGTTGATTGGTTTGTGTGAGCCTGGCCTTAAAAGGGACCAGATTAACAGAAGCTCTTCACTAGCTGAGGAAGCATTCTGCTAGCTCATGTACCTTCCACAAAATGGCTTTGTCACTCGGGTTTGTTACTTGTACCTGTGAAGTGAGGACACCAGGGCTGCCTCAGATCTCAAGCACAACAATAACTACTAATATTTTAACTCTTCATCAGTAAAAGCCCAATATCTGACCTCAGGAGGAACTCACTCCTGGCTCATCTCTGAGCAAGTAGGTATCTTGGAGCATATTCCCCTTTACTCTAAATGAGAAGGAGGGTTTGAAAAGAAAATCACAGACAGCAAGGGTAAAGAAAGCCATTTTCCTCTTCAGGGTGTCCCTGTTTTTTCTGAGAAGGTCCACAGGCTTGGATGGCATAAAAGGAGACAAACCCTGAAGAGGTCAATGTTGTTGGAAGTGAGGGGAGTAGCCATTCACACAGGCAGTGGGTATTCAAAGAGAAACTCTCCATTTGACAGTGCTGTCTT
Organism: Pycnonotus jocosus; assembly: GCA_013400435.1. Taxonomy (NCBI): domain Eukaryota; kingdom Metazoa; phylum Chordata; class Aves; order Passeriformes; family Pycnonotidae; genus Pycnonotus; species Pycnonotus jocosus. The sequence continues at coordinate 36,454 of VWYP01004244.1, read as the reverse complement.
CTAGATGACTTAGAAACACAAAAACACAAGTTGGTTTTAAAAGAGGGCTTTTAATTTATGTCAGATGTGAAAGTACCTGTAAGTTTAATGTGTGCTCTGCAGAAAAAGAGGAGCTTGCTAAGATGGGTTCTTAGATTTCCTTTTTGTGCCTTGTCTCTGTGGTAAGGTGGCTCCACACAGGAAATTCTGGCACCACCATGGACACTGAGAACCTTTTATGTGTCTTTTGTAGGAGCAGTGCTTGTGCCAAATGAGCTGTGTGCTGGAGTGATCTGTGTTACTCACTGCACTTCATGGGGCTAAAGGATGGTTTGTCAGTGTTTTGGATAATTGCCTCGTCCCTGCCTGCAGTGAAGTGTATCTGCATCTGAACAGATAATACATAAAATGCATTATACATGATATTAGTGCAGGAAATAGAAGCATCATAAATATATATATATTTAGTAGCATCTTAGCAATTTCAATTTTCATGGTTTCCAAGCAATGTTTTCTCTCTTCGTAAGATGAAGGAGTGCTGCTTCAAATCTGTATCCAGTATGCCCATAGGAAAAGGAATTTGCCTTTAGATAAAAATTCAGGACTCTCTTCTTTTTTCCTCTTTTCTTGGCTCTGAAATATTACATTCCTTTTTCAGATTCCTTTTTTCAGATGTATGTGTACAGAGGAGGAGCTAATGGGTGAGATACTACATCAGGAAAAAAGAAAGTCTGCACAGCCGAGAATTAACACTTAAATCTATGTGGAAAACCTTGTTGGAGTGCAAAATGGATTTAGGTTTTTAAAATGAAAGAATGGTAGGACACAGAGATGGAGCCTGGAGATCTGTGTGTTGTTTGTGTTTCTCATCTCTTGCATAAGCTTGGACAAGCTGCTTTGCATTTTTCTGCTTCATTTCTCCTGTCAGAGATGTGTGTGTTTTACTTGCTGTTGGTAAAGCACTTCAAAATCTTGAATTAGTATTATCATGGACTTCTCTAAGCTTACTTAAAATCCATTTCCTCCTCACTTATGCTTTCCTGAGGACAAGAATAAATAGAAGTTTCTTTTTTTTCCAAATGCTGTGGATTGACTGATACTCTGCAGCTGTTCAAGACAGTCTTGAACTGATCCTTTCTGCTGTCTGAGCATCCACTGAGCAGCTCCAAATCCAGAGTCCTGTTGGGTACATGGTGTCTCTAATTCTCTTAGGGACATGGTCTGTCAAGAGGTGTTTCTTTCTTCATTGTAATCAGCAGCCTGGAGTTTCCAGCCTCCTGGTATTGCAGAATTTCACAGGCTGATCTTGCAGAGAAATCAGCCAGAGCCTGGAGCACTGTGTGTGGGTGGCTGACCTGGGTGATGCTGGAAACTCAGTTTGCATCCCCCAGAAGCACTGTCAGGGTATCAATGTTCTCTGCAGCATCCTCAGGTGTGGGGCACAGCGCCTCAGCACCTGTGCACCTCCTCACCTGGTTCTCAGAAGTGAGGGACTGATGTTTCTGTGTCAAACTGGGCACAGCGAGTGTGAACCCCAGTACAGGGAGATGTTCTTGTCTTCAGGTGCTGCTGCTGCAAATACGTGAAGTGAATTCAAGCAGGAATTAGAGGGTGCGAATGCAGTAGTTAACCAGGAAAGTGCATCGATCCTGTTCAGCCAGATGTTGCAGAAATTCAGTTTATAGAGCGTTAAATCAGTGCTGTTCGAAGAAACCCCTCTCCAGTGAAACATCCATGCTCGGGAGCAGCTGCCACACTGCTGGGCAGCTCTGCGTTCTCCATTTAAAACGTTACCAGCATCCTGGCAAGGATCCCAGGGACGGAGCTGAGGAAGTGCATGGTGTAAGAGCAGAACTCTTTGGGCTTTTTGTTCTGCCTCGATCTGTCAGCCTTGCTGCGACTGTGCTGTGACAGAGCATCTGCATTCTGCGTCTGGAGACGCGGAGAGTGAGCTCCTGAAGGATGGCTGCTCATCCCTGTGCTTCCGTTCAGGGGTGTTAAAAGCCCTGCAGGCTGTACACAAGCGAGCTGTAATTTATTTTAATTAAATACAATAGCTGCATGCACGCTGCAGAAGGGTAAGACAGGGATTCCCCACCTCTGATTTATCGTCTTGCTGTTCGGATTTCTTTGCCATTGTCTTCCCACTCACAGATTTATGCAGGGAGATGTCTCATCCTCTCCCTCCTGTGCTGTCAGCAATGGCATCTGTCTTTCAAAATACAATTTTTCTTAAATTTTTCTGTCGTTGAGAAGCCGTTCTTGCTGTCTATAGCAGAGCTGTCCCTGCCTTCCTGACACACACAGGCACACCTGTGCAACATTTATTTTAATCAGAGAGCTGTAGGAAGCAAAATCCCCATCCTTTGGAAGCCTTCTCATGGCTGATTTTTATTTTTTGAATAAGGGAGCTGGGAGTACCCACCCTGGGGCTGGCAGGCAGCCTGGCAGGAAGCTGGACAGACTGGCCTGCTGGCCAATCTTGTTGCCTTTTATAGAGCTTTTTTTGGTGAAATCAGCACATTTCCATGCAATTGGTGCTTTGCAGTGCAAAACTGGTTGGTTTTGGGTGGCTCTGGATTTAGTCTGCAGCTTGTGACTTTGGGAAATGGTTGACTAATTTTAATAATTACTAGAGATGATTTTGTGAAAAAGAGAGGTGTTTCTATAGAAAAAAATCCTCTTGGAATAATGTCCCTCAGCTGGCGTCAGGGATTGCCTGATGCATGGCACTGTTGGGGTAGGTGAGTTGGCTGGCAGTGACCTCACAGTCCCTATCCACAACTCTTGCATGACAGCTCTGATCAAATTGCTGCACAGTGTTTTTTCTTTGAATGGCTTAGCTGGGGGAAATCAAACCATGCAGGACCTAGATCTCCCTCCCACCTCTTTTGGTAGGGCAGAGTAAGAGCAGTCAGTAGGGAAACACAGCCTGGAGAAACAGGAGAAGCCTTTGGGTCTGCAGGGCAGTGTGTAGCTGCACTCCATCTGCACAGCCGTGCCTGGTGCTCCATCAGGAGTCATGGGACTCTGGCCTTCAGGTCATGGAATTGTTGGGAGAAAACCAACTTGCATTCCAAGGTTGAAGGTTGAGTGATGTTGGCATTTTCTGGCCTTCTTCAGCATCACATATAAAACCCCTCAAACCCACTGGCACAGCAGAACCATCCATCCAGCACTTGAGACAGATCAGGCTGATCTTGAGTGCATTTTCTTTCTTAGTTTTCTTCAGTAAATGAATCTGCTTCCTTGGAAGGTTATTTAGACTATGAAGAATTTTGAGGCTCTGAGTTTACAATGAATCACAAATTAGCAGTTCCTTAAAAATAATGTCAAGTAAAATCTTGCTTAAATTGTGGCTGCTTTCAGAGTAAACATGAATGTGACCTGGATTCTCAGAAGAAGCTCATGTTGTCGTGGCCTTTGAGTATTCCTTAGAATGGATATGATGTTTACACAGACATAAATAATCATCTGGATAATTTTGCTGAACTGCACTTAAATGGAGTGCCATCCACTAGGGAAGGATATATTTGAAAGTGAAGAAAGACTTTATATGTTTGAGTTTTGTTGTTGGCTGTTGGAGCTCCAGTATTTGCACAGTTGCTGTGTGAAAGCTGAGTGTATAAATCCTATTGGAAGAGAACTCAGATGATAACCAAGAGCACCAGTGAAAAAATAAATAGGAAAATTCTCCCGTTGTGTAGTTAGTTGGAATAAGTTTAGTGGTTCTTGTGTACATGGAGTGTAACTTCACAGGATCCCATCCAGGTACACAACAGATAAGTAGTTCCTCAGAAATCAAAGGAAGTTTAATCTTACAAAACTTTCATAATGGAAAGTGTGGCCTTTTTATCCAGAGGCTAAGTTGGTTGAGCAAACATCTAATATTGACTTTATTTCTTAGTCTGGCTTTGGGTGTGAAAAGTATCTCTGCCTAAATGAAACATGCCTCTTTTTAAATGGATGTACTTATCTTCTTCCCCAAAAAGTGTGTGTGCCATGAGCTCCTGCCTTAGCAAAAAGTGACTCTTTTAACTCCCTTTGTGCTTTTTGTTGTGCTCTGCTGCAGTGCTCAAGGTGCACAGGGAAACTGAGGTCTCATAATGTGGCTGTTGTTAAATAAAACTACACTGAGATTCAGGCATTCAGAGCCTGCAGGAGTCAAGTCTGCAAAATGGTTTTTTCCATACCCAAGAAGCATGAGTCAGATTTTACTAAATGAGTCAAACCTGTCCTCGGATTCGTTTAAGACACTCTAATGGATGTATAAATTAGGACAGTATTATTACTGTGCACAGAAATGGCTTCTGAGGCTGATTTAGTTTGCAATGTCCCTGTGAGTGCCAGGAGGGACAGGGTAGGCAGAAGTGATGAGGAAGTGCAGCAATTCAGGTTTGCCTGGGAGCCCAGGAAGGGCTGGGAATCCTCCTGCAGCATGGAGGGTGGACACAGGTTCCCTTTAGTTCATTGCTCCCTTGGGAGTCACGCAGGGCCTGAGGGGTGGACAATGTGAGTGTGCTCATTCTGGGGGATGCTGCTCAGCTGTGCCTTCCTTCTGACAGCCCCACAGACACCAGGATGGGCATTGTCACTGGGATTGAAAATAATTGTGACAAAATCCTACTCAGCTCATCCCTTGGGGGGCCTGTTGGGCTTCCAGACACCACTCTCACAACAAGAACCATATTCACCTAATGACTTCCTGGAAATAAATGCCTTTCCCCATGCTTTCCATTCCTTATGCCAACATTCTTGTGCATAAAGCTGTCCTCCCAGGTCAAGTGTCTGGAGCTGCCACCCTTCACCAGGATGTGACTCCCGCATGGTTTGCTGGCTGTGTCATGCAGGAACACTCCCTTTCCTCGGAAGGAACTACATGGCCATTAAACCTCACGTCCCAGGCACCTTCCAAGTCTCAGTTTCTTCTCTCTGTTCCCATGTTTAACCCTCCCTCTGAGAAATCTCTCTTTGGATTGTGACTTTTTGACCGGGAAGTGAATTTGATGGCTCCATTCTCAAGTGTCACCCTTTGATGGGCCGCAGTCAACAAACATCCTAATATTGTGCTCAGAAAAGTGACTAATCCCTCCTGTGTTGAATGAACTGGTAGACAGGCATGCATTTATTTTCCTTATTCTTGTGTGTAATCAGCCTAGAAGGAATTTTTGAAATTTGCTTTTTTTCCACAGTTTTTTTGGTGGGGACCCAGGGGAAGTGAGTGATGGAATTCAAATGTAGCCGTTGAAAGATTCCTGCCATTGCTTACTTGTGGTACAAAAATGGGTTGGCAGCATTAGATACGTGATGTGCACAATCCCTTGTAGGTTCCTGGATGGTTTTGATTCTTCTGTAACTCAAACCAGCACTGAGTTGTCTTCACTCTCAATGAAGAAGGTCATGTTTCTGAAATTTATTTGGTTTAGATGATTCAGATCTTAATTATCTTTCTAAAAGGTTTTGATTTATAAGATGATGATTGTAGAAGAGTGGAATTCAGGATTCCAGCAGCAATCCTGTCACTTTTTTTTTCCCCTCTAGTTTAATTCTGGCAAAGTTTGTGAAACACACAGTGTTTAAAAGGTGTTCTGTACTTTTTTCACTTCTTTTCTATCTCATTCCTGACTTGTTCCATTTAAGTGAGTTTGTGACTCCCTTACCTTCATCTCCAATCTGCCAGTAATTTCTGAGTTAATTAGCAAGAAGCTGACAGCAACAGGTTTGAGATTTTTTCGTGCTGAGATTTCATTTTGGGAAACTCTGTGTTCCAGTTGGAGAAGGTATCTTTTGCCTGAGGGAATTCAGAAGTCTGCTTCCCTGTCATGCTGACCTGCAAAGCTGTTTCTCTCTCTGATGTTCATGTAAATTTTTACTTCTAAGGAATTTAACACGATTCACCATTGTCGGTTGCCTCTCTGACAGCTGCTCAAGGATGTAGTTTAAAGTAAGCCTGTAATTTTTTGGCACCTGTAACTGAGTAAGATAAACCCAGTCCTGATCTATACCAATAATCTAGTCACTGTTATAGGAGGGTGCAGAGTCTCCCAGAAGGTGTTTTGTGTACATGAGTGTTGTATCCTATTCCCTGCAGATGGGTAAGGGTGCTGGAGTGATTCCAGAGAAGACAGGTTTACTCACTTTTGTTCAAGATTTTGCACCACTTCCTGGACAGTATGATAAACAGTTACTTGAAAAGAAAGAAATCTTTTTATCTTGTTTGGAATCTTTCTTGGGGTTGCTGCCCCACATGCTGAAGACAGATCTGGCTGTTTTGATGTACAGGAAAATGCTTGAGGATCTGGTGTTTCAAGACTATGAAAAACCACTTTAGGGAGTACCAGTTGTATTTTCAACCACATTATATTATTGCTCAGCTCTTCACATGAGGCATGTGCCATGTCTACTCAGACAGTACAGAGAAATCTATCTTCATTGAATCTCTGTGTCATTTTAAAATACAGGAATAAAATCACTTTGTTCTGAAACACCAGAAAGTATCACAAACCTCATGTACAAAATTCACCCAATTGATTCATACTTTGTTGCTACAGTGTGTGAAATAGAATTGAGGTTTCTGACCCCTAAGAAAATGAATTGCCATTATGGTTTTGTTGTCTGCACACGTAAAGTCTGTGTTTCACCAAGTGTTTGTCAAAAGGGAGTAGAGTCCTTGAGTATTTAAAAGAGGGCATCGCATTAAAACTGAGCTCATACCACAGTGTCTTTTTCCTCTCTGCTCTTTTCCATTTTTGGGTCAGATGATTCAGGTTTTCCTCAGTGCTTTTAACCTTTTGCCATCTGAGTGAGCTGCTCAGGGGACAGCAGAGCTGTGAGGCCATCACTGAAAAAAATGCCTCTGCTGGGACAGCTCTGTTTCACTGTCTCACAATGTTTGCTTTCAGTTCTCAGTCCTTTGTTACTCTCTATTTTTCCTCACCACTCAAGTGGCATCCTGGTAAACATTCCTCTTATTCTTTCACCTCTACCAGTTTCCCCTTCTAGTATAGAAATCCATGTGTGAGATAGAGGGGGGAAAAAAGGGTTTGTAGCTCGTATAATTTACCAGCTTTTCATCAAAATGTAGACTTAATTGCTGGCAACAGAGCAAAAAAACCAGACAATTACTGTTTCTTACTGTCATTTGTACAAAAATGTCCATACCTTGCTGGATGTTACGTCATAAAATCTTCCTCATATTTTTTTCCCCAAATAATAAAGTGAGTGAACGCTTTAACTTCCTTTGTGAAATGCAGGAGAGAATTTCCAGTGCACTTATGGGCTGTTATTTAATACTTTGAAATACATTTGAAAACATTCATAGGGGTGTGCAAGTGTACAAGTGTGTAGCACAGCAGTGAATAGCTGGATTATTTGGAGGCAGAGTGGTAGAGATGGCAGAAATATATTTGAAAATACTCTCCAGATAGTTCATGTGGTTCTTGTGCAGTACAGAAATTCTTCACTGAGCAGACCTGAAACAATGACTGTATTTGAAAAGCAGAGGCAAAATTCTGGTTTTAAAATGGCTTTATGTCCTCGTGAAGACCAAGTATTTTATCTTGTTTTGAACATCATAAATCTGCCAAAGGCAACAGTGTTAGAACAGACCCACATTGCTGCAAGTGAAAGCTGAATTTTGTACTTCTTGTTCCGTGCTTTTTAGTCATGTGATAATCTTTCCATAAATCGTGTACTTGAAAGCTTTTCTTACTTCCTGCTTTTACCAATCAAATCGTGTAAAATGCAGATGAGCCCAGCTTCTGATTTATTAAGCACAAGCAGAGCACCCCCTCTAAATCCTCTTTGGTCACACCAGCCCTGTTTTCCCCTCATTTGAAAAGAAGACAGCAAGAATGACAAACTTTGACTAATAAAGCGGAGTTTTTTGGTCTCCTCCCATTCTTATTCTGACCTGTACTTTGCTTTCGTTATAAGGCAAATGTAGAAATGACCCTGTGGGAGTGGTGAAACTGCAGCAGAGAAACAAAAACTATTTGGATTCATCCGAAAGCTGTTCATTCGCTTGCTCCTCTTTTTATTAACGGCTCGAAGTGTGCAGCCTGTCTTGTTCTGACTACGTGTCTGTCAGCAAGAGCAGAGGTAATTCTTCATTCGTCTCTTTCCTTTTTAATAGTGCTTTAATTTTGCCAGAAAAGCTATTTATATCTTTATGATTATCTGTTATTTTAACTACTGTAAATATATGCATAGAGCTGCCTGATGGGCATGCTCTCTCGATCTGGGTGAGCTCGTTTTCCAATAACTTTGTGAGTTTTTTTGGGTAATGAAAGGGGAGGGGGGGTTAGATTCAGATCCATGTTTTACAGGTGGAAATCCCAGCTCTCTTCACTGGAGGTTGCAAAGCAGCTTCCAGCAGACAGCAGCAGCCAAAATTTAGTCTATAATGGGTTTTTGTTTTAATCCACGTCTACCACGATGAACATCTCTCTGTGCTGTTGGTGTTGCCAGCACTTTCATGTTAGGGAAAGTACATTACAGTAAACTGATGAGCAAGTTCTTGTTGCTGTTTGCTCTGGCGGGGTAGGATATTTTTAGAAAGTCGCTTCAGAAGCGTAGAGCTTCCTGATACCTTTTTGTTAATTCGCTTCCAACTGAAAACGCGGGACTGGCAGCATTTAAATTCCGATAGGATTGCTCTCCCAAGGCACGGGAAGTGTTCCTGGTCCCTGGCTACGAGTGCAGGTTGTTAGAGTTATGAGACCAGAGGTATGTTAATGACCAAAGAAAAGTTTGGTTTGGCTGGTGGCTGAAGCAGCATTGGCAAAAAAAGAGCCTCTTAAATATCGCCGGGTAATTTCGTGCTCCTTAACGCCTTTGCAAGGTTTTTGCGTGGGGGAAGGAAGGAAGGACAAGCGGAAATCCTTTAGGTTTTGCTAATCCTACCTTAGATGGCCACTTCTGGAGCTATTCCAGAAATCTTACTGGGTGCATTTCTGTGTTCTTCACATGAAACATTTCCTGGAGCGTTAATCCTGGAAGGTCTTGCTTGTGTAGCACCAACAAACGTGGTGATTCTGTGAATGTGTGTGTGTGCTGTAAGGGGAAGTGGTGGCTGTATGGGAAATGGCAAGATGACAAATGTAAAGAAAGAAGGACCCTCTGGTTACATGCCCTGGTTTTAAAAGAGCATTGCCAAGTGCTTGAGGATATGTGTAAGTGTGGCTTCTGATGTTTGCATTAATTGCCGTGGTTGCAATATAGGTCAGTTTGCCTCTAAAAATGCAGATTTTCTGAAATGCTCGGTGAACTTTGTATCTGTCAGTCCAAGGACTTGGAAAAGCAGCACTCAGCTGTGTTGAGCAGGGAAAATGTATATCAGAACCCTTAAGTTAAAGGTTAAGATCAGAGTTCTCTGCCTGTGGTCTTGAGCATGTGATTGCATTCTTCTGTGTTGTAGTTTCCAATCTGGAAAATCAGGATTAGTAATACTTCTTGGTAGATGTGGTGCTTAGGGACATGGTGTAGTGGTGGACCTGGCAGTGATGGGTTAATGGTTGACTCAATGATCTTAGAGGGCTTTTCCAATCTTAATGATTCTGCGTTTATTTCCTTATGTGAAGGAAACGGAATTAATTCATTACTGTTGTTGTCTCAACATAATCTGTAAGAATCAAGAATTGCTACAGTCAGGAATTCTTCCAAGTGACCATAAAGGTTTGACAAACAAGACACGATAAGTTACAATTAATGGTTAAACTCTTCCTATAACAGCTCATGCCAGTACTCTTGATTGCTTCTGTTGAGTTGCAAGCTGATTAGAGCCTAAAATTAGGTTTGTTGAAGAGCAAGAAGAGTTTACATGAAGGGTAGTCATTACCATCAGCTAAATAAGTTTTTATTTAAATTAAAGTTGTGCAGTAATATGTGATGGGGGGGTTGGAACTAGGTGATCTTGAAGTCCCTGCCCAACCTGACACTTTCAGTGACCAATCCAAGATGACAAAATTCTCACAAATAGATTTGCTGGCATGGCAGTTGTGTTCAATGATTAGCTGCATGTGGTTTTTTCTAAAAAATCTTTTTAATGTGTATTTCTCCAGACTTAGAAAATAACTCAGCTCTTTGAAATTTGGATTTCAGCCTCTTTGCTCAAAAGCTGTGAATGTGCTAACATACATTTACTGGGTGTAAGAAGCTGACTAAGTAAAAATGCAATGTGCAGTAGATAAGCAAGGTGATACTGTCTTTTCTTGCTCTATTTAAGCTGGAATTTAAAGTGGTAAGTCAGTGAATTGTTTTTTAAAGTATTTGTAGTTTTGCCACCCATTTCCAGGCTGTTAAGGGAGGAAAGGTTGTCCTCGTTTTTGCTGAAAAATGGACGTGAGAGGAGCAGAATTTTCCACTCCCTGGCTTGCTGGGTCATGCATGGGATAGACTTGGTGTCCCTGCTGTCAGTAAAACGAGGGTAATACATGGAGTTGTTCACAGGTTCAGAAGTTCTTCAGTGATTCTAAGCCCCTATGAAAACAAGAGATGGAAACTTCCGTAGTAATTTGTGCCAGTGCTGTTAACTTTTAGAACCAAAATTTTGCAGTGAGTTTGCACCTACATGGCAGCTGAAGGACCTGCCTATTTTTTGTCCTTTCTTTCAACCCTCTGCTTAACCACAGCACACATCAAAGTATTACCAAAAAACAGAGCGTAGGAATTAATATTTGAAGAGCGTTATCCATAGATGACTTCATGTTTATTCCAGTCTTCCTTATTTTGAGGTTCTGAAATGCTTTCGCAACTTTTTCCATTCACATCCCTGCCTTGAATTGAAGCCATGTTGAAAATGATTTTGCATTCTCTAATGAAAACTTCCAAAATTTACATCCAGCTCCAGCAACACTTCACTGCTATAGCCTTTTTTTTTCCTAATCTGCAGAAAGGAGCAAATGAAAATAAATAGAAGCTGGCATGTTCCTTCTTGTGCAGTTTTATTGGTGTGCATGTTTGTTCATTTGTCTCTTCACTTGTAGAATTCCATGATCTTACAAAGTGGTTTGTGGCTTGGTCTGAATTGGTGAGACTTCTCTATTTTTCACATTTCAACCATTTCTGACATTTTCATGCCATAGAAACAATGCAGCAGAGGAGCCACTGTTCTTTTGAAAATAGCCATTAGATACATTGATGCCATCTCACTGCTTTGAGAAGACTTAGAGAGTGTCTGGATGGATTTTTGAGCATGTTTTAATGAGGACTTTTAGAGGCCCATTCATTTGTATTTCCAGCTCCAGTTGTCCAGAGCTTACTAAGTGTGACAGACATATCCTAAAATGTGGATTTTATGCATAACTGTGATAAGGATGCCTGCAGCTCTTCTTGACATTAATGTAGAATATCTGGGTTGCTGCTTTCAGGGGTTTACCCCTTACCTATAGTCACCCATTGTGTTGTTTTCCTCCTTTGACTTAAAATGGGGGAGAATTTGGCTGTGCCCTAAGCATGGGACTGAGCAGCAGCACGTGGAACAGGGTTTGATCAGACCTATGTGACTGCTGGATTGTGGATTTGAGTGTGGTGGCACAGCCACAGCTGTATTTTCTTTTTAAAGCAGCACTCCGTGCTGTACACGCTGTAACAACAATAATACTCTGAAGCAAGAGGTCACATTGATCCACACTGGAGCTCACTGGTCCTCAGACTTCAGCTGAGGTCAGTAATGAACTGAAACAACCTTTCCAGCGTTTACTTTTCCTAGTAATGGTGCCAGTGGACGAGCTGGGAACGGCCTCCTGGAGTTTTCAGGGAAACTCATTGTTCGCATAAACCCTGAGAAGGAATTTCCCTTCCTTCTTGGCCTGCTAGGTATGCAGTGAACCATACAGTTTGCTTTAGCTACATACCATCTGCATTTTATTTTTGTTTTGTTTACTGACTTTCCACCCTCCAGAGTATCACTGTGTTGTTGTATAGTCCACCTGTGTCAGCAGCCTGGGGTTTGCTGCTGGTATTATGTAAGTTGTTGGTCGTGGAAAAAATGGAAATAGGTGTAAATTTCACCTGTGTTGTGCCTTCAGGGTAATGGGCACGAATGCTTTGGTTGTTTTGGGGCTGCAGTTTCCCTGGGGTACGTGTGGTTGTATATTTTGTCCTGGTGGACGTCTTGTATACTGACACCTGTCACTCCCGTGACGGGGTTGCTGTCCTGAGGATGAAAGTGGCTTCTTGCTTGTCCCTCTGAAACAGATCTAAAGCTGGTGCACTGCAAGAACAGTGCAGGATGCCAGGAACCCTCTGCTCTTCGAGCTGGAGCTTTCTGGTGTGTGCAGTCAGGCCGGTGACGTCCCTGTGCAGACCTTGGGGTGGTGACACTGCGGTGGCCAAACGCCAGAGCAGCCGTGTTGACTCTGATGGTGGAGGCTTTGTGCAGGGACACGAACTGCTGTGTGCAAGCCCTGGAGGCTCTGGTGCTGTGTTGGGGGAACAGGGCCACGTTGCTCTGGGATCCAGGCTGGATCCGTGCCGCTCGGAAATACCACGGCCAAGGCAATAAAACCACCCAAAGATGCCGGGAGCTGGCCTTGCAAAGAATAGTATTGTTATTGATGGTTTTTCATTAACTAGGTTACTCCAGCTTCCTGTTATCAGACATATTTGAGAGTTGACTGTGCTGTATTGTATCAGAGTTCCTTTCTCCTGCTTCATGGTCCAGAAGTTCGGCTTTTCTTTTGAGATAGCATTAAGCTGTTTATTCAGTGTCCCTTGTGATCCAAACATGGCCACATTGTTTTGAGACACAAATCTTCAATATCACTGTGGTCATTGTATGAGCTTCTTCAAAGCTGGGTGAGATTGAACAATTGGTTAATGTTCAGTGAGCAAAATCTTCTGTACAGAATTTACATCCAGCAGAATGTGATGATAGGGCTGCATGACCACATTTAGTAAAACGGTCTTGTACCAAGGGATTTTGCTGCTACATAAATCAGAACATGCTATTTCACTGGGTGACTTGTGGGAAATTAAGTAAAAGTTTTATAATTGGAGTGTCTGCAAATGCTAAATAGCACATCACAATAAAATCGTTCAAGTCTCCTTACATAAATTGTTTATATGCTGCTAATCCTTTTTTACAATGAAAAGAGCATTCAGGGGGCTTTTAGTATGGGTAATTTGTATAATCTTGTAGTTACTTACGCATTTGACTTCCAGGGTTTGGCTGACAAACCTACTGACAATTTTTAAATCCAAAGCTCCTACCTGAGCCCAGATGGAAGTTTTCTTGCATGGAATACTCCTCAAATCTCCTGTTACAGCTACAGAATAATTTGGATTACACTGACTCTGCAAGGGAAAGAGATTACACAAAATGCATTCTGTTGCCAGTCTTTCCAGAGTGAAATTTCATCTTTCTTGCAGTATCTTTGTCCCCAACATTCTGCTAATGAGCCTTTCCTTTTCGCTTGCACACCAAGTCCTAAATCTTCATTCTTGAATGCTTGCATGTTGAAACCTGGGAGCGATCTTCTGTAACCTTCACTTTTCCTTGCCATGGAGAGCAGCCAGCACATACCAAAGCACTGGTGGAGAGTTTGGGATCCGATGGCCAACGCACACTTGCTGTACTGGGAGTGCAATCCCTGGGCTTGGCTGGAAGAATTTAACCCAAGAGCTCCACATCCATGTTACTCTTTGTGGAGGAGGGCGTGAAAGGGGGCTGGTTCTCAAGGGATTAAGTTCTCAAGGTTTTAGAAGACATAAAGCAGATTGGTTCACGTGTGCAGTGCTGTGACCTTTAACACGTTACATCCATGTGCGTGAGCTGGGGGAGGCTCAAGGAGAGGCTGAGCTGAAGTGAGGTGAAAACAGAATTAGGGCTGACCTAAAGTCTGTACTCAGTCCCTGGGGAATAGAATGATGTACTGAGAGCAGTGTGGTTGGGTGGATTTGGTACATGGTCAAATTTTCCCTCAAACCCTCAAATATGGGTAGTAAATAAGAACATACTGTCTCTTTTGGTGACCTTTCTTCAGTCGTACTCGTCTGGTTGCTCCATATCCTTGCTCTTGTTCCAAAGAGGAACTCACAGGGAAATAAATAAGGTGTCATTGACTATGCCAGAGTGAATTTGCTTATAGACACGTGAGCGTGAATGGTGTTATGAAATGGAACAAGTCAGGTGTAGGGAATTTTCATATCCCAAGATGAAAATAATTTCGGAGAAGTGTAGACAAGTTTGAAGCATTACTAGTAGCTGTGAAAGTTGGTAGGTCCTTTCTTTTTTTTTTTTTCTGCCACCCAATTCCCTACCCTTCGGCAGCAGACAAGGGTTTTGTTTTGGTTTGGTTTTTTCCTCCATGAGACTCAAAAAACATGAACAAGCCTGCATAGATTTTTACAACATGATACTCACATCATGGGATCACAGAATAATTTAAGTTGGAAGGGACTTCATGAGGTCTCCAGTCCAACCTCCTACTCAGAGCAGGATAAGCTTTCTCTGGTATTTACCTGGTAATGTTGCTGCAAATGAAATTTTAGAAGTAGTTGTGATTATTTAGTCATTGTAGTGAAAAAATACCTGGCAGAATAAAGGGAACCGGTCAATGCTGTGAAAAAGAAAAGAATTAATTTCCAAAAAGCAGATGTTTTTGGGAGATGGAGGCAAAGAGGATAAAGGGAAGATCAGACACAGAAATAATGAACTTAATTTAATTGATGATCCTTGTACTGATTTTCATCAATTACCAGAAATGGGTTTAACAAACTCATTAAGTATTGGGGCCTTTTGTCCCATCTTTATCCTTAATCCAGGCTTGGGCTCTGCTCTGGTGCAGGATTTGTGCAGTGGGATGGCTGCAAACAGAGGCAGAGTTGGTGCAGAAGTGGGGAGAGTGTGAATGGCAGGAGGACATGTGAGTTCCCCTTGGTTTTTTGAGCTGTGTTTTGTACTGGACTCAGCTGGACTGCACTGGAATTGCTGGAAGAATTGGAGATTTCCTCATAGGTCCTTATCTAGCAAAGTGTTCTATGCCTGTCAGTAATCCACATGAAATTAGGATCTTGTGTACTGAGGCCTTAATTTTAATAACAGTTACTTCTGAAATTCCTCTATGAACTGAAAGAACAATAAAATAATTATCAAAATATGATATGTCTTCTAAAAAATGGGATTTTCTGGCTTCATAATTAGATGTGGTGGACTGACTTTAGAGTCTGAATATTCCCAGTGAAGACCAGGGACCATTATTGGTGAATTTAAATGTTATTTGAACTGAAAATAACGTGACACAAATGTTGGACCTGGACAGAAGTGGAAGGCTGATTTTTTGTTGTTGTTGTTGCATAACTAACAGAGCTAAGGAGAGAGTTAATTCCTGGGTACCAGCTGAGGCCAGTGGAGGGACATGGGTACATGTACTGAGGGAAGAAGTTCTATGACAATTCTTAGAAATATCCAACACATTTGGAAGAGGAGTTCCGATAAGCCCCTTTAAAAAGCAGGAAGTTGTGCCTGTTAAAATCAGACCTTGCTGTGAGCTGCAGGTCTTGGCACTGCTTGGCACTACAGCTTGTCCAAGGAAAATCTTGGCACGAGCTGGGCTTGACCAGGAAATGATTTCTTTTTGGAGCTTGGTGTTGAGGGGAAGCAGCTTCGCTTCTCTTTGAAGGTATATCTGGGGAAGGTGTATCACAAATGACTCTGCCTGAGCAAGTTGATAAAACTGTGTCTGGGTGACAATAAATGTTTTCAGCTTTGCCCTGAGCAGCCACTTCCTTTGAAGTTCCTGTAGTTCCATTATATGATGTTTGCAATGCTGACAGAAGTACCTCAAACACATTTACAAGACAACTTCCATGTTACAGAAAACTCCCAGAAGGTGAGTGAAAAACCTTTATAGAAGAATGATGACTCTACTCCCCAAAGCAGATTTACACATTCAAAATCTCTTTTATCCCAGTGGGTTTAGTCTATGTTTTCCTGTGCAACTTGGAATTACAAGTTAGTTGTCAGGGCAGATACAGTTAAAAGGGAGCATTTAAGAGAATGTAAGGTTTTAATCCTACACTGATTGTAGTGGTAGCAAGTAAAAATGGGTTGTGGACTAAAGGCTTTATTAAATAATATTCTTAGGTGTTGGTTTAAGTTGGGCCTCTGATGTGTAGAAAAACTGATTGAGGGATGAACAGTGCAGAAGAGACTTTGAGTCTTTCATACCCAGCAGAAATCGATAGCTGCTTTTTCTTTCCTTTTTCCATTTAGTTACATCTCTTTTTTCTGGAAAATGTGTCCTGTCATGGAGTTGTATCTGCAGGACAGTGTGCTTTACATCTACCTAAAGTTCCAGCATGCTGTACTTCAGATCTTCCATGAACGGGAGATTGCAGCAGCTGGTACCCCTGTATTTGGCACACACACACAGCAGGAATGGGGTGGATAAAGGCAGTGTGGAAGCAGGAACCTGTTTCTAACCTGTAACAGATACAGCCCCAGAACCAGTGATGGGTAATAGCAGTGCAGCATTGTTAACAAAATGTTCTTCAGTTAAAAGGCAAAATGAACCCCTTCAGACCTCTGCTTCTGCCCTGGGAAACAGCTGTTGGCATTAACAGAGGGGTGTTGGGGCACAGACAGTTTATAGGAATCTTATGCAACCTCCAAGTAAATGTTCAAACTGGGTGTAGCAGCCCTGACTGGATCAGGTGGGAGGCCAGGACTCGGGCAATGTGGAGCCTGCTTTTATCTCTGCTTTTATCTTGGAGAGTTATCCTGTTATATCAGCACACCACTCACTTTCTCTGTGCCATTAGCCTCCTGATTTTTGCAAAGTAAATCTAAAGGTTTCAGTCTGTCAATTTGAGTGAGGAAAAACATGAGGATGTAGGGATGGGAAGGATGGGTTTGGCTCAGCTCTGTTTATCAATACAAGGATGGCATGAAAGATTGCTCTCAGATAGAATAGGTACTGAGGAATCCACTGAATTCACATGGCTGTTTGGGGTGGAAAAAACCAATTTTTTTTTTCTAAATTCTGGAAAATGAGATTTGCCAGAGAATTCATAGAACTAAATGAAGAGTTCCTATGGAGGGAGATTTGGGTACAGCCATAGCTGTCAGCCATGGGAATGCTAAATGCGAGTTGCAGGTAGGTAGGTGGATAAACAGGGACAGGAGCTGTAATTACTGCCTGCTGTTTGGAAAGCACCCTGGTGCTCTCCAGGCCTCCCAGTGCAGCCCTGTGATGCCAACCCACTGCAGAGGAGCCACAGCTGTGTGCCAGCGATTCATATCCATTTTGTGGAGTGGCTTTCAGATCTGCAGATGATAGAGCTGCTAAGTGTTGTTATGAATGATTCAGAGCTTCTGGCTCCTGTTGCCATACATGGATCATCAGGCTGTCTTTCTCTGCCATTTTAAAATAATTGTCTGAATGACCTGAATATCTTCGAAGTAGCTTGAATTTGCGCTCAGTCTCTGGCTTTAGAAGTGAAGTCTTTCATCTGATACACTCAGTGTTAATTTTGCTTCTTTAATGGGGTTCTCTTTACCCAGCTTTTACATGATTCAGCTTGCAGTCTGTTGGAGGTGAAGTTCTCTCCCAGTGATAAATTTGCCCAAGCATCTCCCAGGATGTGTTGGGAGACACGTAGGTAGCTGTGTGTGTGCCATCCGCTTCCACGGGTGCACCAACAATGAGGGGTTTGTTTGGTTGTAGCTCGAACAATACTTGGGAAAAGCTCGTGTCCTGCCTGGCTGTCACTTCTGTTGTTGTACTTTGCTCTTGGTGACATCATTTGGTGGCAGCTAAATGAAGTTTATTAATTGTTGGATGCTCTTTGACCGAGGATGTTGACTTGTCCCTGGCAGCCAGGCAGGTTTTTCAGAAGAAGCTGCTAATCTACCATAATACAGTAATTCAGTTACAAGCGTTGGTGAGAGTGGAGTGGGTCTGGTTTTTTAGATGGGAGATAAATAAAAAGAGAACTGAAAAGCCGGACAGACACTTTGGACAGGGGCATGTGTTGAAAGGGAGTGGCTTTAAACTGATGGAGGGCAGGGTTAGATTAGCTATTACAGAGAAATTCTTTGCTGTGAGACTGGTGAGGCCCTGGCACAGGGTGCCCAGAGAAGCTGTGGCTGCCCCATCCCTGGAAGTGTTCCAAGTAAGGTTGGACAGGGCCTGGAGCAAGCTGGCATAGTGGAAGGTATCCCTGCCCATGACAGGGGGTTGGAATGAGGTGAACTTTACAGTCCTTTCCAACCCGAACCATTCTGGGATTGTCTGAATTCCTTTTACATTTCTGATTCTGCACCAGCAGGAGAGAGCTCAGAAATGACAAAACTGTCTGCTGTGTTCCCAGTGAGTGGGGTGCCTCAGAAGCCAGTCCTGGCATGGGGGGCATGGCCAGGCTGGTGCTGCTGCCCTGGGACACATGCACAGCCACTGAGTGCTCGCATCACTTCCACAGAGGGTGAGCCCTGTGGTCTCTCCAGTTTCTTCAGAAAGCTGTTTATGTACACATGGTTGTCTGCTGAGGAGGAGGGCAGCAAGGTTAAGGAAACCGTGGTGCTCATTCTCCTTGCTCTGAGAACGAGGCTGAGTGGCCTGGGAGTTTCCAGATAAGATACATCAAATGCAGCCGTGCTGCAGAGGCCAGAGCAATGTCATGAGTTTCAGCTCTGCTCATTGATAGCCACGTCCTTGTGACTGTCCATGAGATCTGTCCTCTTTGCAGTCAGCTTTTCCATGCAAGGGGGGCTCAGCTCTTGATGCTGTGTTAGAGAAAAACAGCCTCATCTTCTCCCAATATTTCCTTCCCTGACTGTCCCCTCTCCGAAAATGTAAATCTGAGGCAGTAAGCATAACATGTGTGACACCGAGATGGAGATTTAGTCGTGAAAAATACAGTCCAGAGCTAGCAGTGCACTTTGAACATCTTACCCTTAAGCACAAGATTATTCCTCCTTCCTCATAAAAATCCTTTTATTAACGTAAAAGGGTATTGCGTGATGAAATCCACTGTCTGCTCTTTAGGTTACTGTGTTTGCTTTCAAATTAATTCTTTTAAGAGGGAAGTGGATCAGTTGCTTTCACACTGCCCAAAGTTCCTTGTCCATCTCTGTGTTCTGGGCCAGCGCTGCAAAATTTAATTTGCAAATTTGGGGATGAAAATTCCTGGAACAAAAACTCTTAAGGGGCAACATTCTCACATACAATTTTCCATTTAAATATGCCACAGATCATTATCTAAAAGTCTGAAAGGGTTTTTTCTTTTTTTTTTCTTTTTTTTTTCTTTTTTTTTTCTTTTTTTTTTTTTTTTTACAGTAGCTTAAAGCAGCATTTGAGAATTTGTTATCACTGTACTCATCTGACAGGGCTGTGACGTTCCTGGCTTCCCTTCTGAGAGGGAAAACATCCCAAATAACTGCCTGGAATAAGTCAGATGAATCATGTCATGCAAATGACAGTTTCTTTGCACTGACTTTAAAGGAGTTCCCTGTGACTAACCCAGATATCAACATCTGTGCTGCAGGTATATAAATAGAAGTGAGAACAATCCCACTCAAGAAGTATTTTCCATGCTTTCTGTTGGGATGCAGTGTATTGAGTGATTCATTAGGATGAAAATCTGAACCAGAGATCCAAGGATTTTCATTTTTAGATGATCCACCATTTTTCCCCCCCACAAAGTTTTGCAGTGGGATTTGTAGTTATACTGAGGAATTTACCGGTCTGTTGGAGTACTTGTGGTTTTCATTTAAAAGGAATTGAGACACCATGGTATTTTCCCATTTGCAAGAGGTTCAGCATCATCTCTTCAGAGAGAGGGATGATTAGAGGGAGCTGCATCCAAAGGGGACTGGAAAGATTCAGGTGAGATTGTTGCATCGTTGTTATCTCTTGAGTTGTTTGTCCATTGAAATTAGAGGCCGTGCTGGAATATTCCAGCAGGATGCTACAGCCATGTGTTAATGTCTACAGACTTGCTGGCAGAGCCTGCAGACATCAACACAGAAATGTACTCTGGCGTGTTTGGAGGAGTATCTGCCCAGCAGGTCTGTACTGTGTAAACAGGAGCCTGTAAATACACAAAATAGTGCCAAACTGATGGATCAGGGAAGAGCAGAATTCCTGAAGAATGTAGGATGGATGGTGCTATGGCAAAGCTTTCCTGTGCTGCCTCAGGAGTGTATTTTGGTCCTTCACTGAGGATGATGATGGTGAGGACACTTTGGGCACTTCAGCACTAAATCCCCTATGTAAGGAAAACGTGGGGAGGTTTCCTGGAGTACTGGGGCTGAGCTGTTCTTGTTTGGAAGAAGGAAGATGGTATTTTTTTCTTCCACCCAGACAAGAAGTTCTATCTGCCATTGCCCTTGGGGGTCTATCAGCAACACCTCTCTCCTTCTCCAGCACAAATTGACAGGGTTTTTTGTTTGTTTTTTTGGTTTTGGGGTTTTTTTTGTTGTTTTTTTTTTTCAATTGACACAAGTTCTCATTCCAAGGACTGAGTCAGATGTTGAAGTGCTCATAGTAAATTGTTAATCCCCATCTATTGAAGTTGCCCACGGAGGGAATGTGGGGTGCAATGCCATGACAAGTACCAGCTCCCAGCGCCCGCGATCGTTACAGCGGTGCTGAACCGACTTGTTCTCCTTTGAGGGAATGTTACTTGCTTGGTTGGAATGTTGGTACATGCTTGTGCTAATGCACTTTCTAAGTGGGTTGAGTTAAATTAAGGAACTGGCAGCAAGAGCGAGCCGGAAGCCTTAAGGAAGTGGTGCTGCCAGGCTCTGGCATCCCTGCCAAGGCCAGTGCACCAGGGCACATCTAGGTACACTCCAGAACGTGTCCTGCACAAGAGGTGACTTGCTCATGAGGCTGTGACTCAGTGTCACGGGCTGCTGTGTGTTTGCTTATCTGTGGTGGAGGTCTGTGGGGCGGGAAGTGCTTGACACTTCTGGAAAAGCCACATCTCACATGGGATGCTGTGGTTGGCTACACTTTCCCCTGTTGTTTGGTGGTGCCCTGAATGTCTCCCTCCCATCAGTTCGTGCCAGTGATGTGTTGGAGAGGCTGTGGACGATTTTTGGTCTGTTGAGCATTGCTCAGCTCATGGTGAAATGTGGTGTTGTGCATCCAAAGGCTCAACTCTCACCCTCCTTTGCCATTTTCCATGTCTCAGCTCCCTCTGGCATTCAGATACTTTTCCCAAGACACGGAGAGATTTACCAAGGCCACACCAAGATGAAAACTGGAAGTGTTGGAGCTCAGCTCTCCGTGGCAGTCCCTCCCTCAGCTTGCTGGCAGACACTGCCTTCCCATGCAGGCACATTTTTCCATGCCATTGTCTGCTTGTCCTGGTTCTTTGGCTCCTGAGATATCATTTTACCTGTACTTTTCCATCCCAGGAGAGGATAAGCATGGTGTGATGCAGAGCAGACTTGTGATTTCACTGAGATGCCAAGAGTTTCAAACGTGCCATCTAGTGGTATGAGCTTGGAGCACTCAAAATAAAGGAAATCCCCCCAAAAATCCACCCTCCTCCAAATGCTCGTTATTTCTGAAGTGTTCCTGTGTTTGGGGCAGAAAATGAGTGTTTATGGCCCCTGCTACCCTGTCGGGGTTTCTGAGTGCTGAGGAACTGAGCTGTTCAAGGATTTCCTTATCAGAAAAAGGAGCAGGGAGTTTTTTAGTCTGTTATTTAAAGCATATGCTAAGAGATCTGTACCTTCATACCAAGAAAACACAGTTCATGCTGCTGTTGCTTCCCATTGAAGGAGCTGAATCAACTTTGCAAACAAAATAAATCTTAAATTAAAATATCCTTTACTGGGGAGGAGGGGAGAGGGAGGTTACAGTAATGTGCTTGTCTGTATCCGTGCAACAATTCATTATCAGCGCCCTGTCATGAGATGCCCTGTATTTGTGGATCAGTACTAGGACATATTCCACCCCAGCTCATAACCTGAAGTACTTCCAGCTTCCTCTCTGCTAAAGAACAGAGCACCAAAATTGCAACAGGCTTGAAAAAAAAAACCAAACAAAAAACTTTCTAAAATCCCACATTCATCACAAGATAAGAATAGGCTTACAGTGAGGAGTGTTAAAAGGCATGAGGTTTGTACCACAACTTTGGCATGTTCATGCAGTGAGTTACAGCTTGAATTAAATCTATCTTGGATGTTTGTCTTAGCTGTTATCTTCAGTTCGGGCTCTGGCACAGAATTAAAGTTGCTCAGGTTGATGTTTATGTGTGCTTGCTGTTCCCAGGATTTTTACCTAGAGGTCATCGTGTCCTTTTCTCTCATTACCAAGGAACTTGCTCGCTGTTTGCATTGGATTATGTGATCCATCTGTTGTAGCTACCAGAGTAAGTCAGGAGAGCAATTCCATCCTGCCTCGCCTGCCCCTCACGTCATCCTTTCCATGCCAGGGTCAGAATTCAGCCATTCCTCTCAGCTTCTACAGCTCCAGAAAGTATTTGTGAGCAGGGCTTGTGTGCAGGCCCATGAAATGAAATCTAAAAAACTGACAACCCTGGACCTGCAGCCGTAAAATAATACAGCAGGCACTTGTAGAATGAATAAGAAGAGTTAAGCATCTCTGAATTGCTAGCAAGTGAAGTGGGGAGAAAAAGGGGTGTCAATATTAAAAGGTGTCCTGACTTGCGGTCTGCTTAAACAGCTTGGATAAAAGACAGAGAGAGAATTAAGAAAAGAAATTAAACCTAGACTTCCAGAAGAAGACTGCCCTGAGAAGTCTTTTTCTCTGTAGGGTAAGGGTCAAGCTGTGCTTGTATATTGTCCCATTTTGAATCTTTTATGTGATTTGGGAGCAGTGGCGTGTTTCAGAAGGAAGGGTGAGAGGTCACTACTCTGCTCATAAATGCGTAGTGTCAATTGCAGCACAGTGCCAGGCTGTGGGCATAGGAAGAGAAAATAGAATACAAGTCACCCACTTCCCAGGGAAGAGACTTTGCAATGGGAGGATGTAGAAGGGTGAGCAGCATCTCTTTCCCAAAGAAAATGTTAGTGTTGTGCTTTGTGCTGAACCTCTGTGCTGGCTCGTGAACCCCTCTGAAAAATTGGACCAAGGTATCTGCAAGGTCAGTCCTGTAATAATTTAATCTTAAGCAAGAGGAGGTTTAGTTTTGGTCTAGTTTAGTCCTTGAGCTGCCTCTGCATGGTAACACAAAATGGGATGTGGCCACAGGGAAAAAAGCCTTGGTGCTATCTATCAATGAGGTGCTGTGCACAGTGCATGTGCTAATCCAGTGGAGACTGATTTATTTATTTATTTGGATGTAGACACCTAAATGGCACCAGAATGGGTGTTGCTGTCTCCCTGGCTGTGTCTGTGATGCCTGTACCACTCGGGGAGCTGCCCTGTCCTCCCAGCCCGTGTCAGGCATAGATGTGTTCTGCCCAAGCAGATCCTCTGCAGCAACACAGTGTGGAGACCACTGTAAGATGTTAATCACAACCTGTCATTTCTGTCAAGTGGGGGTTTTTTTGTTGGTTTTTTGGGTTTTGGTGGTAGCTTTCATTTTAAAGCTTCTGATGCTTATTACCAATTTAGTGGTTTTATTATGAGTACAAGAGCTTGAGTTATAAGATCTGGTCACATACCCAGCTTTTTGGTCCTGATGACAATTTGAATTTGGAGTGATTTGACTCCTTGGTGGTCGTGGGAAGTGTATATTCTGCTGGAGCAGTGCCAGAAGCCTGCATGGGGATGTGGAAACCAAACCTGAGATGGCCTGACCTGTGCTGTATCCTCAAGGGTTTTTAGAGTGAGCCGTCCTTGCAAGCATGCTGCGCTGTGCTCCCTCCTAACAGGCCACAGGGATTAAATAATATTCTAACACATTTATGCTGCAGCCCACGGTTCAGAAAGCTGTGTTATTTATTAGTCAGAGTGGACGTACCTGGCAGGAATTATTTGTTTGTACTAGTGGGAAGCAGCATTTGACTTTATGACGGCAATGCAGGTCTTTTATTAGTAAAACTTTAATGTGTAACAGAATAATTCCGTTGCACCTACTACTATACTGGCATGATTTTGTACAAAATAAGTTTCTGTTTCCTTGAAGGCCTTATATAAGGCTTGAAACTGGGAATGAATCCAGCGTGTTCGATCACAATAAAGGAGCTGCTTCAGAACAGGCTCTTCTTTGGGAATAGCCGTAAACACGTTTATATATAGGCACTGCTATTATACACAAAACTTGCTGAAGAAACGTTTCCTGAGATCCCGTGGTTTTACTGTGTGCCATGGGGACTCTGCTCAGGCTAAACCTGTTGTAGGAATTCGGGGGAAGGTTTAAAACACAAGATCATCTCTCAAATCCGTGTCTGCTGGCAGGGCTGGGTGTTGAATGGCTCTTTGCTGTAAAAAAAAAGCATTTGCTAAAAAGGCTCGGAAACTTCGGCTGGCATCCTACATATGCAAATGTGGGTGCTGTCCATGTTATATTTGGATTTCAGGGTTTTTCAGATCCATTTCAAGGCAATGGGTAGCAGCCTTATGTGGTTTGATGGCTTGCTTTCATCACCCATCCTCAATTATTATACATGAGATCCACCAGCCCCCTCGAAGCCACAGTGCCTGCAGCTGAGCATCAGCACGATTGGGAACAATAAGGGGCTGGCATTTGGGAGTTTCTTTCCTTTCTAATTGGGCAGGACCCAAAATTACTCCCTTGCACAGCTCACCCATCAGGCTCCTGTCTTCAACAGGTACACTTCCATCTGAGCAGCGTGAGGATGTGGGATTTGGGGAGATTTGTGACCTGTGTATGTTCAGCATCGTTGATTGCGTGCTCCGGTAGAGTTTTGGAGAGGTACAGGACAAAACATGGAAAGACTTCTGCCTTTGTGATTGATTTTTAAGGATAATTTGCCATTTTGTTCCTCGACTCCTTCCTAATGAGCTGAATTGTTAAAATATGTTAATGTAAGGAGACACATGAGGAAGGGTGAAGCAATATACTGACATGTTGGATAATTAGATCATCTCCTGCGCAGGAAAAAAGTCAAGTACGAAACAGGAACAAGAAACGCTTCCCTCCCCCCCCCGTAGAGGCACCAGGTCTGGCTCTTTCTGCATGCAGAAGCAGGTTAGACAATTAGATCTTTAGTATTAATTAATTTTTGTGAAATTCCTGAAGATTCAAAGCAGCATTTGTAGTAACTGTCTCATATTTGTCGGTGGTTTTTTGGGGGAGAAGTTGCAAGCCTTGTTTCAGAGGGCTGAATTTATGTGCTGCGTAATGTGTGATGAAACAAAAACTGTCTGTTGCTGGGACTGAATTTGTGAATGTTGTAAGTGATTAGTAAGGTCTTCTCAGGAAAATACTTGTGAATTTTGTCCTGAATAGGCATTAGATCAAGGGGATTTTGTAAAGAGGCATGGGACATTGTGGCTGCCTTTCTGCTAGTATTTGGTGTTCTGGCAAAGCTGTGCTTCGTATTTCTAATAAGACTTATTTCTTTGAAATAAGAATTCATTAGTATTCACTAAGATCCCAGCCCAGTGTGAACTGATGCCTACAGGGAGGGCTGTGACAGTACTCCACCTTTACTCACAGGAGTAAGCCCTCTCCATGGGTTAAGTTCACTTGTTTGATAAACATAACACTTCACTTTTGTTCTCTTAATCACTTCCTTCGAAGAGTTAACTTCCTAAGCAGCCACAGATTAGTTCTCTCAGTTGTTTTAATTATTTTTCTTGTCACGCACAGTGAAGGTCTCGTGTTTGTGAAATGTCTTCTTTTATTTTTGTCCCCCCTTCCATGGCAGCCTCAGTGATGCTGGCACTGAGAACCCAGCTGAAACGCGCTCTCCCCGCACTGCTGACATGCATTTTTATCTTTATTTTAAACCAGATTTCACTTTTTTTTTTTGAATGGGAGTGCTACAGGACGTAGCACTTTCCTTTCAGGGTGATCCGAGTGCTCCAGAATGTTGCGTTCCCGTAAGGGGTACGCTAGAGGCTGTAGCAGAGGCTTCCACGTGCTCACTGCTGAGTAATTTCCTTTTGTATTGCTGACAGGTGACTCAAAGCAGGAGGGAGCAGATGGCCACGTCGTTAGCTGGTGGCCACAGCCTTCCCAGATGAGTTTTGGAATTTCCATCAAAGTCGGGATTAGGCTCAGGATATGCCAGTGGCACAGAGCACCCCAGGGGAGCGTGGAAGAAGAGGAAACCATTCATAGCGACTCATCTCGTGGTTGGGTGAGTCAGGGGTCTGCTGTTGGTGGTCACAAAGGCACGTGGCTGACGACACTGCCTTTGTGTGCTCTGCAGGATGCAGACTGTCTCCAAAAATTAATTCTCCCCGCTTGATTTGTCCAGTGAGTTATTTCCAGAAAGGAGTTACTGTATTTTCTGGAATGAGTGTTGTGAAATTCTTTCTCTTTTTTTTTTTTTTTTTAAATACAGTGGGCAAGTTTTCAGCTGGTGATTTATCAACAAAGTATTTTACAGGATCATAGTTAAGGGCTCATCTTCAAAAAAAAAAAATTGCACCCTGTGCAATAGGGAAAGTAAAAGCATCTCGGTTTCCAAGTGATGAAGGAATAACCGAAAGAGCTGGTTCTTGGAATAGTAGCTCCATTGGCACTCGCTGGTGATTTCCTGTGCATTTGCTGCAAGAATCGCTCTGTGATGTGAGTAGGTGGAACTAAAGGGTTATTACGAAACCAATTTTCAACCAGACGTTTTTGAGTCATGGATGGGGAAGAGGGATAGCAGCTCCGGAGCTCTCTCTTTGTTCAGGCACTGCTCCTGAAATGCACACCCGGGATATTCTGTGCCTGCAGGGAACGGGGCATGCCAGGGGACAGGTGTGGGGTCACATGAAGTGCTCTCCTTTGTGCCACTCCATCCCAGGCATGGGAGATGGCAGCGTGGGCTGCGAGCCGGCACAGCCTGTGCAAGGTGCACACGGAGCAGTTTTCCCGGCTGCCTTTTCAATTGTAAGTATTTTCTCATGGCTTTTCCCAGACGTGGGAGACAAAATGGAGTTGCGTCAGGATGGATGCCTGTGCCAAAACGAGGTGGTGGTTTGGAGTGGTTTGGTTCTGTTCTGGAAGCAGATGGGCTGCCACTGGCAGGAGACAGTTGGCTTCTCCATCAGGAAAAAAAAAAAAAAAAAAAAAAAAAAAAGGAAAAGAAGGGGTGTTTAAGGGAATTGGTCTGGCTCCTAAACCGAAGGAATTGTTGACCCACTGACTCAGTTCTGAAGCATTAGGGAAGCAGTCTTCCTGTGGTTTCTTTTGTTGGTGGCAGATTCAGAGCCCGGCTGTGAGCATTCGGGTGTGAGCAGCAGAGGAGAGGCAGTTCTGGTACCTGCTGCTGTGGGATTTACTTGGTGCCAGGGAGGAGCTGAGGTGCTGACGGCTGAGTAACACCTGAACTTTATTTCTGATGCTTCTCCTGATAGTGCATTGGTAAGTTTATGTGCTTATTTTCAGTGTTGAGATGGTATCTTGCTAAATGTGATTAAGAGAAAGCCCTTCAGCAGCTCTTTGAAGGGGTGCTTTCATTTTTTTTTTTCCCCGCTGGAGCTTTTGCAGAAAGCACTGGCTGCTCTGCCACAGGTTAGGAGTCTGTGAATGAGGGGGAAACTTTCTTGATCAGGGTGACAGAAAGAGTTTGAAACTGCTTTTCCCTCCCACCTTTCACCTACAAACCTCTGCTGACATTGGTACTGAGCAAAGGGGATGGGCCAGAGCTCCAGCTTTGGGATCACATCATCCCAGAGTCATGGCTAAGCTGTAATTTCCCTGTTACACTGAATGAACAAGACTCTGGTCTTCTGGAGTTTCACATGAAAATCAGATGTTCATCCCTGGAATTAAATCTAATGATACTTTCCCTAAAATATGCCTAGAATAGAAACAATGTTATTTTTAAATGGATCTGTAAAATGCCAAGAAAAAAAGATATCAATTAGTGGTTTCTCAAAAAAGCCCCAGATCATTAACATACTATTGGCTGGAAGGAATCACGTTGGCTGACGGAGCTGGGTCTGGAAGTTTTGCTCCCTGAATCTGCTTTTGACTCTGTCACTGTATTTGGGAGGAATTCTTTGGAGGGGGGAGCTTCTTGGGCAAGTAGTTTATTTTTAGTTTTTGACGAAATGAGGGCAGTGATATTTAACTTTCCTTTGGTGCTTTACCAGCATTAAGACTGTGTTTTCCATTTAGAGAGGATGCTGATACAGGATACTGTAGCTCTTGGATTTCCAGAGCATCGTTTGGAACACTGAGATTATTAGAAAATGGGAAAAGCAGAATAGTGATTATTGAATTCGTCTTGCTCTGTTGACGTGTCTTCTCCAAACAACAGCTGTAGGAACTGCAGGTTCTCCACAAAGGGAGGGATCCACTGCTGCTGTTGTTTCCCTGGATGGTGACACCAGGACACCTTTCCTTCCCAAAACCACTTGTGTTGGCATTTATAGATAGCACTCAGGCATATTTTTTCCCTTTTTTCCAAAACAGCTGCGGAGGAGGCTCTCCATGCACCGCACATCCCTGCGGAACAGCAAATAAACCCAGTGGTTTAATGAAAAAAAAAGAAAAAGGAAGGTTCAGCATTGTATTGGGTTTCCTTTCCCTTCCTTAAGTGCTTCCTTTGGATCTTGGGAGAAGAGCTCAAGAGCGGGGAGCAGTTGTACCAAAAGGCGTGGGAGGCCAGGTCAGGGAAGAGTCACTTGGTTGTTATGTGGGTGTGAAAAGCCTATGAAAAGGAAAGGGTGGAGGAAAATATTTTACTTGAATTAAACAAATAAAGGAGAACGTTATATGAATTAGATATTCGGAGATAGATTTTTTTGCCAAGTATTTTTGTGAATTAACTGCGTAGCTCCTGAAAATCATTTATTTAACCGTAACCTTATCAGAATGTTCTCAGGAGGGATTTTTTTTTTTTTCAAAAGAAAAAAAAATCATTGTTTTCTTATCACTTCAGATGAAAAGAAAGGAAGTTGCAGATTTTTATTGCCGCTAAATTGTTAACTGTTAAACCTGTGTTGAAGTAGCAGATCAGATTTCCTCAGGATCACAGTGGAGGAGTTCCATTTACTGAAAAATCCCAAGCAGGCCCTGTTTGAGGAGAAGGAGTCTTACATCTTGAGTTCACTGCTGTGTATCCACCTTTGCTGTAGAGAAAGAGCTGCTCTTGAATATCACTTGTCTTGGGAAATGGGCTTTTACCATTGATGCAGTTCACAGGGATAGTTTGCAGCCAAAAAAATTAATAAAACCTATTTTGAAACCTGATTTATTTTTTTTTTTACATAGAGTCATAGAATCATGGAATATACTGATTAAGTCATGCATGCAGTATCTCTTTTTAGTGGCAGCTTTGACAATGTCACCTAATACGATTGAAAGAATCTAAACTGTATGTTGCAAAGGTGATGTTTTTCCATGCCTTTGGTTGTTATCTTGAGCCAGATAAAAAGGCAGCACATGGAGGCAGGTGGAACAGCACTCTCTCTGAAGCAGAGTATTGTTCATTGCAGTAGTTAATAAAAGTTTGGAATATTTTTTTTAAAAAACAGGCAAACTAACAAAAATTAACCCAAAAAACCTGCCTTTATCATAGATAGCAGTTTTTGAAACACAAGCCATAAATTGCATGTAAGGAAAACACTTAAGAGTCCAAAACTGGGTGCAACAAGTGTGTAGTGTGGCATCTTGTACCAAGTGCTTGATGATTTAGGTCTGGTTTAGTGTTTTGATAGTGTTGATTTGTACTGATACCTGAGGGATTCCCATGTAGAAGTTCACAGGCTGTTGTTTGTTTTGTAAATTTTCAAGATTTTTATGGCCCGTAGCTATCCAGAGTTTACAGCTCAAGTTTGCATAGGAAATGGTGAGCTCAGAATTGGACCTGGAAAAGAGGAGTGATTGAGGAGTCTTCCTCTTCCATCACTCTGCTGGAATGATAACACCAACATCTAAAAAAGAAGAGGTAATTGAGGCAAATAATCAGCATGAGATATGAATGGAAGCCACTTTATCACTGCATTTTCAGGCTACAGTTGTGAGTGATGGTCTCTGGTGTCTCATCCCCTTACTTGCTCCTCACATCATAAAATCACAGAGTGGTTTGATTGAGAAGGGATCTTAAAGAATATCCAATTCCAGCACCCTGCCATGGGCAGGGACACTTTCCACTGGACCAGGTTGCTCCAAGCCCTGTCCAGTCTGCCCTGGAACATTTCCAGCGATGGGGCATCCAGAATTGGATTTATTTTTGCTGCCAACCTGGGACACCTCTAGGCAGTGCTGCCATGTCCTGCTGGGACTGCAGATGTTCCCTGGTGAAGCAAATGGACACTAACAGGCAGTTTTCACTTCTCACCAAAGTTTGGACACTTGAATTGTACCTTTAAGAACCCAAGTGGCTGCAGAAATTGCCCACATGACCTGTTACTACAGGCTCAGGTGAGAGTGTTCATGCAGTTTTATTGCCAAAACATGAGGTTGGCAGAAGTGAGTCATACCTGGGAAGATTTCAGATTTGCTCTTTGATTCACTTTTATCCACCAAGTATAAAAATATTTCCAAGAATACAGGTAGGAATATGCTGTTCTCCTGTTAGGGCAGAGCTCTCACTGGCTCTTAGGTGTGTTTATACAGCTCATAGGATGTATTTTTGAAGCTTTAGAATACAGGGAGCTATGTATACATTTTATGTAATCTTCAGTGCAGTAGGCATGAGCAGTTTCTGGAGAAGGGACCAGAATATAGGGCTCTGCCCCTTCTCCTGGGAGACTCTTTCTCATGGAGTCATACTTGCCCTCCAGGGCTTTCTCTTTATGGCTTTGTGAGTTTTGAATTCCTTTGTGAGCTGGCCCAGCTCCAGTGACAGGGCAGAAAGCAGCCTCTGCTTGAAGCCTGCTGGTTCAGGGACTTTGCAGGAAGTGGGATCTGCAAGGGGGAAAATGCTCAGCCCTGGGAGAAGTACCCAGCCTCCCAGGTGATAGTGGGCTACTGTTTCAAGGTGACAGTATTGTCTCCTGTGGACATAGCTTTGGGTTGCAGTGGTTGTTGGAGGTTGGTTTGGTGTTGCGGTGTGAGCAGAGGGTACCTGCTCTGCAGGTTTCACGTGTGGTTTCAAGGTCAGCTCCTTCCATGGCCATCCCTGATGACCAAGCAGCTTTGGAGTGATCCAGACTGAACAGCTCAATCTGCTGAGCTGGTTTGAAAAGGTGATTTCTCTCCTCCATTTATTTTCTCTTGAAATTAGAGCTGCTCCATCCCATTACGTTACAGGGCTGCTAGTGCTGATGGGGAGGTGGGAGGAATTCATGGCCAGAGGCAGAGGAGAAGGTGACACTGTCACTTACAGTGACAACTGCATGAAGTTCATCAGCATGTTCAGGAAACCTCACCTTCCCTGACAGTGGAACTCAAGGAAGAGCCAATTTAACCTTTTTCTCCTGAACAAGCAATCTGTTGAACGCTCTTTCCTGTGTTCCTTTGGCATCTGAATATTAGGTTTCTGCAATTAACTTAAGCATCTGTTCAGAGCAGAAGTACCTAAGACAAAGCAAAGTACCTCAGATAATACTGTGTAGTGCCAGAGAGAAGTCCATCCCTTGCTAAAAATTCTGGTTATTGATTATAGAATCAAAGGATGGTTTGGATTAGGAGGAACCTTAAAGATACCTAATTCCAACCCCCCCTGCCATGGGCAGGGATACCTTCCACTATCCCAGGGTGCTCCAAGCCTCATCCAACCTGGCCTTGGACACTTCCAGGGATCCAGGGGCAGCCACAGCCTCTCTAGGCAACCTGTGCCAGGGCCTCCCCACCCTTACAACCAAGAATTTCTGCCCAATATCCAGCCTCAACCTTAAATCTTATGTTATCTATAAATATATAGAAATAAATTTTATAGAGCCTGACAGGCTCATGGCATTTATCAAACTGGCATTTTTTCAAACAGATCGCAAATTGCTCTTCTGTTCATACTTTTCACAAAACTTCCTTTTGTCTGTTATTCCACAAATCGCATCCTGTTGTAATCAGAGTCAGGGTAGAATTTCCATTGACCAGGGGAAAAAAACAAAAAAAGACCCTGAAATACCCCCACACCCCTCTCTCTGCAGGAGGTGTCAGGGCAGCCATAATCGTTTGGGCAGTTGGCTTCCAGCAGGCAGAGCACAGTTGGGAAGGATTATCCTTCTCCATGCCTCTGCTTTTTACTCTACTGCTTTGGAGTTTTTTCTCTTCTTCTGCATTTTTCTGTGAATTTCCCTGATTGATTCTTACTGCTGTTGCTATAATGCATTTTTCTCATACAACCTCCTTTAAAACGCCAGAGGTGCCCTCGTGCCGTACGTCCTTCTGCGCCATCTTCTTCCTGCGCGTGTGCTTACCTAACAACTTGAAAACAGCAAACAAAGCACGTGATCTGAGAAACAAGCTGGCATTTTACCCTAAGGGAAGATTTTCTCAGCGCACAAATCAAGAGTTAAATAGTTCAAAATGCTGTGTAATATAGATCCAGCCGCTCTTGAGGCTCGCTCACACATAGGAGCGAAGTTGTTTGCATGCATAAATGTTGACACAGTTGAGCTCTGCGTTATCAAATCCACTGTCAAAAGCTGACCCCCGGGCGTTTTGCAAGGAAGGTGATGATTGTCTCTTTAATGGCATAAATTGTGTTGTGCCTGTTTAGGAGAGTTCCCCACAACCCTGTCATTACTGAGCCCCCGCCAGTCACATCCCTACTGGCACGGCTTTGATAGGGAGTAGCTACAACACCCAACTACAAGGGCCTCCTTTTAATTGAGCACTGTGATTATCACACACCAATCAGACGAGTGAGTTGCTGCAGAAGTTGGCCAGCCTCGTGCTAAGAGCTTCTATGGAATTACAGAATCAGAGATGTTAGAGATGGAAAGTGCATTAGATCATCCAGGCAGTCGTCTTGCCAGTACATGTTTCCTGCTGCGTGGTTTTGGGTTTGTTTGTTGGTTTGTTTTTTCCCTTGCACTTTATGGCTAGAGATACTCTAAGAATTGGGCCTTCCACTTTGATCCTCTGGAATCTTTCCCACAAAGTTCGATGGCAAGATTTTTCTTGGCCTAATACGTGCCCTAAATTTTTCCATTTCTTTATTTCATATTATTTCAAGTCTACATTCTCATCTTTCAGTAATTCTCTCTGGTGTTAACAGCCCGTAAATATGAGTGGAATAGTATTATGTGCTCTTGAATATTAAATGTATCACTTACCTTAAGTGCTGCATGTTCAGTTTTTCAGGATTTGGGAAAATTCAGCTGGTTGAAGATAGGTTTTAAATTGAACTGCTAATAGTATAATTTCTCAGATGCATATTTTATTGTAGTGTAAGAGTGGTCTGTTCTGGTATCATTTGAGAAATTGTTGAAAATTACTTGAAAAGGCCAGTTTGAATTGGAAATGAAAATGTTTTTGTATGGAGGAGATAAAATTGCAGTAATTTTTAACTCCATTGTGGCATTTAAACTGTGAGGAAGCTGTGTGTGCAGGCAAGTCTGCAGAGGGCATTGCAGGGAAACCAAAAAAGCTAGTTTTCTATTAGTGACAGAATTAGTGGAAGTTGCAATTTAGTTACTGGAGTCTCCCCCAACCCCCAGCCCAGCTTTCCATTCAAGTTCTTCATAACTATTGTTCTTTTTATAGTTTTGTTTCTGTGGGATTTGGGGTTTGCCTGTTTGTTGTTTCTTCCTCAGGGCTTGCTCTTCACCACCAGAAGCTTCAGATGCCCAGGGAGGGTTGTCTCGAAAGTTTTCCTTCGTCTTGACCACTAAGAGCTAGATCAATATCCCCCCCTTGAAAAACCAAAACATTCAGTGGCTATAAAAAGGACAAATGGACTGGGTATTTTTGCAGTCACCCCGTGAGAGAAGGACATGCTGGTTGGTGTGAGCTGGCTCACGGCCACGCTGGCTTGAGCCAGTCCCTTCAGAGCTGCCCTCTGGTCATGATCCAGCACCTTTACCCCAGTCCTCTGCACGTTCCTGAAGCATTACCTCTGTTTTTCTTTCCAGAGTATCCCAGAGGTTGGGAGGGTTGGGTTGGAAGCCTGCAGAATCGAGGTTTTGGCAGGGCTGGGGGATGTTGGGTGCCTGCTGGAGGCACAGCACGTGTGGATGTGGCAGAGGCACGGCCAGCACTGCTCAGTCCTTACTCCATCCATCCTCACCCTGTCCAAAGAAAGCATTTGGCTCATGCAGAAGAGATGGCAGGAAAGGTTAGCAGTGATGTGTGGATGGAGATTGATTTTAGGGAGCCTCATGGACACAGAGAGCATGGAGCAGTAAGCTGCCTTCCCTCAAACTTTGGGAACCTGGATGGATGCAGGGCATGGGGATGTTGATGAGAGAGGCACAGACACGTGGGTCTTGGGAGGCAGAGTTCCTCTCCCTGAGTGTCCTGGAGGTGTTTGAGGCTCAGGTTGTGTAACTGAACGGGGAGATGAATGAGGAACGTGAAAATGGGTGGGTCCTGGAGTGAGTAAGGGAAAGTGTGAGTGGGCGGGTAACGAGACTGGCAAGTGAGAGAGGAGGTGGGAGGGGGTGAGTGCATGGGGAGGGAGGCAGAAAGAAGTTGGAGTAGCATTGTGGGCTGGCTCTGTGAGGATACCTGAAAGACTGGGAACACCCACCCTCCTGGAGACAGGCAGAGGGGATGGAGAGCTGCCACAGGGGATGTGTGACCCTGCTGGCCTCTGCTGCTTCCCAGCTGGTTTGGATGGCACGTGATTTACTCTGCCTGAACTTCACTGTGTCTGGGCATGAAGAAAACAGTAATCCTCACCCTGGTCAGCTGGTTGCATGCTGATGCTGTTCCTGCAGAAAGATGTCAGACCATAATTATGCATTTGCAGGGGGTTTTGGCTCCAAAAAAGTCACAGACAAAAACTTATAGTCCATATGGTTTATTGCAGCTTCTAGTGGGCATTCCCAGGAGCTGAAATGACCCAAGAGCTGCAGGGGGAAGGAGTTACCTGACTAATAAAAGGTGTGAAGGTGAAGGATATGTTGGAATTACAAACCTGCAATCCGTGAAGACAGCTCCCAAACTTGAAATTCCTTTAATTTTAATGAAGGAGTTGGGAAAGTAAAGTAACTTTAAATCATTACCAGACCCTGCCTGACAAGGCTTTTATTAGGATATTTAACTGTAAGTGCTGTATGGTTGGATGGAGCTCACTGTGACTAATCTGTACCTGTTTCTATTAATTACTATGGCAGAGTTACAGCCCCAGCTGTGACCTCTCTGTAGTCAGGTGCAGTCAGGCTGTTGTCCAAGGTAAGGTCTCTGCTGCCCTGTTAAGTCATATTAAGTTGTACACAATACATTCTCAATATTTACTGTAACAGAGCAAGTCCCTTCAACGCTCAAATAGAGGTGAGTGACTGCAGGAAGTGACAGGTCTTGCCTTAGCTGCCAGAAAGGTATTTACTGAGGAAAAATTTCATATGCAGTGTTCTCAAAACACCACTCCCTGCAGGTTTTCATTGGTAGTCAAATAAGATGCCTCACCACCCTCAAAATAAAGAATTTCTCCCTAATGCTGAATCTAATCCTGCCCTCTGGCAGTGTGAAGTCATTCTCTCTTGTCCAGTCACTCCAAGCTCTTGTCCCCAGTCCCTCTCCAGCTCTGTTGAAGCCCCTTTAGGCACTGGAATGAGCTCTAAGGTCTCCCTGGAGCCTTCTCCAGGCTGCTCAACCTCAACTCCTGTCCTTTCCTTGTGGCAGACATGCTCCAGACCTTAGACCATTTCAGTGAAATCTTCCTCATCTTGAACATGGTCACCTGATGCAAAGTAAATTTCATATAAAGCTTGGAACTGCAGCCAAGACAGCTTGTACAGTAGTCAGTGTTTACTCATTTTTTTAATCCTAGACAAATCCAGAAACAATTTGCTGTACTTAAGCAGATGTTTCTTACCATTAAAACAGCCCAAATCTCTTGCTGATGTTCAAATGCTGTAGTAACTGTGCAGAATAAAATCCAGAGGAACACTGGGGGTATGTTTAATACAAGCCTGTTGGGTTGTAGATCTGTCAAACCCTCAAATTTGCATTCCTTACATAAGCAGAGATCCTGGTGGTGTTTACCCATGCTTTGGGAACTTCAGGAATGGAGCTGCTTTGTCAAATAACTCTGCTCCCGGTTGCCACCTGTGGGTCTGCAGGGATGCAGTTAAAATATTTACAGTGGCAAGCCTAAGTAGAAGTTTGTTTGTTTTTCTGCTTGATATTAAAACTTATCATGACAATCGTAAGAGCAGAGTGAGACCTCTGTGGAAGTGTGGACAGATTCTGAGTGCAAACAGGAATGAGAACCTTTAAGTTTCCCTTCTGGCTAATTAATTGTTTGTTTTTGTCAGTGACAGTGTTGCGCAGCATTTGCAATAAGCCTGCTTTGTCTTTGGCATTTTTTTTTCCATATGGGTGTGTTCTTCCTTTTCATTATGTTGTTTTTCTTTCCTTTTTT
>VWYP01004243.1:20975-66741 GCA_013400435.1 Pycnonotus jocosus | reverse complement strand
CCGTCAGCACCCTACGGTCCCGCCGGGCAAGCCGGAACCTGGAAGAAAATCAAGTAGGAGTTGCATGTTTGTAACTGGGGAAACAAATGCCAAGTTGTCTGGTAGGAACATGCTCCAGGTCTTATGCTTGGGTCAATCCAAAATCGTGTTTTTGCAGCAGCAGGGATCAAACCTTTTCCATACCCGCATCAAGGAGTGTTTTATGTGAGCTGATGTAATTTATATAAAGAAGAGCTCGAGGATCAGGTTCTGATGGTACTGGGTACAAATCAGCACCCAAACAGTCTTAGTCTTCACTGTCAGTGTTATCACCTTAGAGCACTTTCAATGGTTGGCTTAAAGCCATGTCTCTTACTAAGATACTAATCACTCATACTGTTCCTCAAAACGTCCTCTCACCCCAAAACCCACCAGAAAAGTGGTAGTGTCTGTGTTTTCCATGGAAAAATCTTAGCATCCTAGCCTCTTTTTATACCTCAGCATTCCAACAGCAAAAGGTAACTGAAAAAAAAGTTTTAAAAAAATTATTCTGAAGCAAATCATTTGACTGTTGGACCCTTTTCTGTTACTTAAGTGGCTGAAGAAAGATATACAATCACAACATTGGAAAATCAAAATATCTTTATATTTCATGCAAATAGCACTGATCCTGCAGCCAGAAATTATGTGGAATGATGTGCATGCATTTAGCCTTGCTCAGCGTGCTGTAGCAGACTTTTAATGGTGTCCTGCCCGTACCGAATTTAGGAGTTAAGTGCACTGCATGTGCTTCCAGGAAGCCATAGAAAGCATGACCTGTTGCTTTATTACCACCCATAAACCTGAGTTCCTTCACCCTAAAATCCTCTGCAACTAGAACATGTGTGAGCTCATGGTTGGTGAACTTGGTAAGCCACTGCCGTCTCCATACTGCTAAGCCTGCAAAAATGCCTCGTGCAATACTGGAGCCATATTTTGAAGATTTAGCAGGTAAGCTGAAAAACTGGTTTCAAGAGCAGGCTTGGGGAGTCGCTCAAGAGGTAGTTCAAACACAGTGAGAAGCACTTTTCATCTGAATAAAACAGTTGGAATTTGACCTGTTCAGTTGTCAAAGAGACACTTGCCTTATCACTGTAGTTACAGTACAAAAATTGTCACTTTTCCTTCAAGTATTCCTCTGTTAACACGGTTAGCCCACGTGTGAAAAGACCTGTAGTGAAAAGGCTCCCTTTGTAAGGTGTAGTATGCTTAATTTCTGCATGTTTTCATGTGTCAAAGACTGACTTGTGCAGACTGACCATTCTGCTTAATACAGTCACTTACACAGTCTTAAACTGGCAATTCACCTATTTTTCAGGTGTTTGTGATTTCTGGTCCATATCATTGACTCAGTGTGCTGCAGAAAGTATGTGTGTGACTTGCAGCTTGTTGAAAAAGTGAGTAAAATAGAATTACATCAGAGTACTGGCCCAGTGTAGAGTTACCTCCAAAACCAAGGAGCCTTCTTGATTTTGAAAGAAGTCTTTCTTTTTTTGGGGAAAAAGTCCTTGAAAAAAAAGTCTTTCTTTTTCTGGGGAAGCAGTCCAGTACAGGCTATTCAAAATGCTTTTATGTCATTTTGGCATAAGGAGATGGGCAGTCTTTCAGGTAAGGAAATTCTATGGAAGATACTAGCTTACCTTAGCTAGAAGCTGCTTGTCTTAATATTTTTTTCCTCTAATGACAGCAACATTGAAAGTATGTCATGAGTTCTTTGGGGCCAGCTTCTGAGTTTACAAAGAGCTGTGTGTAAAATTAGACTGCTTGGACAAGGTGACTGAAGGTACACTTCAAGATTCAGTTCCTTCATGGAGTACTGTGAACAAATGATAAATCTTTTTTTTCATAATTGGAAAATTGTGATCCCAAATATTACATATTTTGTAACTGTTTCTTGACTGGGCATCATCAGAGCTTGAAAAACTATGAAATGTCCCTCTGCTTCCCAACTGCCCAGTTTTCCTGGCAGCTGAAATCTCTTCCCATGTGGACTCCATAGGTGCAGGAAGTCTTCATCCCACACATGCCTGAGGTGGAATATCACCTGCATTGGCACAACTCTTTTTCTCTCAGTTCTCTTCTGGGGTGTCTCAGACCTACACCTACTTCCACAGCAGCTCTGTCCTTGGACATTTGTCTGAGAAGCAGGAAAGGGAAAGCATGACAGCCCTGCTGCAGCTGCTGTAGCGTCTGTCCTCTGCAGCGGAGATACAGAAGTAGCACAGCACTGCCTCCACGAGCAGGGAGATGCCAGCAGGAAAGGGGAGCAGACAGCCAGAGGCAGCCCTGTAGGGTGACTGATCTGTCACAGCAGCAGCAGCAGCAGCAGCAGCAGCAAAGTCCTGTTGGCAGTGCTGTGGGGATGATGGTACTTGTGACATTGTTGGGTGTCATGGAGCAGCGATGCTGCACCTCATGAGCACAAAGACCAGTAGTTCAGCAGCCTTTGTGGGATGCAGCAATTATCTCCCTCATCTGGTGTTTAAATGTTTCAGCTGACTGGATGAGGTGTGAGCTGAGGTTTATCTGCACCCTTGTCTGTCTCTGATTGTGTGCTTGAAGCTCCTGAGGCAACCCATGAATCATGGCCAAGGAGGCAGGGAACAATTTTTTTTAAATTTCAATTTTACTAGGATAAATCTACATCTCTTCTCAGGTTGATGTCAAGAGGAGAATAGTCTCATCCTTCATTATGCAGCCATGATAATTAAAATTAATGCCAAGTAAAACAAAGAAAAGTTTATATTTTTCATGTGCAAATCTGTAAGTAATCTCTTTTCCAGTGCCTTACTGTGTGTTGCTTAGCAAATACAGTGGGTTTTTTTACAGTTGAAATGTATATGTTCATTGTCAAAATGAAAAATATGTTAGAAAAAGTTGAGAAACATTGGATTTTGGAATGGCAAATAGTAATTTTTTTCAACTCTTTTCCGAATAGGACCATAACTAAACTAAACTGAAGGAAATGGTGCTTAGATAATTGGCAGGAGGACTTGGAGTAGCATTGTGTCTGCACTCCCTCTTTTTCTGGCAGATCTGTTGTTTCTCAAATGAGGTAGAGAAGATAAGCTTACATGGAGCAGGTGCATAGTGAACACAAGGGAATATCTCTTTAAATGCAAATGTGGTTCTACAATAGATTTATATGCACAGTGGAACCATTGGAAATGAGAAGATGGAACATATGCATCAGATACTTTATTGATTTAGATCCCTAAGAGAGTTTTAAACTGAGGGGGGGAAATAATTAATTAATTTTTGTGGTAGAAATATCATCTGCTATTTACCTGTCTGAGGTGGAACTGATTTCATCTTCTACCATAAAGCTCCAAGTGATTCAGATGTCTGAAGGTCTTAGAGTTATCAAAGAGAAGTACAATTCAGCTGTCAGAGTTTGGCAATTGGGGCAATCCTTCTTGAGGTATGTTTTCTTGTATGTTAAGGAGTGTTTACAGAAGCTTAATATGAATATGGTTGATTTGCACTTCATGAAGAATTATGAAACGGCGCTTCAAAGTGTATTTTTTCTGGTTAAAACGTAGTGTCAGGTTTGTGAGGTTTGCTGTAAGCATTTCCTTTTCGGTTCAGTTTCCTCCTCAGTTCTTGTTTGCAGTCAAACTGCTGGCATTATTTTTGTTTATACCAGATAAAAAAGCATTGTCTTACTTATCTTTTGAACTCAATGCAGTGTACTACATGACCTCTTCTTATACATAAATCCTCCCCCTTCTCCCCCCTTCTGTTTTATTGTTACTGAATCAATCTGGAGCTTTCCTTTTAAACTGAAATTCTATTCAGGAACTTAGCACTTCCCTTCAACTCCCTCCATTTTAACCAACTTGTTTACATCTGTGATTAAAAATCAGACCATGCTGCATAGCTTTCTTGGAACAGGCTGCCCAGAGAGGTTGTGAAGTCTCCTTCCTGGACCAGCCTGGACATGATCCTGCTGTGGGTGAGCCTGTTTTATCAGGGGGATTAGATTCAATGGTCTCCAGAGGTCCCTTCCAACCCAGCCGTTCCTGTGAATCTGTGATGTGCATGACAGGGGC
Organism: Pycnonotus jocosus; assembly: GCA_013400435.1. NCBI lineage: Eukaryota > Metazoa > Chordata > Aves > Passeriformes > Pycnonotidae > Pycnonotus > Pycnonotus jocosus. The sequence continues at coordinate 62,671 of VWYP01004243.1, read as the reverse complement.
ATGCATGTGATTGTGATTTAGAGCTGTAGTTCTCTGCGGGTTTTTCATCCATGTAGTTCTTTTGCAGAATCTCGCCATACGGACTGGCCTCTTTTTTTTTAGAATTAGGAAATACCTTTAACTGCTTATATATGCATGTACATACCTTGAAAATTCGGATGTAAATATTCTGCCTTTTCTATACTATGCTGTCAGTTCCAGCTGAGTCACAGTAGTAAATTTATGAAGATCCCAGAAGCTGCTTTTGAATGGGCTCAAGATTTTAAATATTGAAGTTGTCAGCCAGTTGAGACACTAATTTGAATATTTGTAAAAGCTGTCTCCAAGATGCTTTAAAAACCAAACAAAAATAAAAGCGCCTAACAAAATGGAGCAAAATATGTCTGGGAAATATACCACACAGAGAAGCAGAAGAGTACCAGTAAGGTAAATAAACTGTGTCATACTCCCTGACCCACATTCTATTATGCTAAGTATAAGTGTACTCATCTCTCCTCTTGTTACATAGAAAAAGTCTTAGGATATGTGTCTGAATTATGTTGATGTCTAGGATATTAGCATGTTGCAAACTCATATGCTATGCTCTGGATAAAGCACAATATTTGTGCTTGTTGCTAGGACATGGCCAAAAACTTATCTTGACTTACAGAATGGAATCACCCGGAGAATGAGTTATACTCACATCATTAATTATTTGCTTCTTGTTAACATTGAAACTCCAACAGGCTTGGTGCTGTGACCACTTCCCTGTGTGGAGAACCTTCACTCTCTGTGTGAAGAACCTTTTCCTGATATCCAGTGTAAACTTCCCCTGACACAACTTCAGGCTATTTCTTTGGGTCCTGTCGCTGGTTACCGCAGAGAAGAGAGTGTCTGCCCCTCCTCTTCCCCTCTCGGGGAAGTTGTAACTGCAGTGAGGTCTCCCCTCAGTCTCCTCCAGGCTGAACAGACCAAGTGCCCTCAGCCCCTCCTCACACGGCTTCCCCTCAGGGCCCTTCACCATCCTCATGGCCCTCCTTTGGACACTCTCTGACAGCTCAATGTCTTTTTTGTATTGTGGCACCCAAAGCTGCCCCCAGTACTGGAGGTGAGGCTGTCCCAGTGCGGAGCAGAGCAGGACAATGCCCTCCCTTGCCTAGCTGTGATGCTGGGCCTGATGCTCCCCAGGACGTGGGATATTGTTCTTTTGTTGACAAGAACTGAGAGTAGTGCTCTCGTAGGTACCAAATTGACATTTATAAGGTAGAGGAATTCTTCCATGTGCTTGATGCACCCCAGGATACAGTTGGGCCTTTTGACTGCCAGGGCATACTGTTGACTCATAGTCAACTTTCTCTTGATCAGAACGATCAGATCCTGTTCCATGGGACCTTTCATTCCTTCTCCAGCCTCTCAGTCTGTCCTTACAGCCAGGGTTGCTCTCCCAGTGCAGAATATGCCCTTGTTAAGATTCATATTGTTGGTGATTGCCCAGCCTTATAATTTGTCAAGTTGTCTGCAGGGCGTCTCTTCAATGGAGTCAGCAGCTCCTCCCAGTTTAGTGGAATTTGCTGGGATGGCGCTGCCTAGTGAGTGGAGGTTTGGCTGTGTTTGAGTACTGAGATGCTCTGGTCCAGACAGTTGGAGCACAACTGTGCATGTGCTCAGAGTTTCCACAAAGAGACAAGTAGCAGCGCAGAATGTTTACCCCTGCACCCAAAACTTTACGTATTTCACGAGCTTGCTTCTTGCCGTGGTAAATTAGCCTGTATGTAATCCTTGCTGCTGTGATCCAATTCCTACGAGATCTTTAATTACTTGAATCAACATTCTCTCTTGTGTGTCTTTATACTCTTCTGGTAAGGCAGCAAAGTATGCTAGATAACTTGATTTGTCTTCTGGTTGTGATTTAGCAAAATGCGTACAAAATCTCCTTAGAGTGACTCATTCACTATGCAGTCAGTTTAAGAACGTGCGTGGATCCCTTTGGTCACATGCTGGACAAATGATAGTAAACCATCCTTGAGAGGATGCAGTGTCTGTTGTTTGTAGTTTGTAGCCAGCAGAGGCTAGAGCCAGTAGAGTAGTTGTAATATTGCTGCCATGAAGCAGACCACTGTTGGAGGAGAGGAAGTCCTGAATTCTAAGGATTTTATCAACTCTGGGTTTCAGCATCACAGTAAATTCTGCCCATTAGCAGCACTAATAGATAAAGGCATTGGTATCTTGATGTTCTTCTGAAATGACTGGCCTTGAATCAGTAGATAACTAATATTCCTACTTGGGTGAGGGGCTCAGAGCCCAGCATTGGTACTGTGCTGGGATGGAGAAGAATGGGTGCTGTTTGCATGTCATGACGTTGCCCCCATCTGCCTGTAGAGAGTATGGGGTTTCTTCATCAGACAGTAAAGCTGTGTGATTCGCTGTCCTTCAAGGTTCAGGTTAATGTGGCCTGACTGTGAATTCCCACCGGAAAGGCCAAGCAACACAGGGTACAGGAGTATAAAGGAAGTCCTCCAGGGGTACACAGGAAGCAGGTTGTGTAGAGGGACAAATTAGCACAATTCCAGCTAATGGAATTTAGCAAAATGGACACTCTCTCCAGCATATGGTCCTCATCAGGTCCCATATGCTTTGCAGTATGCTTCCAGGCTTTGCTTTTTGCAAATACAGTTTTTAGATGAACGGATCTACAGTAGCACTATTTCTGGATGTGTCTACACTGCAGTCAAGTAGTGTGATTGCAGGACATGCAGACAGCTCTGTAATTGCTTTGATCTGTATGTGATGTGAAGACATGCCAGTCTAGACTTAAGAGAGGGCTTTCCAAGCCTTCTGGACAGATTATTAAATCATGCTGAAGCCTGCTTTCATCTGTCTCCACTTCTATTTTTAGCTGTCCTCTCTAGATTTGCACTATCATGGATATGCCTGCATATGTTGACATCAATTCACAACTGCATGCCCACTTCATGCCTCCTACAGCATTATTGGTGGATGCTCTGCATCCCTTACTCATTGTACGGAGGTAGTCTGCTTTTCCATGGAGTTTAAATGGCTCTTTGATTGTTTAATTCCCCTCTGTAAGGAATTATGGAAAAGGCAATAGAGTGTCAGAGAGACTTCTGGCAAATTTCCACTCCAAAAATTAATTTTATAGCTCCTATTCCAAATTTGATTGTTAAGTTCAGCCTTAAAGAACCATCATATCCAGGCCATACATTTTTGCAAGTGTTAAAATCCAGATAAAAGGCCAGGTTAAAGGAATGATGTTAGAAAGTGAGCATTTTAAAATGTTCTGTATCAAAACATTGAATCTAGAGCAAAATTATAGGGGGCAAAAAAGTGAAATTGTATGAATGATGAGAAATACCAGCAATAGCAGTAAGGTCACTATAATACATAAAACACAATCCAACTCTTTTAAAAGGATTTGAAATTATTTTTAAGAGAAGAAATGTGTATGTTTTTCTAAAATTTCAAGGAAGATCCTTGCACTGGTAAGAGTTTCGTGTTTTGGTTTGTGGGAGGTGTTTTGTTGGTTGGGGATTTTTTTTTTTTTTAGTTTATGTAACAAGGGCTATTTTTGGTTTGTCAGATTAATTGTTAAGTTACTCCATATGATTGAAAATTAAGTCAGTGAACCTTCTTATTAAAGTACTATATTGTATGAGTGAAGTTTGATGACAGAGTTTGTATACTCGCACATCAGATTTTAGTAACTTTTTTAATGCAGAAATTGATTTTCTTTCCTCATTAAAAACCAATCAAAAACCAAAACAAAACAAAAGAACAACAAAAAAAACCGGCAGAAAACAGATCTGTAAAACTGATCTGTATCTAAGGATATAGTCTGAAAACATCTGTCAAGTATCTAATTCTTTTACAGAAAAATTTCCATGCTGCTTAACAAAGACAAGAGAGAAAACATAAAAGTTAGAACATAAAAGGATTAATAAGTGCAATGTTTTTATGCCACAAAAATACTTTACATAAAAGCTTTACTTTCAGACAAAGAGGAATACAAAATAGACCCTAACAAAGAGTATGTTACTGTGACATGAAATATGCTGTAGAGGAGTAAGGTGAAGCTGAGCCTGGTGAATGCTACATCTTATTTGTCTGCCAAGAAAATATTTTGTTTCTAGATAAATGGTTAAACTGAAGTAAATAAAATATTCTCTCATCTTTCATCAAAACATTCTTTAAAAGAAATGTTTCTTACCCCTGTCCTTGACACCTTTATGAAGAAAAAGAACAGCCTTAGTTCACTGGATGCTGCACAAGAACGCAAGCTAAGCATGGTTTCAGCCACACGTGGTCTTGAATAAATTATCTAATTCTTTTAACTTACAAAATGAGAAGAAAATGTAGTAGAGAACTGCAAATCGATGGTAGCAACGTCTTTTTGTAGTGTAGCAATCAAACAAGGCCTAATATTTTTGTTATGAAAAGGATTCATTCTCTATGTTGAACAGCTTCAACACCTTCAAACTGTGAGGCTCAGAGTGTGGGACAGAGTGAGACATCCACTTCTCTGAGCAACCTGTTCCAGTGCCTCACCAGTCCCACAGTAAATGATTTGTTCCTAATACCCAAACTAAAGTGGTTCTTTTTTAGTTTGAAACCATTGCTCCTGGTTTTATTTCCACAAGTCATGGTATAAAATGCCTCTCCAACTTTGTTCTAGGCCTTCTTCAGGTACCAAAGGGCACAATGAGGTCTCCGCAGAGCCTTCTCCAAGCTGAACAATCCCAGTTCTCTTAGGAGACGTGTTCTATCCCTTTTATCACCTTCATGGCCCCCTTCTGAGCTTGATACAACAGTTCCCTGTCCTTCCTGTGCTGGGATCCCAGAGCTGGATGCAGGATTCCAGATGGGATCTCAGCAGAGCAGAGCAGAGGGGCAGAATCCCCTCCCTGCCCTGCTGCCCACGCTGCTTTGGATGCAGCCCAGCACAGGTTTGGCTCTCTGGGCTGTGAGTGCCCATGGCTGGGTCATGGCCAGCCTCTCATCCACCAGCACCCCAAGCCCTTCCTGCAGGGCTGCTCTCAATGCCTTCGTTCCCAGCCTGGATTGATACTGGGGATTGCCCTGACCCAGGTGCAGCGCCTGGCACTTGGTCTTGTCGAACCTCATCTTGACCCTGTCCAGGTCCCTTTGGATGACATCCTACCCTTCAGGAGTATGAGCTTGATGTCATCAGCAGCCTTGCTGAGGAAACATTTTATCATGGTGGCCTAGAATTGGCACAGGTTTCTCAGAGGTGGTGGAGTGTCTCTACATCTTTGGAGATACTCAAAAGCCACGTGGATGCAGTCCTGGGCCACAGGCTCTAGCTGAAGCATGGACAAGGAGTTGGACTAGATGATGTCCAGAACTGCTTTCCAACCTCAGCAGTTCTGTGATTCTGTGAAACTGTGTGAAAAAAGAAACGTTGTTACAAGTCATACACACAAGGCTGCAGGGACTAGCCTGTGTTTCTGGCTCTGTGATGGTAGCCTTGCAAAGAAAAACCCAAAACATGGGCATGGCTGGAGCCATGAAATGTGTGCTTTCTTATTTAGGTTGTCTTCACTGAGCCTTTTGGTGTTGGATATATGCAGTGAGTGAACTGCAGTTAGAGCCACCTCCCACTAGTGGCAGTGACCAGTACAGTCTGGAGATGTGGACAGATACACAGGAACACCTGTGTGCTCCCATGCTTGTTTTTCTGGCCCTTCTGCTGTGTTTTTCTCCAGCTTCCTGTAAGCCCCTTTGTTCCCAGCTTCTGGATGGTGATAATAATGCATTCTCATCCAGTAATCCTGTAAGACTGTGAGTGAATTGAGGAATGTTTGTGAAACACTTGGCCATTACTGATGAGCATCCATGAAAAAAGCTGCAAGGATGTCTTCCATTTGCTATAGGACTTCCTTCAGCAGTCTAAAATTTTAAATAAATTTAGGCTATTTAAATGCTGGATGGGGGAACCCAAAAAATGAAAATGCACACCTGATATTTCTGAGTAGTTTGGGTGTGCTCTGCTTAAGACAGATCACCCTCAATCAAGCATTGAAATGAGGTGCTTCTGTTAGTCCCTGCATCAAAATCAGTACAAGCAAAGAAATGTGCTTGTGTGAGTTTCGTAACATTGTGGGTTTGGATGTAGTAGGTAGTGAGGTTCATTTCTTTAACACAGTTTAATTTTTAATTTTTAGGGGTTTTAGGAATTTCTGAAGACACTACAAAATTTCAGTAAAATAGTAGTACTAGTTCTGCCACCTCATCTCACACTGTATTACAGCACTAATAGCTGCACAATTGAACACTAGTGCTGGTTATTCCTGGTGCCCATAACATTTTAAACAAATAATGTTGGATAGCAGTGCACTATATAGGATAGCATTGTATATCTGCAGAGGTGCAGTTGCAGTCTATTTCTCAAATGAGAAAATAATGACAGCTTCAGAAGACAGCATTCTGGCTTCAGGGGCATAGATGTCTCTCAGGAATAATTTAGCTGTTTTTTACTGAATATTCCAGTTTCCACCAAACTGTAACTGGAATTAAAGGGGTTTTTTTGACAGTGCTTAAATTTACAATAGTTTACACTGTTTAACTTTTAAGAATTTTTGCAAACATCATAGTCTATGTCTGTGGAATAAAGTGTGAAAAATTGTGAAGTTTCTCTACTATCTTCATTTTAATTTTATCAAAATGAAAATATTTGCATAGATGTTAGTGGTCAAGTGTCATTTCTAAGTCAGAAAAGTTACTGTTTGGAGTAGAAATGATAATTTTCCTTTAGTATTTTCAATATTTTTTGCTTTAAAAGTAAATACCTGTAATATATGCATATAGTATTTGCCATGTTTATTTTATTTATCAAATAGTCTCAAATGAAAGTGCGTTGGTCTGAGTGAAAAGGAGCATGAGTTCTGGAGTGAGTTTTTTGAGTTCAAGGTTTGAGTTTTTGAGTTTGAGGTTTGGTTCTTTTGGTCCGTGGGCACCATGTGCACAGATATGTGCTCTCTGTGAGGCTGGCTCACATTCCAAATTGAAGGGTAATGCTGACCCCCGATCCTGACTGTTAGTGGGGTTCACCTTGTGTCAGTGGAAAATTCGTCTATGAAACTTGGAAGTGTCAGAATTCGCTAGAGTGTAGCTCTTAGATATTCTAGTCAATTTCAGAGCACAAAGGATGAGGCACTGGAATTGGCAGCCCAAAAATATGAAGGGAGAGAATAAAAAAAGGTGTAGTTGGAAGGCAGAATAGGAAAGTGGTTTGAACTTTGTTGTAGAGAAAACAGGCCTCCCACAAGAGAGCAGGATGATGCATAGACTTCACACAAATGATGGATACACTTGGCGCGTTGTGACCCTTGAAGCACAGAATCTACTTACATAGCAGATTTTCCTTGAATTTTCAATTAAAGCTCACATGAAGCAAAAAATTATCACGGGACTGAATGCAGGATTTTGGCAGAGAAATGTAAATAAGGCAAGTTCTAAATTTCTGACTTCAAATACGCCATTTGAATATTTCAAACTTAAGAGCATTGTTTGGCATTAATTCTTTCCCAGGATATTTCTAGAAATAATTCAGCAGGCCACTGTGAGGCTACAAGGTGTTGAAATTCTTCTGGACTGTTATTGAATCTAGCTTGAGTAATTTAAATGGGGAAAGGAAAGATGCAAGGAAGTGTTCGAAAAACTCCTTTTACTCATCCCTGTAAAAATAATAATCTTAAAAACCTCAAACCCTAATATGACCTAACAGATGCTTTCAACATTAAAAGTATATTAAGCAAAGATATTTTATATTACTTGGTTTTATTAAAACAGCACTTATAAATGAAATGTGTTCTTCAGTGAAAAGAAAACGCAGCTTTATGGGGAGCATGTACTGATTGAATTGGTTCCATATTTTTCTATGATCAGTACCTGTAGAATATAAGGTGAATAAGGATGCAAGGTATTAAGGACAGGAACTAAAGTCAGGAACTAAAGTCAGTAACAAAACTGCAGTATCAATTCAACTGAAATTATTGTACTGAGCAAAAACTTAAAAAGGATTGCTGCCCCAGTGCTACTGCCCCCAGTGTTGCTGCCACTGATTCAGAGAAAGAAGAGAAACCTCAGTTTATGATTTGAAACGAGAGTGCAATGAGTCACATCTGCTTTATTAAAGATGTTGACACAGAATCCTCCACCTCCCCCCAAACCAACGTATGATTTGGAAAGGCTGAGCTCTGCTATGCTTGATTTCATCCTAACATAAGTGCTGGAGCCTACATTAGCAGTGGTGGTTGCCATAAGCCCTATGTCGCTCTGTCTTACTTTGGGGCCAAGTATCTGGTTCCTTGTGGATGTGGTTACTAGAGTGTATTATTTTTGGATTTTTACATAAGAACTAGGCTACCAAAAGAAGGCATATTTTTTATTTCTGTAGTTCATGAACTCAAACAGCCCTGCAGATGTTTGATATTCATTACCTTTGCCAAAAGACTAGAAGTCATGAGTGCTTTGACAGCACACTACTTTTCAAATTGTACGTGGAGTAAAAAGTTGTTAAAATATCATTCATATTTTTATGTATCAGTTTCTTATTGAGTTGATTGGGAACCATATTGATCCATTAGTTTCCTGAATGTTCTGCTTAATTCTCCTAAAATGCACATCTCCAAAGTCTTGCTCCAGTAAATATGAGGGCAGTGTACACACATATTTTCTTCTATGCTGTTTCTTTATTTGAGTAAAGTTTTGTACTGCTTTGAAGTGGTTCTAGGTGATACATGGGCTTTACATTTTCAGCCACCATTTTGGATACAATAGTTAAATTTTCATTTTTCCTGTGTGTTTCCATACAGAACGTGTAGCGGTTGATGTCTTGAGAAGTGCCTTATGGCATGTTACAAAGCCTGAATGGGAATGTAGACATGGAAAGCATTACTTTATCAGTATTCAAATAGTTAATCCCTTCTTTTTTGATGATGTTACTAAAAGTTAGTTACACATCTGTGTTTTCTGCTGGTATGTTAGCAATGTACTGGTTGTGTAAAATACCTCAGGACTCTGGTCAGCTGATTTCCCAGTCTTTATTTAATAGTTGCCTCCTGAATTTAAGGGCATGAACACTGGCTTTATTGTGGAATGCACTGTATTTGTCACTAATATTCTTTGAAATAATGAAGACAGCTGCAAATAATCTTGACATGAAATAGCACAGCATTTTATGTCTCTCAGTGTTCCAAGTGACCATGATTTGATCCATGTAAGTCTTTGGTTCGGTCTCAAATCTGGGTTTCATGGCAGATTGACAGACATGCTGAACAGCACTTGTACTTTTACATTGATGCAGTGTTCTATATATATTTTACAGTTCTGCATTATAAATTATTTCATGTTTAAGTATAAGAAACAGATGAAAACTTATATCTTTATAATTATGTATGCAGAGAAGATGGGTATGTACACAAACATACTGTCTGTACTTGTGATTGTACCTCTACATATTAAAATGTATTATTCATTTCTGCCAACAGTTGTCAGTCATTGGAAAATAATGGGCGCAATCATTTGAAAAATGCACATTCACAATTTGCTTGTATTCGTCTCAAAGTTCAGACTGCAGATGTGTAACCATTCATTTTACTGTTCTCAGTGATGCGTGTAGGCCTCCTGAGGATTTGCATTTACGAACGTCCTGCATTGGCATTGGTAGTACCCATAGGTAACATGAAATAATTTTTTTTTCTGCCATAGAATTTACTGATTTAAGAGACAGTTATTAAAAAGAATCAACACTCAACTTGATTTTGTTAGTTCAGCTGCTGAATTTCCACTAAAAAAGTAATAAATTCAATTTCCAGTGGATTTTTCCTAATAATTGTAAACATTGTATGTACATTTTCTCCAGGGAGTCCCACTTTGGAATAGCAGGGGGTTTTTTTTCCTGAAATTTTGCAGGAAGTATTAAAAAAAGATGTGTCATTTAAGATTAGTTTGTAAAGAAAGCTTTTCTGGTCAGATTTCACACTTCTAAAATGACTGAAGAACAGATTTGTTAAATTCCTGATGTTCTGCTCAATCGTAATTTTCCGTGGAAAATTATGTCATACACAATCTCCAGATCTATATGTGAATGTATTATTTTAACCTGGGTTTGGTGTTAGCATTGAATTAGCAATACTCAAAACAAATGTATTTGAAGATTCTTTGGCTAGTTCTGCTTAAGAAAATATTTTTAAAGCTCAGAGGAAGTACAGTGAACTAGTTACTAGCTGCAAAATTTAAACTTGAGCCTTTGTGCATTCAGTGCTACAAAATATATCAATGGCAGGTTTCCCACTTTTGTGCATGTTCTGTTTTATTACTGGTTGTTCCACATTCTGCTCTTGGTCTAATTTAACATTATTCATGGCTTGATAGGATGTGTATTTTTTTCCCTTTGGTTCAGTTGCTTTTGTTTTGGTTTAGCCCACTCATAGATATGATATCCTTTATGGTTTTTCACCATTCAAAAGCAAAGGAAAAAGCCCTTTCATAGACCCTGACAGAACTGCTTTTTACATGTTGCTGAGATCTTGCAGTTTCAGAGGTTTTGTTGATTGTGGGGTAGTACAGTGTGATAAATCATAAATCCAGTCTTACTAGAACCTTCATAAGAAAATATTGCACTATCAATTCGTTACTGTAATTTTGGCTCTTGGAATAGTTTGGAATCCAAATTTTTAAAAAGGAAAAAAAGGCATTTTTTTTCTTAATAATATTTTCAAGTATATTAAGGCTCATGGCTGTGATGGGGAAGAAAGCAAAATGCATGTTTTAATTACAGGTAAAGGGTAATATAAAGTTCTCTAAGTGTATTTTAGATCTCCAACTGCAACATGGAAAATACAAGTTTTGCCAGGACCAAGAGAAATAAATATTCTTTTCCCATAAATTGAATGGTTTAAACCAATCAAGATGCTTGAAAAACTACAGCACCTGGAAAATATTCTTTAAATATTTACAAATTACAATTTTTCTAGACATGGGGCTGCAGAATGGCAACATAATAAATAAACTACTTTGAGGGAGATGGCTTCCGTAAATTTGAGAAAGTGAAAAAATCTCCAGTGCTGATATTTACATCACTGTAATTCTGCACAGTGAAGGAAGTAATTCTCTTGCTTGCTTTGTGAACTAAATTTAGTGTACATTAAAAAAGAGGTAGTAATAATTGTTTTGCATTCCTTACTCAAACCTTGTGGCATTTAAGGTGTCCTGTCCTGAGTGATGGAAGTGGTGGTGATTTGGAATCAGCACAGCTGCTTCTACAACTTCTACATCATTCACTGGTGAAAGTGGAAGTAATCAGTGGTTCCTCTTTCCTAGACTCAAGGGGGGCTTTTCAAATACCTGAATTGAAAAGTACATATATATTACAACTTGACTTAAGTTCATTTTTGGAGACTGGCATATCTAGCAACTCTGGATTTCAGGTGGGTGGGTGAATTTTTACATTAAGAGCAAATCTTGCCTTCTTCTTCAGTGTAAATCTGACTTTTAGGTTCTATGGTAGATTAGGTAGAGCTGTAGAACGGCTTATTATATTCAGTCCTGGTTTCTGTATGTATACAAGTATACAACAGTGTATTTTCTGTCCTAGTGAGACTGCCAGCTGATTCTGAAAGGTCTTATTTAGACCTGGCTTTCCTTAAGGAAAGAGCAGCAGTAAAGGATTGAGCATTCCATGCTTAAAAGGTCCTGCTAGGGCTTTAAAGGATTTGTACAAGCATTAACTAACTTGCAGGCAAAAGGAAAGTTGCTGTGATCTTGCAGGGAAGAATGTGGCTTCTTAAGTATTTTGTTGATGGGCTCTTTGGATCTATCAGTTAGGGGAGAGATTAGTGTCTTTATCACTTACAGTTCTACAGATGTGCCTGATCTCTTGTGGAAACTCTTTCATAAGCCGCTTAGTAGTTTCTTTGTGTGACTCTCCAGCACTCTATGGCTCTGCATAAGTTTCTGCAAATCCTCAAAGAAAGGTACTGCTACAAAACTCAGTTTTGCTGGTCTGCACTTGTGACTGTGCTGGATCTGTGAGAGTCTGACCAGCCAGAGAGGGTGAAATTCTTCATTAATGGTCAGAACTTTGAGAACTTGGCTCTGAGGGCTGGAAACAGTTGGATGCAGGATTTCAGACAGGTTGGACTCTGACAGCTGCAGAAAATACACTCTTTTCTTTTTCCAGCATGGTTCTGCTGGAATTGTAAGACGTCGACTCTTATCTCTTAGGAGCATTTGTGAGAGTATCAACTGACTTCTGCATAGCAAGACTGTACTGTTTCAAAGGCAGATTTGCTGGATAACAAGCAACCTAACATCATATTCATCAGTAGCAGCTAACCTCTTAACTGACATAGCAATCCAAAATTCCTTTTCAGATTCTATGGGTATGATAAATATCAGTGAATCATCTGTGTAATTGAAACACCATATGAACATCCTGGACCGCGTAAGGTTCGTAGCTTTGTCAGTATTCCAAAATTCAGTTTCTGGGATTGACAATGCTTTCTTCTGTGTAGCAGGGTATACAAAGCAGGAAATCCTTGTTCCTCTTTCCCACCAAATGTAATGCCCCTTTACCTTGCAACAAGTGAATGGAAAAGATTGGAGCTTGTTTGAAAGGAATAATCTCTTAAACAGTTGCAACTGGTGCTAATTTGCTCTAAGTAGTGTTAAAGCTGTCTTCCCTTCCTGAAACTGGGAGAGATCCTAGCTGGTTTCTTGTTTCAGTGTATATGTGTGAAAAAGAGGCAGTAAAAGAAGTACTCCTTTGTTGGAAAAATGGAATAACAATCTTACAACACTGCTGAAAATTATGTTAATAAAGCTACAATTATAGTGCTACTATCCATGAGCACAAGCTTTCCTATGACAGTATTGTTTATGGTGAAACCAAACATTCTGACATTGATTCTAAGTTGCTTGTGTGTATTTTTTGAACCAAGCCTAGCCAATCAGTGTTCCTGCTTACTTCTCAGTTGAGGACAACTAAATACTTACTTTTCATGCTAAGCTGCTGTTTGCCAAATATTCTCAGTTTTGAGGGTTTTTTCCCCCTCTATTCCCAATAGTAAATTAAATAAAATTTAATTTTACTCTTTGCATCTTCTTAGGAGTAAAAATGTTGGTTGTCATAATTTTTGAGGGAAAAAACAAGAGAGTGTGGTATTGGGTCATACATTCTTTCAAATCCCTGGTAATAAATTGTGCTAAATGTAACAGCTGTTCTTGGTGGGCCCAAGAGTGAGCCCTAGAAAAGAGTTTGTGAGTGTAGTTCAGTGAAGGTGGAGGAGTTGAGGGAGTCTGGAAATGAAGGTGATAGCTCAGTAGTGAAAGATCAGATCTTCTCTGAAGTTTGGGCATACAGTTTATGTATTTTAAATTGCAGTCCTTCTCAGAGGTCATCTTAAGCTACACATTTGTATTGTTTCACTTGTGAAGGCTAGCAGCTGGAAATCAGAATGGTTTTATTAGTTACTATTAGTTAATAATAACCAGAAATCAAAATCATCTGGTTTTGGCATGCTTTTGGCATGCTTTTCTTGTTGCTGTGAACAGAAATGTAGTTGTTGTGGAGCAAAAATGAGGCTATCACAGAGTAAAAAGCTTAATTTCAGATCAGTCAATAAGTAAGTGTATCTCTTTTGCTCCCTGCTGGTGTACTGCCAGGGCCTATCTGATCATCTTTAGCTATTAAACATCTTAATTCACTCTGCCTAGCTGACTACGTGGTTTGGTAGGTTTGCAAATGACTACAGGTTTAGTGAAGTTTGACTAGGACATATAAAAGAGAATATGTTTTTATTTGCAGAGACTATGTAAAAAGAAAATAAAATTTGTTTTAACAGTTGTAATAGGCTCATGCTTATAATATCTTGAGGGGTTTTAGGTACGTTTGAAACTTTGAGGTCATCACCCCAATTTTCCATTAATTTGAAGCTGAATTTTGTTCATTCAGCTTCATATGCTTTAAAACTGTTTAAAACTGTTTCAGTAAGCTGCAAACATTTCATGTTATCCAGCTCTGATTTTTCCTACCATTGTCACCCATGTCGATGTATTCTGAGGTTTTTCCAGACAACAAGGCTGCTTTTTGGCTCCTTCATTTCCTTTCCATGTGTCCTTGATTAACAGTGACACCCACAGAAGTAGCTGGAGTCCTTTAGGCAGAGCACTCAAAACCTTGAGCTTTAAAAGAGTAACATGTAACACAGAGAAGAGAGGTCTGAATAGTTTCTGGGGAGTAGAGTCCTGGGTGGAAAGTAAGAGAAGTGCAAATGAAAAGTTTTCCTGTTTATTTTAGTAATTTATAGTGTTGAGTCAAAACCAAGAGATAGATTTAAACTTTAGTGGTAGAACATTTGTGGTCTGGTTTCCAACTGTAGTAGCAAGTCATTGTGGCCAACTAACATCCAAAAAGTTAAAAATACTACTGCAATATTTTTGCATGTGGTAAAGGAAAACACAGTCGTTTAAAAATTAATCTTACCATCTGTGATACTTGAATGTGGAGGACATTGATTATAAGTTTCTGTGTGTTTATTAAAGGTCTGACTTTTTTCTTTCCCTCTTGCATTTTCTGCAGCTATTTTTACAAATGCAGCATAAATATGAGCATAATGCTGGTAAGTCAGAATAGAGGAGTTCTAAATCCACTTTTTACAGATTTAGTAAATTACACAGGTCACAAGTGTACCACCCCCTTTCTTATCCATGCTGTCTTTTAAACACATTTCAAGTTGCACAAATTGTAAAGGTCAGTTTTGTTTCAGTGAGTAGAAGACAATGAGGCATAGCTGATCATCTGTCTGGTAAACAATTCGGAAAAAATAAGAGTTGAAAAAGAAGATGAGGCATGAGACAACTTACACATTGTCATAGCAAACTTCTCATTGCTACTGATTCTAGTTTTGATAAAAGTAGATAATTACAGTAGGTGATACTGGATGACAGAGCTTTTCAGAAAGACTAATTGCTAGGTTTCTGATTTGGAATATCAAAAAAACTATATTTAAAATAAAAAGGTCAAGATAGTTCTTGAGTTTTTCTCTGGTTGCATTGAGAATGTTTCCATGTCTATAATGTGGTTTCATTTTCTTTTACTGAATTGCCTTGTTTGATGCAACAGGGCAAAAACTCAGTTAAGTAGCAGCAAAGAAAAAATAGTTGAGAAAACCATTCTGTCCATTTTAGATTGTGAAGAGTGGTCTATATTTTTCAAATGGTGAAATTTTTTAATATTTTCATCAATGTTAGTGTTCTCCATCCAGAAATTTGTGACTTATTATATGCCCCTAATGGCTTATAGATATTTATCTGAATGACAATTAGTAAGGGGGCTATGTTGATCTGTTTGTGTTCTTTTTGGCATATCAGTCAATAGTAATAAAAAAGGGAAAAAAAAAGATCAATTTCAAAACCTCTTAGCAACCAAATTAAAAATAACTACTGTATTGATTTTCAAAACCTCTTAGCAACCACATAAAAAAATAACAACTGTATTGATTTCTCTGATAATTGCCCTGGAAGAATGGTGGTACAAAAGTAATGAAATGCATTTATCAATAGACTCTGTGTTGGATAGGCTGCATAAGAAGCCCACAGTAAAATGTTGTCAATAGGAGTCTACTTGTAAACTTCACAGCCTCTTTTACAGATTCATGGTAGTGCAGAAATCATGAAAATAGGAGAGAAAACAAGTATTACAGAATACCTGTTGCAAGAGGTAGACATTTGGAAGGAAAAACAAGAGTAATGTCCTCTTCATTAATCTCACGAGTTCCTTAAAAGGATGTGAAGCACAGTCTGCTGTACATATGTTGTAGATTTTATGTAAGAGACTTTGTGAGAAATATTTTCAGAGCCTGCTGGGATGTAGTCAGGATTATGGCAATTTCCCATAAGAACATGTGTTTACCAGCTACAGCTTCCTTCTGAAACACTATTGAAGAATTGCTTTCATGAAGGGTTGGGTTTTTTTCTGTTTGAACAGGCAGAACAAACAGGATATCTTGGTCATAATGAACGGCATAATGAAATTATAAGTACAGTCTAATTGCAGCTTGTTTATGTCATGATTATGCAAACAATTATTTTGATAGGTATTTCTGTTTCTACATATGCTGAAAAGCCTTTAAAACAGCATTATCTCTTTTTTCTTCTTATCTCTGCTAAGTACTTCAATATATAAAAACGACACTAGAATGAAAAAGCATTGAAACCCTGCCAACCTGGAAAAATGCAAAATTGGTCCTCATCTCTGCCTTGGATTTAGTTCTCAGTGTTGGATATCTTACATTACTAGCGTTATGATATCCTGCGTTTGAAATACAAATTTCCTATTACTGAGTTTCACACACATTTACAAACTAGCAAAATAATAGAAAATAAACGCTTAGAGGAAGAAGTCATTGTTAGTATAAAAGCCACCAGTACTGGTCCGTACATCAGAGACTTGCTTGAAAGAATCCCATGGGCACAGCCCTGGAAAGAAGAGATGGAAAGCACTTACTGATTGTAGAATCATAGAAAGGCCTGGTTTGGGAGGGACCTTAAGGATCATGGGCCATGGTGGGATACACCCCAGAATAATGAGGGAACTGGCAAAAGAACTTGCCAAACTGCCCTCAATCATTTAGCAGCAGTCCTGTTTTAGTGGAGAAGTTCCAGCTGACTAGAAATTAGCAAATATAGTGCCCATTTACAGGAAGGGTTGGAAGGCTAATGCGGAGAGCTATAGGCCTGTCAGCCTGTCATGGGTGGGAGTGGAAGCCACAGACAAAGTTTATTAGAGAAGCTGTCCCATTCAGTCATGAAGTCCAGAAAGGACCTCCTTGCTTTCTAAACTCCTCCTAAGAGAAGCCTGGCTGCAGCTGAATCCAATCTTAGCCCCAGAATTTTGTCAAGAGTTTAAATAACTTTGTCTCACAGAATTAAAAGTGGCACATCAGATATATATAAAATGTATTATGCAAATGTATACGTATAAAATGTACATATATAACATGTATTATTTGTGATGACAAATGATCAGACAAAATATCTTAATCACTTATTACACAGTATAAAAACTAAAACTACTAATAGCATATAGTATAAGATAGATAATACGCTATATGAAAGGAATTCTATTAAAGCTAGCAAAAAGTAACAGTTATAAAATAGAGATTGATGTAACTCACCATACCAAAGCTTGTGGGTAGATCTCTTTCTCTCATCCTTGAGGAGTATCCTTGAAGGGGCATTCCCACTTTAGGGGAGGAAACTTCATACACACTGCAAGAAGAAGTATGTTAGAAGAACCTAACCACATGAGAGTGGACTGGACTTTTGTAGTATAAAGTGATTGATTGCCAGTCAAATCTCCAATTGCCTCAGTAATCAGGAAGTTAATTCCAGTTTCGTGAACCAGACTGGTTTTAGCATAATTCAACACTGAAAGCAGCACGTGAGCACCCTCTCAATCCACTACTGATAGCCTTGCAAATAGGATATTGTCCAGTGGCTGAACTGTGTTGCAGGGCAGAGCACCCTGCTACACGTTCTAACCTTAGTCCTGGGCAAGGTTGTGGAAGAGATCATCCTGAGTGCCATTGCATGGCACATGTAGGACAACCAAGAAATCAAGCCGAGCCAGCATGGAGTTATGAAATGAAGCTCCTGCTTGGCCAGCCTGATTCACCTTCTATGACAAAGTGACCTGCTTATAGTTGAAGGGAAAACTCTAGTTGTTATCTTTCTAGACTTAAGTAAACATTTGTAACCATCTCCCACAGTAATTCTCCCAGAAAAACTACCTGCTCGTGGCTTGGATGGGTGTATTCTTCAATAGGTAAAAATCAGGCTGGATGGCTGGGCCCAGAGAGCTGTGGTGAATGGAGCAAATCCAGTTGTCAGTTGGTCCCTAGCAGTGTTCCCCAGGGCTCAGTTTTGGGGCCAGTCCTGTTTAACATCTTTATTGATGATCTGGACATGGGGATAGAGGGTAGCCTCAGTAAATTTGCAGATGGCACCAAGTTGTGTGGGTGTGTTGATGTGCATGAGGCTAGGAAGGCTCTGCAGAGAGACCTGAACAGACTTGGTCAGTGGGCTGAGCATACTGCAGGATGTTGAACTGCAACCCCACTGCCAGATCCTGCACTGGAATTGCAGTAACGCCCTGCAGAGCCACCAGCTTGGGCAAAAGAGGCTTGAAAGCTGCTCAGCAGAAAGGGACCTCAGTATGAGCCAGTGTGTACTTGTCCCCTGTACTCAGCAGTGGTAGGGCCACTCCTGGAGTTTGGTTCTGGGCCCCTCACTTTAAAGAGAACATGGAAGTGCTGGAGCACATCCAGTGGTAGGCAGCAAGGATCATGGAAGGTCTAGAAAACATGTCTTATGAAGGACTCCTGAGGGAGATGGGTTTGTTTAGTCTCAAGAAGGGGAGGAAAGGGGAGAACCTCATGGGTCTCTACAACTCTCTGATAGGAGGTTGTGGTGAGGTGTGTCTGGTCCCTTCTGCCATGCCTGCAGTGAGAGGACTAGAGGAAATGGCCTTCAACTGAGACGGGAGATTTAGCTTAGATATTAGAAATTTGTTTCCCTGTTAGCATGGTCAGGCATTGGGATAAGTTGCCCAGAGAGGTGGTGGAGACGCCATCTCTGAAGGTGTTTGAGAGGGATCTGGATCAGGTGCTGGATCATGAGGTTTAGTGGTTTAGGAATTACAGTGGCAATGGCAGTGCTGGGTTGACGATTGTACTTAATGATCTTAAAGGTCTCTTCCCACCTTGATGGTTCTATTTTCCCAGTCATGGGAAGGGACAACTTTCACTACCTCGGGTTCCTCCTGTCCAATAGGGCCATGAACATTCCAGGGATGGGACATCCACAATCAATGTTTCTTTCCACAACCTGTTCTAGTGCCTCACCAGCCTCACACTGAAGAATTTCTTCCTAATATCTAATCTAAGCTTACTCTCTTTCAGCTGGAAATCATTGCTCTTCTCCTGTCACTAACTTACTAATAATTACTTTCCATCATTCTTGTAAGCTCCCTTCAGGAACTAGAAGGCCACAATAACGTAATCTCTAAAAAGCCCTCTCTTTTCTAGGTTGAGATAGAATGAAGAAGAGTGAGGCTCTTCTCCATGAAGGCTTCTCCAGTGCACGCTGACAGAGCAAGAAGCCATTGCCACAAAGTGAAACACATGAAATTGCATCTAAACACAAGGAAATGCTTTTTTGCTGTGAGGCTGGTCAAACACTAGCCCGGGTTGCCCAGGAACATTTTGGAATGACCATTCTTAGAGATATTCAGAAACCAGCTGGGTGCAGTCCTGGATTTAAACTGCTCTACCTGACCTTGTGTGAGCAGAGGGATTGAACTAAATGAACTCAGGCAGACTCTTTCAGCCTACAACATTCTGTGCTTTAACTTCACCCACTCCATGCTGCTATTTTGGGTGATAATTTTGGTCTATCTTCTAGTTATTTTTGAGAATATATAAAGCTGTTAAAAATGTCTTTGCTAATTTTTAATTTTTTTCTTTGAGAAAATGAATTTTCTCTTTTCTAAAAATAGATTTTTTTGATGGAAAAAATTTAATTGAGTTTTTGCTGTTAGAGTTTCTTTTTGTAAATGCAATGTTTACCTCTAGTGTCCTTTTTGAAATTATAGGATCATTTCATTTGAGAAAATAAATTATATTTCATGGAGGTGATACTGGTCTTTTCTGTGGGAAGTGGCCATTTCACACATGAATGATAAGAATTTCACACTTTAAGTAGATTTCTTTATTTGTGACTACTGCTTATGTGTCTGGTTGACAGGTTTTTAAACCTACGAGTAGGTAATTTCAAATGGACATTATTATTTCTCTTGTAATAGAGATTTGAGAATTACTGTTCTGCACTTAGCAGAAGCCCTTTGTTATTTTAGAGTTGTGCTGTCACAAAAATGTTTAATGGAAAGACTGAACAAATCCATTTTGAGAACAAATAGTAACTGAAGATAACATGACAATAAATACATATTCACAGAGCAGTATAAAGGAGGAAGCAGAAGTTCATTACCATTTAAAGACCATTTTTAAACAAGCGAAAGGAGCAGCCGTCATGCCCAAGTAGGGTCAGTGGCTGGCAGGAGGTAGTACTCCACAGCTTAAGTAAGTGTCATGAAAGCAGCAGTAGAAATAAGTAGAACTACAGGCTATTTTCTGTGCTTGACTAGTTTAATGGCCATTAACAAAAAAATGGCTAAGGATGAATAGTGCATTGTTTCATTTAATCTCCCCTTGCAGGTAGAGCCTCTTTTTTTAATATGGAAAATTACTAAATAAGGAATGAGCTTATAGATGTTAATGGTTAAAGTTACTCTGTGGTCCCTGTGTGCAAATGAAACAGCATGTCACAGTGAAGAGGAGAGGATGCTGCTGCAGTGCACTCAGCAGAAGCTGTACCTCTGTGTGTGGTACCTGGATAAAGCAGTGCTTTTCTTACTGGCATCACTTGGCAGCTGGTAAGTGGCAAAGCCAGACCCAATTCCACTTCTAATGCAAAAGTTAAGACATTAGAAGTTGAAGTAAATCCCACCACCTGCTTTTCTTACAGTTTGTCTGGGACTGCATCTGAGGCAGCAGCTGTGTGTTTTCGCTCCAAACACTGTGTCCAGTGCAGCCACTCTGGCCTTTGTTGTCAGTAGATCACTACCAACAGTGGTATTGTAGAAACAACTTGTGATAATGCAGTGGTGTTCATTCTTGCTCTATCTTCTAGTGAGGTTTTTGCCTAGTCTTTCCCTGCTTTTACACATATATGTACATACATTATTTACAAAGGAAGGTTGTTTGATATGGTTTTGATCTGCATGTCAGTAAGTCCTGAAGCATATAGAAGGAGTTAGCTGGTCTGAAATAACTGAAACGGTTGCAAGATTGCAGTGAGATAAGTGTACTGATTTTCTATGACTGTGGGATATTTCATATTAAGAACAAATAACCATGTAATACCTCAAAGGGAATAAAACCATAAATTAATCAAATACAGCCAATTAAATATTCTTGAACAGATCAGTTGACCTCTTACTTGTTTTGATCCTGTCATCAAAGCCAAGCAGACAGTGTATTAGCTTTTTTACAGTCCTTGAATTGTATGCTGTGGCAGTTTTGAAATAACAACTTAATTTCCAGCTCCTAAGGTTTCTCTTTCAAGGCTAATTGAAACAAACAACTTTATTTTCCTAGACCTCACTCCAAAATGCTCAAGTGCATTTTGGCTGAATGCTTGGAGTCCACTTTTCTTTATACTTGAATATTGAAGGAACATAAAACTATTGGGTGGAAAGAATGTTTTTTTAATAAGAAATCTGAGGTGGTTTGCAGTGAGCAGATGCCTTTCCAGTTGGGTTACAGTAAAATCAACTTTTCAGTTAGTCAGATCACTCAGTGGCCTGAATATTATTTTCTTCTTCTCAAGTTGCTGTGTTATTTTGGGAATGAAGGAGTAGAACCAGTGTCTTTTAATACAAGGTGTAATGGTTGTTCATGAGACACCTAAATGGACCAGAATTGAAAAAAGCAAGAAGGAGATGCTTCCAACAGCCAGACACTCCTTGCACTAAGATGGAGGCATCTTAGTCACACAGATATCAATGGCAAAGTTTGTTTGTATGTTAGTGCAGGTCAGATGTCTTCCTTTGGGTAACACTTGTAGGAAGGTATCTGAAGTATTCTTCAGTGAGCCAAAAAGACCCCCAACAAACTTGAGGAACTGTTTCTTAATAAGCACACTTTATTTTCACTCTGAGTGTGCTGACACACATCTTACAGACTGTATATAGTGCCAGTCTTTGTAGAAGTTAAATATATTTGATATTAAAATGCCTGAGGTTGTGATGAGTTTTCCATTCATTTCATGGAAGTAGAAGAGTAGGTGAACCATATACTATTACCTATTTCCACATAACTTCTTCAAAATTATAGAATCATAGGGATTTTGAAAGGTCATCCAGTCTAAATCCCTTGCAATAAGCATCTTCAACTAAGTCAGGTTGCTCAGAGCCCAGTCCCTGCCTTGAATGTTGGCAGGGATAGTTGGCAGATGACAAGTTGTCACCTTGTTCCAGTGTTTCATCATTCACATTGAAAAAAAATATTCCTTATGTCTAGTTTAAACTAATTATTATATTCTGTTCTATAACAACAGTCTGTACTAAAAATCTGTCCTCATCTTTCTCGTAAGCCCTGTCTGAAGTTTTGAAAAGCTGCAATAAAATCTCCTCAGACCCTTCTCTTCTTCAAACTGAACATCCCTACTCTTTCGGCCTTTCCTTGTAAGTTGTTTTCTCCCTCTAGCTATTTTCATGGCCCTCCTATAGACCCACTCCAACAGATCCTTTCCTGTGCTGAGGACCCCAGAACTGGTCACACTATTAGAGCTGAAATCTCATGAGAGCAGAGTCGAGGGGCAGAATCCCCTCCCTTGACCTGGTGGTCACGCTGCTTCTGGTTTGGACATGTTTGGCTTTCTAGGCTGCAGAAATAGTGCACATTGTGCTTCTCTTTTAAGACTCCATGGGACTGAGTAATAGAATCATACAAGTGTAGAAAGTCCCGAGTCAGTAGATAGGCAGGTGAATTGTCAAAGTCCAGCTCCAGACCCTGCACAGGACAGCCCCAAGAATCACGACATGTATCTGAGAGCACTGCCCAAACAATTCTTGAGCTCTGTCAGGCTGGCGCTGTGGCCACTTACCTGGGGAGCCTGTCCCAGTGCCCAGCCATCGTCTGGGTGAAAAAACTTTTCCTGATATCCAACCTAAACCTTCCCTAAGAGAGTTTCATGTCATTCTCCTGAATCCTGTCACTGTCACCACAGAGAAGAGATCAGTGTCTGCCTCTCTGCTTGCCTCACAAAGAAACTGTAGAACTGGAATGAAATCTTCCCTCAGTCTCTTCTCCAGGCTGAACAGGCCAAGCAACCTCAGTTTCACCTCCTGTGGCTTCCTCTCAAGGCCCTTCACCATCCTCATACTTCTTCTTTGCACGGTTTCTAGCATCCTTCGATCCTTCTTGTATTGTAGCGCCCAAAACTGCACACAGGCCTCGAGGTGAGGCTGCCCCAGTGCAGAGCAGGGTGGGATGGTGCTGCCCTTTATATGCAACCGATATGCAAGAGCACTTGTTCTTACGAGTCTGGGTATATAACCAGGAGAAGTTCAACTATGTTTGGCCAGGAACAAATACATTTGTTCTTACCTTGAACCAGTCCTCTATGTACGCTGGCTTCATTAAGATCAGAACTGGGCTCAGTATTTAGGACTATTCAGAGCTGTAGGTGGATTGTTTCTGTATGTCTGGAATGCAGAGTTTTTCTGAAGTAAAATTTTACAAACAGCATCTGTTGGTCTTCAAAAATTGTGCTTTGCTGAGTTCTGTCTTCCTGTCCTATTGATGTAGCTTGTGCACTGATAGTACTTGAGTGGTGATTAAAAGCAGTGCTTTTATTTTTACTTGCCTTAGAAGTATCACACTATTATGAATTGCTGTTGTGAACTTTTAAACCCTGGAGTATTCCTGAATAAATTCGATAAGGGATTAGGTAATCCAGGTTGCAGAATCATTCCTTCACTGAAATAAATCACATAATTTTTCAGCTTTACTGTAACTTTTTTTCCCAATAAATTGTTATTTAAAATTCATCTTAACTCTTTAATATCTCCTACCTCTCCTGTTGAGCCTTCCTTTTATATTTTTATGTTTAAGATCTGACTTGATATGTAATTTCAATGACAAGTTGTAGAAAAAATGCTACATCACATAATTAGAAAAAATACTTTGGGAGATCTAGAGGGTAACAAAAATTAGTTGCACAGTGCAGTTCAGAGTATATTATATTATCACAAACCTTTATATGACTTAAAAATACCAACATAGTCTAACCATGTATCATGTTGCCAATTTATTTGAATTCATGAAGTTAGAGTAGTATGCTTGCAGACGAAATCAACCTCCATTTGAGCTTCATTGTCGCTCTTTATATTTGTGAAATCACGAATGTTGTTGTTTAAAAATGTATTGATTATATCCAAGTAATTTCCCCTTTAGAGATGATTAACATAATAGAAATAGGAGTTAGAGGCTGGGGTCTTCTAAGTGGTTATGTGTGTATAGTGTTAAATTTAAACAATTACTCATACCTAGATGATCATGGTAGGTCCTTTCCAACTCAACTATTCTCTTCTATTCTAATGAAACTGTATGCTTCCTATGTCTTTGACGCTTTCTCCTTGACTTCTGCATTTATCACCTGCAAAGGCACCATCTATATTTAGTGATTAAAGATTTTGTTTTGGGGATCTTGTACAAAGCTTCAAATGTGTCGTCTTCCAGGGCCCACTCTAGTGTATTTGCATTATGCTTATATTTAATTGGATTACTCTTGCACCACAGAACTCTGTTAATAGGCAAGGACGCCAGCTATACGAGAAGTCAGACAACTGTAAGTGACCACACAATTGCTGTATCAAAGAACGTGTAATCTTTAATAGGAGGCAACACACAGGCAGGTACTGGGGAGCATAAGAAGTGATGGGATAGCTAGAGAAGTGGTAGTGTTAGCCCAGAGTAGCTCTGTTAGGACCAGCAACTAAGCTTTCTTGCCTTCATTCAGCAGTCCAGTTCTCGCATACCCCAGTTATGGCAAGTGTTCCTGGACGTACCCTACTGCTTTCTGCACATTGTGTATTAAATAGAGGTCAAAGGCCAATTTGATTTTTGGTAGAACTTAGATGTTACAGTAGACTATGAGGATGGAGGAACTGAATTCAGTTTTGGGCATTTCCTAGTACTGACATCCCTTCCTCAACAGTAGATTTTAATTGCATGCTGAGCTTTTCATTGCATGCTGAATAGATTTAACATAATGTAATGTTACACTGTTCTGTTTGTTTGAAAGTGAAGAAATTTGGGGTTATAATCTTGGTATTTCTTAATGGTAGGGAATAAAAGTCAGCTGCTTACCAGATTTCAAGCATTAGTTGAAACACATACTGTGTGCTTAAATTAAAGATGTAAAATCTTTCATTTCTGCCCACAGATCTTGTTCATCTTGAGCTACTATAGCTCCTGATGCTTAGGAAAGGACCATATGTTTATTTTGTTATCTTAGGCCTATAATTGAAAAATGTAACCTTATCCCCTAATTAAAAAGCAACTGTCATGCTATTCTGGCATTTAAAGCCTAAATCTTTAATATTAACTGTGCTAAAGGAAACTTAGAAGTATTTTACATCTGATTCACTTTATATTTGATTGAAAGTTTAAGTAAATCCCCAAATATTTTGTTAAAGTAGTTCTGACGTGGAAAATAAAATCCCATGTGGCATTTAGCAGGATTTCTGTGAGTTACAACTGAAATAAAGATTTAATTGACAGCAGATCTTTTATTGTTATTTGTTCTTGGGTTTTATGTATCCATAAATAATTAAAATTATACATTTTCAATTACTTGTTTTATTTTGGTTCAGTAAAGGACATTTTCCCTGTACTCCCTCTTGGATTTAGCTTTTCACGGTACACTGAGATTGCTTTTGTCTGAGATACTGGATCAGTTTGCTTTCCACGCGACTGAATTCACTACAGCCTTGTGGCAAAGGCACAAATCAGTTATTTTGTTCCATTTAACATTATGTTAAATCTATCAGCTGTTTTGTTACATGATTTTGCATTGAGCAGCCAGAACAAGAACCTGAACCTGATGTCTGCACATACCCTGCCTCCTGCGTCAGTCTCCTCATTCACCTAGTTAATTGCCTGACAGCAAATGCTCACCCTAGGGCCTTGTTCTTCTCTCTGGGCACTAGTATGGTTTGTGTGATAGAGCTGATCTGACTCTTAAAGCATTCCTGCATCAGGTCTGCTTCATCCTCAAAAGGCACGCTGGCTCCTGTGGATTGCTGATGGTGTGATTATTTGTTTGAGACTGTATGGAGAGGAAAATACAAGGCTTGATCTACCTTAGAAACTAAATCTGTGAACAGCTGTAAGCATTGCATCTGTTGGTAATATGTGCCATCAATCCAGAGTGGTTTTTTTAGTGTTTGCAGAAGTTGATGTATTAGTTCCCTGCATCTAATACTTCATTGCTACTATTATTAGTAATATTAGTATTATACTAGAAATTGCTCTTTTGGTCCCTTTTCCCCCTCATTCATCTGATTGTATTGAATGTTAGCAACAGGATTTGAGCTCAGGTGTCTAGTTTTAGCTGAGAAGGAAAGCAGCAGAGGAAATTTATTTGGGAAAAAAACACAGTGATTGTTGCTCATATTTGAAAAGGAGAAGGATGAACTTGGTTCCAAATACTACTATCTGTTGCAATGCAACATATGCAATGTTATTGTACTGATAATCCCACATTACCCCATTTCTGAGTAGTAGTTTTTAGCTTGATTTCACTTGGTAAACTGGTTCACAAAATTGTAAAAAGCCACTTTTTCCCTGAGTACATATGGGTGATGTTTATGTGGTTTTCTTCTTTTAGTTGTGTATTCTGACAGCCGACCAGATTTCTTTAACCTGTGTAAAATGTACATGTGTGTGCATATGTCTCTATGCAAGTCAAATTGCTGCACAGGAAATGTGCTTTCTTGGGGTTAAAATTTTGTGGAATACTAAATTACTAGCTTCCAAAATACAGTTCAGAACAGTTATAGGTTAAATGTCAGACATTTCTGCTGACAAGCTAGAGACAGTCATCTGTATTGCTTTGATGTTGGTACTGGAAACACATTATTCATCTCATGTCAGCTGCTGCTGGCAGTTGCAATTTTGGTTGCAATTATTTCTACCTTGAATTTGACCAGTTGTGCTTATGATCCTCCTGTGAATCCTATTCAGATTGTATCTGCTTCTGGTCGTGTGCTGGATTCAGCCATCACAAAGCTCTCAAAATAGTCACAGCTCTGAGTGCCATCCTTACCATATGGTTTGGATCATGCATAGTAGAGTTATGCTGTGTTAAATTGTTTCCAAAAAGTACACCTTTTGCATAAAACTCCAAGTATAGTCATGACAAATCTTATTTAGTCATAATAATGGAATTGAGGTGCTGTTCAGTTTTACTTTGTTAAGAAAAAAAATCTTGTAGCGAAGTGAATATATTAATCTGTCACCCTTTCTTTTCATGTAACTGAACACTATTTTCAGAAGGCTTTCCATAGAGAAAATGTCTTTCTCTTGGTTGTTGACTTCCTCTTCAGCCTCTGTGTGTTTCATAGTCTTTAAGTTTTAAAAAGACAGAAGATAACATTTTGGGGAAATAATGATGCAGGACTGTAGACTGACGTCATAGGTTTTGTACATCACTAGGTGAAATGAAGTCCTTTTGTCAGCTGTGCATGGATACAGCAAATTTCTTTTGCTTCAATGGCTTCTTCCAATTTGGAGTGAAAAAATAAGTCTGAAAGGTTGACATCTCGCTGTTCTAAATCTTGAGATATGTGGTAACCAGGAATAATACTTATTTTACTAAAGATATGGAGGGGTTTTTTTAACTGGAGTTTTTAATGAACTGAATAATTTTTAAGTGACTAATTTAATTTTACTTTTAAAAAATTATTTCAAAAGTTTATTTTAAAATTTTGATAATTTAATTTTAATTGAATAAATTTCATTTCTGTTGAAAATAAAAACTCTGGGTCACTTCTTGATTCTTCCTTACATGACATATTTAAAGTAGCTTATTTATCGCTTCTGTAGACTTTTAAATAGTGGGTGGGCAGCTTTTAATGCATTTAATTCCAATGAGAAACTGAAACTCATTGAAACTTTGGGTTTTTTTCAGAATATTTCTGTATTATGTGGTCCATACATGTTTTTAACCTTTAAACTTATATTTTAATGCTCATTCCTATTTTAGACATTTATCACCTTATGTAGTGATAAACACAGTGCTTTAATTTGTGTAAGACAGTACATACAGAATCATACAATCATACAAAAATATTGGGAGTTGGAAGGGAACCACAAGGATCATTGAAATCTGCAAGTGTCATACCGTGTGTCTGAGAGCATTGTCCAAATAAATCTTGAACTCTGTCAGGCTGGTGCTGTGACCACTTCCCTGGGAAACCCATCCCAGTGCCCAACCACCCTCTGGTAGCTGGCATATACAGTCAAAATTTGTCAAATACATTTGGCATAGACAGTCAGCCTTTGTCTTACTTCAAAAACTGATAGTAATTTGGTTTGAGCTGATGTCAATAGTCACAATGATAGACTGACAGCTAATCTTTACTTCTCTTGGAGGGATGTCACAAGTCCTCTCTGCAAACTGATTCTGCCTGGTCTCTATTCTCCACATGCTCACAGGTCCTGCAAAGACCCTGCTCCAGCATGGACTTTCCATGGGATCACAGCCTCCTTTGGGCTTCCAACTGCTCTGACTTGGGGTCTTCCACAGGCTCCTCCATGGGCTGAAGGGGCACAGCTGCCCTACCATGGCCTTCACCATGGGCTTCAGGGGAATTCCAGCTCTGGCACTTGGACCACCTTGTTCCACTCCTTTCACTGACCTTGGTGTCTGCAGGGCTTCTGTCATCTCACTCCTCTTTCCTGGCTGCTGTTGCACAGGAACTTTTTCCTTTTCTTAAATCTGTTATCCCAGAGGTGCCACCAGCATCACTGAGGAGCTCAGCTCTGATCAGCAATGGGTCTCTTGGAGTGCTCTGTCTGGAACTAGCTCCATCAGACACAGCAGAAACTTCTAGCACCTTCACTCAGAAGCCAACCCTGTAACACTCCCACTACCAAAACCTTGCCTTGCCAACCACTGCAATACAAGTGCACTTTGCCACAATTAAGCTGTAATGTCTACCAAATACGTAAATCTTTAAAAAATATACTGACATTTTACGTTTCTGTTAAGGAAAATCTGCAGTACAGAAATTTGTAGACTTGAATGTGTCATGCCTTTTCACAATAACTATTTCCTTTCATTGTCACGCTTTTCTCTGATTTTAGTGAGTCCCTCCAAGAATAAACTTAACATTTGTGCAAAATAAAAAGCTTCTGGGGAGTTTCACAATAGAGACACTTCTGGTTTTATCTTTCTGTAGCCTTCTCTTTTCCCACTGCTTCACTCAAGTGTAACAGTCACAGTGAGAGAAAATTGTTAGTAGCTGAGATTGTTCTTATATGCTGCTACCCTCCACAGTGTCACTGCAAAATTACTGGGAGAGTAGAAGTGAAAAAACCCTTGGGTTGATATTGAGACAGTTTAGTAGGGAAGGCAAAAGCTGTGCATGCAAGTAGAGCAAAACAAGGAATTAATTCACCATTTCACATCGGCAGGCAGGTGTTTGGCCATCTCCGGGAGAGCAGGGCCCTATCATGTATAACACTAACCTGGGAAGACCCAAACTCCATCACTCCAAACACCCTCCTTTTCCTTTACTCCAGCTTTCTATAGAGATTCTTATGTCATGTGCTGTGGAATATCTCATTGAGCTAGTTGGGATCATCTGTCCTGGCTGTGCCAACTCCTTTTGCACCCTCAGCCTGCTGAGAGGTGGGGAGGGGTAAGGAGCAGAAAAGTCTTTGGCTCTGTCTAAGCCCTGCTTGGCACTGATGAAAACATTCCTGAATTATCAGCTTTGCTTCCTGCACAAACCCCAATCCCAGCCCCATACTATCTATTGTAAAGAAAATTAACTCCAACCCAGCCAAAATCCAAACATTCATGTAATGAGAAAATTATGCTGATAGTGCTTCAGTAACTTGCTGAGAAACAAAATTTACTTTTCCATCTGTTTCAGCAGAATACTGCAGTTTTGCCTGCTTGTTCTCTTTCTAATACCTTCTCAAGAACAGGTGTATTAAGGTCAGCTTTGTGCTTGGATAGTCTATTATTAGGGAGAAAATTGGTGAGGTTTTGTTTTGTATAACACAGAAAAGCATTTTTTTCAGACCCTGTATCCTAGGACATTTTTAAGTGCATGTGAAAGTTTCATGCAGTGATTTTATTTAGGCCTACACAGCTGATTGCGTTATTCATAAACATATTTCTTGGTAGTTGTCATATGAATAAATTGAGTTTTGTAATTTTTTTTTTTCCACAAGATGTTTCCTTTGTTACGTACAAGTACTGGAGGACTTAATTTTCTTCTATAATAATACTTAATCCTTATGTAGTGACTCACATTATTTAAAAAATGTTTTGTATTTTTGGTTTTCAGCTTCCTTTATAATACCTTAATTTTCTGCCTTTACTTCTGTTTCACTTGTCTGTAGTGATAACACACATGTTCATTGTAGTTATGACTGACAATGAGGGATTTATTGTCTTTGATCATCTGGTTGTTGAAGCTTCAATTTATTCAGAGTTAATATTGACTTTTCCAGACAAATTTCTTGCTTTGCAAGAGAATTTGCTCTTCTTTTCCTCTTACTGTAAGAAAATGTTTAATGCCGCTGATAATTATTGCACCTGATATAATTCTGGTATTGAATTCGTTGTCGTTCTGGCAGATGTGCACTCAGAGCCTGAGGGGTGGTAGATCATTAATCTGTAAAGCACTGGCTGCATTGTGTGGTTGTCTGCGTGTAAGCAGAGATAAGGTGTGATCGGATTTTGTTGTCTGTGCACAGCAGGATTCTCGGTTCCTTTCTGCCATCCTGGGCAGAGGAAGCCTACGGTAGCAGGAGTTGCTGTGAGTAAATGTCTCATCCTTAAGAGAAGGCACGTCATTAACACAGCTGTGGTTGCAAGGTCATGAGGGTGTTTAGCAGCGTAGGTCTTCTTACCTGTATTGAACTTATGGAGGGACTGTGTGATGCTGAACCAGGTATTTTTTACTTCTACTTCAAGTAGCACTTGGCTGTTTTCCCAAAAATTGAAATGTCTGCTTCACAATATGCAGAGTAGAGGGGGGCAAATTGTATTTATGTTCAAGATTAAGTTATGAAACACTTTACTATTCAAGATGAATGTTTCAATAATGCAGCAACTATATGAAAACTCTCCTGTGTGATTTTGGGTCTCTAAAGACAACACATCTCTCTTTTCTTAATTAGGTCTTTACTAATGTGCTGACTCACCCAAAATGTGCATAAGAGAATAATGGAAGCCCCTGAATACCTTGATTTGGATGAAATAGATTTTAGTGATGATATATCGGTAAGTACAAGTCTTACTTTATTTGTTCAAGTTGAGACAACCTTAGATATCTCAATCGTGATGTAAAGAGCAACACTGTTGTTACAAGCCACACTTCTTTTTACTTTATATAAATGAATGTTTAGATAGGTTGAATCTAGAATAAAAATCAGACTTTTGTAATGGAAATCTCTCTAAAATCTTGGTAAACTTGATTCCTCTCCTTCAGGTAATAGAAATTACTTGTAGACAAAATTAACAAGTTAATATCATTTCTGGGTTGCTTCTGTCCTGTATTGTCCTGAATGAGCTGTATGTGCTGTAGTGCTAGCCTTAGACATCAAGATTTTAAGTTTACTTTTTTAATCAAATGTATTTCAGTTGTAAAAAAACCTGTTTCTCTCACCTTTGCCCTTTTCACCAGTAGCCATTTCCCAGTATAGCTTGATTTTATCAATAGGTGTGATGTGGTAGTATAGAGAAAGACATAGAAAGACTTTAAGGGATTCATAGGCAGAATTGATCCTTAGTGTCACAAATAAAGCAGCCCTAATTGCAAGCAAAAATACTGTGTTACCGTGTTGCTTTATATGTTTTTAGTGTTTTTATAGAAGGCACTGGTACTGTGTATTTCTCTTATCACTCATAATACTACTCCTACTGCCAGTGTTTCTGCTTTTTGTGCAATAGAGTTGTTCATATGTTCAATGTTTGATTAAAAATAGACTTGAATATATAAATTACATCTCCGATAAGAGAATTTATTAATTCAGTTTTCAGATGAAAGTATGCCACCATCTCCTTCCACATGTTTCATAGTTTTATAGTTTTTTTTTTTCTTTTTTTTTTTTTTTACAAAAGGGCCTGGTTTTCCTGTTAGCATTTGGGACTCTTGATTCATTTTAAAACTTTCCAGATGCTTTATTCACTGACAAATTCCTTTTCAAGAGAATTTTTTTTCTACCTATTGTACTGTTGAATTTTTATTAAAGCAGAATATGGCAAATGCCCAAAATATTACAAGAAAATGAGCCAATCTTAAGTGAATACCTTATTATGGGCAACTTTCTTTATATTACTGTTATATGCCAGATTATGTCCTGGTATCTGTTTCTGTACTCAGTTTAGTAAAACTGTAAAACATAATAGATGTAACCTTTCCATGTCCCTCCCATTGTGGCTGTTGCTGCATACTGGTGGGTTAGGTTACTCACTTTTCTGCTGAACAGCTCAGGCTTCCTGCTTTAATAGGCTGTTCTTTCAGTGGATGCTGAACATTAAATAAAAAATCATCACAAATGATTGAGGTAGCAGTTTTACTCCCTGCTTTAGCAGGTAAGAGGACAAAGGATTTGTTGCCAGAACCCAGATCAACAAGAGAATTCATGGTTGCTCTAGTGCTCTACTCATATCTCATCATACACAGTTTAGAAATACCTGATCTTCATATTTTATCATTAGCTTGCTCTGGTAAGTGCAGCTGCATAGCATCTGTATTAGTAAATTATAGTATTCATGTTAGCCTTCTGGTTCTAATCCAGTGCAGAAAAGTGACTAATAATAATGGCAGCAAGAAGGCTGTTAAAATGATCCACTTACAAATGTACCTTGTTTAGAAAGCCACTGTTTGTAGTCCAGACCCTTGTCACCCATTTCAGCAAAACTGACCAAAATGTAATAATCAAAAAGATAGACAGAAGGACAGGAATTTGTTTTAAAAGACAAATAGATATGTAAGCAAGGGAACGAGAGGGGGAGTTTCTTGGGGTTTTTTTTGGTTGTGGTTGTTGTTGTTGTTGTTGTTTTGTTGTTGTTGTTGTTGTTAGATTTGTACATGAGAAAAGGAAACTACATTTCTCCAATATCGTGGAATCCTAGAATTGTTCTGGTCAGAAGGCGCCTTCAAAGGTCATTCAGTGCCAATCTCCCTGTCATAGGCAGGGATACCTTCCACTAGATCAGGTTGTCTCCAAGGCTCATTGTGATGTGTTGAGATTGACTGGTCACCAGGTGCCCACCTGGCTACTCTGTCACTCCTCCTCCATCAAGAAGCTTGTGCTTTCAGGACATTCACCAATTAGTGTCATGGGGAAAAAAAGACTCCTCTTGGTGATCTTACTTTACTGCCAATCAAATATCACAGGATGATGAGAAACAAGGACAAATCTAAAAGCACCTCTCCCTCTTTGCAGTCTCAACTTCACTCCTGAGTGCTTTGCCTTGCCGCCTCACAGCAGCACAGGGGGATGGGGCAGTGGGGTTTAGTGGAAACATGGAGAGCTTTGACCTCACTGTTATGTGCTAGTTTGAAAGTAAACCAGTAGGAGATCTCAAGTCAGAAATACAATTTAATAGGGAAATTAAAATAAATGCAATAATACAGAAGCACTGACAGAGTCAGAATACAACCTGACACCCTGTTGCTTAAGGTGTTGGTAGCAGCGTGATTAAATGGTGGCTGCAGTCCTCTTGAAGTGATAGATGTGGTTCCATTGAAGCAGTGATCCTGTAGAAGGGCTTGATCTTCCTGTGAAGATCCAGTGGTTGTTATGGAGCCCTTGGCCTCTGGGAATGCAGTAGATAAGGCTGCCTGTTGTGTTCTAAATGTCAGATTATATCCAGGTAGGACTGTTTGCTCCCCTGGGTGCAGCACCTCACAATGCGGTGATGTAATTTTATCAGTCATGCAGTGACACTCAATGGCCCATTAGCAGAAGATGTCTCTTGGAGTTATCAGGGATGAATCATGAAGGAGATCAGAAGGAACACTTCCCTACCTGGTTTTAACAGCTTATGAAGATGGTGATAGAGTACATACTTTTGGATACATCTTATGTTGGTTGTAACCTAAAACAGGTTATCACAGGTCATCATAGAGTGTCACTGCTGTTCCCTCCTCATCCTCTTCATGCCTGCACCAGTGTGGCGTCCCCACCTACTAAAAGCAGTCTTTCTGTGAGCTTCTCCAGTGTGAGTTCTTCCCGAGGATCACAGTTCTTCATGGGCTGCACCAGCATGCATCCATTTCATGAGATATAATCCCTAATTCAAGGAATAGACTGCTCCAGCATGAGCAGGATTTCACAAAAGGTCACAGTTCCTGCTAGAAAACCTGCTCCTATGTGGTTTCCTCTTCACAAGAATTAATTCCTGCCAGGAGCCTGCTCCAGCACTGTCTTTCCATAGGCTGCAGATTTCTTCAGGGCACATCCACACACTCCAGTGTGAGGTCCTCTGTGGGCTGAAGGCTGGATATCTGCTCTACCATGGTGTTCTCCTGTGAGTGCATGGAAATCTCTGCTGCAGCACCTGGAACACTGCCTTCCCCTACTTATTCACTGACCTTGGTGTCTCACATTTATTGTTCCTGTCTCCCAGCTACTCCTATGCAGTGGTTTTTTACCCTTTCTTGTCTGTTCTGTTATCCAAGAGGCGCTACCAACATTTCTGATGGGCTCAGCCTTTGCCAGCGGCCGGTCTTATATGGAGGCAGCCTCCACTGTTATTTTGCCACATAAACTAAATATAATCACGTGTGGTGGGCATCCACAACTTCTCTGGGCAACCTGTTGCAGTGTCTCACTACCCTCATTGTAAAAAATGTCCTTGTTGTATTTAATCAAAATTGATGTTCTTTTATTTGCCCCTTGTCCTGTCACTACAGGCCTTGGAAAACGGTCTTTCTGTATTTTTCTTATAAGCCTCCTTTACATAAGAAAGTCTCCCTGCAGCCTCTTATCCTCCGGTTTGAAGAATTCAAACTCTCTCAGCCTTGCTTCACAGAAGAGGTGGTCTAGCCCTCTGGCTAATTTCATGATCTTCTTCTAGATCTGTTGAACAAGTCCATGTCTTTTTTGTCCCAGCGACTCCTGAACCAGAGGCAGTAGTCCTGGTGGATTCTCCCAAGGATGATGTCTGCAGGAAGATTACCTCCCTTACTTTGCTGGCCGAACTTTTTGTGCGGTTCAGGATATGACTGACTTTCTGGTCTGCAAGTGATCATTGCCATTTTATGTTAAATTGTTCATGCTCCAGTCATGGCAAGTTCTTCTCTGCAGGGCTGCTCTCAGTATCTGAGTCTGTATGGATAGTGGGCATTGCTCTGACACATGGACACATGGACACATGGACACATGGATACGTGGACACATGGACACAGGATCTTGACCTTGTTGAACTTCATGATGTTCACACAAGCCCACACCACAACCTGTCCCAAGGTTCCTCTGGATGATATTTCATCTCTTCAACAAATCAACCACTCAACTTGGTGTCATGTGAAAAGTTGCTACAGGTGCACCTGATCCCATCATCTATGTCCTTGACCAAGATATTAAGTACTGTTGGTTGCAGTATGCATCCTTGAGGGACACCACTCGTTGAGTTTCTCTTGGAGATTGAGCTGTTGATTGTACCTCATTGGACATGGCCAATTCCTTGTCCATCTATCCATCAAACCCATATCTCTCCAAATCAGAGGCAAGGAGGGTGGATACAGTGTGCCAAAGGCGTGACAGAAGCTGAGACAGATGACATCTGTAGCTCTCTCACTCCATTGTAGGAGGCCACTATCTTAGGCACAATTTTCCCTTTGTGAAGCCATTCTGGCTCTCTCTAACCACCTGTCTGACATCCATATGTTTCAGCACAACTTTTAGGAGGATCTGTTCCATGTTCTTACTGGGCACAGAGGCATGGCTGACCTATTAGTAGTTCCTGAGGCCCTTCTTTTTATCCTTGTTAAAAGAAAACATGATAATCACTTCTATCCAGTCATTGGAGACTGACTGCTATGACTGTTAAAATATTGTTGAAGGTGGCTTAGCAGCTACATCTGCCAACTCCATCAGAGTTCTGGAGTGCAAATATGATGTTTATTTAATAAACTAAGATAGTTCTATTCCTCATCTAAATGATATATTGACTGTAGTTCAGACAGTAAAATAGGTTTCTGGGGCTCTTGTTTATGTTAAACAAAAGTAATATTCTGTCTGCAGTAACATTAAGCAACTCAGCTGAATATTTTCATTTATTCTTTCCTTACTAACTGCTCACAGAAAGGAAGGGGGAAAAAAAGACCTTTAGGTTGCATTAAATGATAGCTACATTATCAAATGTATGTTTTATGCTTTCACCTTTTCCCTATTTCTCCTGATTTTTACTATAAATTTACTCCTGCTCCTAAGTTTTATGCTGTTGGTATGGTTACCTGAAGGTTTCTTAACCCTTTGATTGAAATGCAGGATTTTTATTGCACTGGCAGATTGGGGAAATTGGAATGATTTTATTTTTTGCTTTACAGAAATAATACAAGATAACATCATCATAACCACAAGTTGCTTGTGCTGAGATACTTGTTATGGATCATCATAATCATCTATACACTCTAATCATCTATACACTCAATTTCTAAACTGTTAGAGATTGAGTGTATAGATGATTGCTCTGACCGTTCTTAGCTCAGTACAGATGAAAGCTGGGCTCAGTGGTGCCAGTGTGAGACTGAGCCTGATTTAAAGGTTTGTGAAATGCAAGTGCAGTAATTGAGTTCAAATCTAAGTAAACAGCTGTTGTGTCATCAGGAATTTTGGAACAGCTTTAAAAACTTGTTGTAAATCATCGCCTGGCAGGGGACATGTAGGCTATGCATGGTCAGGAGTATGTATGCCCAAGCTGCTAGCCTCCCATTTACTCAACGCAGGGCCCCTCCTGAGCCTGCTACACCCTTCCTTGGCCACAGGAAGGGCTGGGTCACCCTCAGGCTCACACATAGCCAGACATTGCCTACCCAGCCACCAGTCCTGCTGGGCTCAGCGTGCGGGGTCCTGCTTCGATGTGCAGGCACAATCATTAGCTGCTGCAGCAGGTTGATTTATTTGCCATCCAGCTGCAGCTCTCTTTACATCTTCTTTCTTTTCTTCCTGTCTTCCATTTCAGAATGAAGCAAAATGCAGGCGTCCACTAAGTTGTTGATAGGAAGTGTTAGTTTCAGACAGACATTTTGTACACCTAAGAGTGTAAGTGGTGTCTGTATAAGGCCCCTTTGAAGCTAAAGGGAAGAATTAACATATAAAGTGTCTCTATAAGATGCACAACACATAACACAGATAACCTAACCAATGCTCCAAAGATGCTCATCTCAGCTGTAAAAAGGACATTTGGTTAGGGGAGGTGATGTTTCCCATATGCATCATACCAATCTAAGCTCTTTCCTTCTCTATTTTTTCATTTGGAAGCTGCTTAAATTGACACTACTATTGAGAAAAATCTTCCTGCAACATCAGGCCAAGTATTGTTCCTTTTTTCTCAAAGTATCTTGTTATTCTCAAACAAGTAGCTCAGAAACATGGTGGTATTGCACAGTTAATAAATGATTAAGAAAACGTATTGTAAAGTTACTAATTTAATAGGTTTTTAATATCAATGAAACATTTTAGTTTCCACTATCACAAATAAACTGAAATGAGACTGTTTACTAGGAAACACTTGGAAATAAATCAACTGTAATGAGGAAGGTGCCTGTTTTCAGTATCAAAATGAAAGCAAAGAGCTGTGCAGTTAGGATCCGGACAGAGACATTGGTGTCTTTATGCAGTCAAGATCATTGATGGCAGTAAATGATTTGAGTCTTGACACTGCAAACAGTTGGACACGGTCTTTCATGCTTTGGGGGTGTCATGATTATGATAATGTGGTCTGAGAGTCACACTATGTATACAACTTTGCACTGTGATTCCATTTAGGATATAACAGAATGTTGAAAAGTAACTTTTGTTTCTTAATTTGTTGGGGGTTTTTTACTATTTTGTGTAATATTTCTCTGCTACTATTCATGATCAGTTATTTCCTCTTTCTGATACTTCTAGAGCACAAGTGCATCTGCAAGAGGTGGACAAATGGCACAGAGCAGAATAGCCCTATTAAAGATATATTTTCTCGTGTGTTTTATTTAAAATTCATTGCATTAGAATTTGAAAACCATGTGAAATTTAAAAGGTTAGCATTGACATTAATTCAGGTTCTGTAGTGAAGTGTTATATAACGAGCAAATGTATTGTATAATAAGGGAAGTCCCATTTTCCCTGAATTAGCAGTGTCTGTTGGGAAAAGCTGGGAATATCTTGCATTCGCATGGAAAGCTTGCTACTGCTTCTTGTCTCATTTGCTGTTGATACTGCTCTTCCATCTTATGAAATTGTTTAGTGGCTTATTAGAATTCACTATTTTGGGTTGGACATAGGCAGGCGTTAAATGCAGAAAAGGAACCCAGACCTCAAACGATAATCAAAAATTCCATTCCATGTGTTATCTTAGGAACAAGCTCCCAGTTTGTTACTGAATGTCACCATCAACCACAACAGACTCTAATTAAATACCAATGATCACAGTAAGCCTTGACTAACAAAGCAACGTGAAGTGCTCAGCTATTTACATTGTCAGCTATACCCTTGGGCATGGCCCTCAGCTCTGGCTGACTGGTTACTCCAATGGTGAAATGTGAGAAGTGGCATTTAATTTTTTATGCAAAAAAAATATTTGAAATTATTGAATGAAGAGTTGGAAGTAATTAATTTTAAATGCTGTTGAATAAGCATTAAGTTTTAAATTCTGTTCCAAGGAAGGGTTGCAATCTCAGCTTCTTTTGATGTCCTGTGTAACCTTGAAATTTATGGTTGAAGAAAAACTAGAAAACATTACTGATGATTAGAACTGGAGCTAGATATGTGAGAAATCAGTTCTAGTGGGAAGAGCTGGGAATGGATTGTTTATATGATTGGGAAAGGTCCACTTGAAAAAGTCATTTTAGTTGCTTCCTGGACCAAAAGCTGGTTCTTTACATTTTAACCACAAAATACAGAAGACAGAAATGTAAATTTGCAGAAGTATTTTTGAGGACAGAGGGAGGAAATCTGATAATGAAATCAAACTAATATTATTGAAATACATAACAAATTTATAAACATTCAATAGATTTTTCGTGGTGGGACAACTAACTGAATACATTTTAGAGCAATGTTGAAACAGAAAAAATCTGGTTTTCCAAGAAAAAGCAGGAAAAAAGACAAAAAGAAAGACGGCTTTCTGTTTTTGAAGTTGCTTGACAAAACACATAGCAATAGAATACAAAAGGCCTCTTTCTAATTGAATTACAAACTGTGTAATAGTTTAAACTGCAACAGCTGGTCTTATGAAGCTACCATATTCCTTGGAGACATGTTCCTTGGATTCTTTGAAGAATCTTACTAGACCAGTTCAACATTGCATTCTAAGTCTTTGTGCTGAAATAGCAAGATGTATAGCTTAACATATTGGGCTTTATTAAACAATAACTAAAGTGAAGTACAGCACATGGTGTTTGTCCATGTCTGTGTTTAACTTGTATTAATTTGTCTTTAGTAGCATCCCTCTCCCTGTCTCAGCTCTTCTTTTTTGCTTTAGGCTGTCACATCCTACAGCAGTCACAGCCTTATAGACAACTCCTTGTTCAATGGGGATTGGAATCATTGGGTAGTTCTGGAGTGCTGCTACACATTTTAATTAATAAGTTCAGTGTTGATCCTGGGAATACTTATAAAGGTTTCTTCTTGTGGTTGAAGTTTCTCAATACATCTGAATTAGGTCAGCAAAGGAAAAAGTTGGGCCTGGGAGGCTTTCTAGGTTTAATGAAATAACTACAGTCATTTGAGTAACAGTCTTAAACTTGCACTAGAAAAGTACATTACTCCTCAATTGGTCACATGAGCTTGAATTTAGATTATTTTGAAGGAGTTTGCCAGCTGTGCTTTGGAAACATGTCAAACACTGAATGACAAACTGTCAGCAAAACACAAGACAATGTATCACCTTTTTTGTGTGTGTGTGGAAAGTTCATGTGGTTTTATATGTAGTTGTTTTGCTTCATTGGTCAGCAGCACACCAACTAAAAATATGTTTCTTTGAAAACATGATATTTGTGTATTCTTAGAAAAATTTCAGTTGTGCTAATCCTAAATGCCTTTTTTTCTATTTAAGTTTCCAAAATGCTGCTTTTAACAGGGTCTTTTTTGCATAAGCAAAGTAATTGATATTTCTTCCACAGACGTAATGATTTTAATTTGTTTAAGTGGAGATTCGTGTAACATTTAAGTATTAATTAAGGAAGACTTGCTAGAAAGCAACTGATTATCAGAATGAATGGTTTTATAACACTGGACCCTGTGTCTTTCCAAAGGTATTCCACAGGTATATAAATTAAAACATTCTGTTTAGTAAAATACTTATGA
Organism: Pycnonotus jocosus; assembly: GCA_013400435.1. Classification (NCBI taxonomy): domain Eukaryota; kingdom Metazoa; phylum Chordata; class Aves; order Passeriformes; family Pycnonotidae; genus Pycnonotus; species Pycnonotus jocosus. Next base: position 22,259 of record VWYP01004243.1, on the reverse strand, counting down.
CACCTCTGGATTGTTTTTTTTTCTTTTTTCCATTTTTGGATGGTTAATGCAGAGAATGACATGCTGATTCATATCAGATGTGTTGTGTCACATCAAAATAATAATACAAGTTTGCTTTAATAAAGCCCAGGTTAGAGAAATGAGCCTGTCATCTGATCTGTGTGGGTACACACACCCCTCTCTTAAATCAAATCTCTCCAGTGCAGATATTCTGCATCCCTTTTACATGTTGGTTTGTGACAGCTTGAATTCTAATTTTTCAGCATGGTAATTGTTGCAGTACAACACCATAATAGGTGCAAAGTGAGACCCTTGAAGTTTACAATGAAGCCTGAATGTGGTCTGACCTCCGATGTATCTCACATTGTGTTGCATTGTATTTGTGCCTTGGATAATGGTGACCTCTAGGAAGGAGAAATCTGAGGTGAGGAGGTGCTTTGCTCCAGCTTTGAAGGTCTGTTTCATACATCTCAAGGTGGGAAACAAAAGCAAGTGCCATCTGCTTTTCTCATGCATCCTAAGAAGACCATCAGACTGCCAGAAACAGCCTTGGTTTGTAGATTTAGGTAGTGTCCATGACACTTGATCCTCTTGAAAAATCTTACTTTTTGTCTTTTTTAGTTATTACCTCTATACCTTTTTCTCCTTTTTTACAGTATTCTGTAACTTCTCTCAAGACCATCCCAGAATTATGTAGAAGGTGTGATTCACAAAATGAAGACAGATCAGGTATGATGCCCGTTTCTGTCCACCCATAATATTCTAGGCCTTTTTTTTTTTTAATCATGTACGGTTTGGCAACAATAGCTTCTTGGAAGTGTCCTGTTGGTTTGTTTTTTTCTCATTTATGTACAGTGTTCTGGAAACATGAGTTTCTTTCTTTTTCAACAGATGTCAGTTCATTAGATGGAAAGAAAGTTCCAAAAAAGGATTTGGCTGTATACAGATAAATGTAGGGCTTCATCTCAGCAGCTCCAAACCACAGTATGTGCAACAATTTACTTGAAAACCCAAGAAACCATTGGTGACAAGACGTAATAATGTAGGCGCCAATGAAAAAATGTTGGATACATTTACTACCCATATGGCCAGGACCAGTCTGAGGGATGATGTTTTGCCAGAGCCTGAAACTCTGTATCAAGGATGCTACACGATAGAATCTACTCTCAGGCATACTGTAATAGTTAAGATTAAAGCTGAGTTTTTTAGTTTAATAGTGTAAACTAAATGAAGAATCATGGCATATAGATGAGAACCAGCTGGAGACCTTCCCCCTGCTCCCTG
>VWYP01004243.1:0-20877 GCA_013400435.1 Pycnonotus jocosus | reverse complement strand
CCTGACAAAAAGTGCATTCAGTGTTGTTTTTCACTCTGTAAATCAGATTAATCTGCTGTTATTTTTCTCTTCCTGATGAAGGAGAAATTAATTGGTAAGAGAGGCATTTTTGTTGAGCTATGAAAAGTTTATTGTGCTTTTTGATCTTTTAATTGAACTTTTGTTAATGTTGTTTCATCAAATATTTTTCTAACAGAAGCAGGAGATCTGGAATTCATGGGATGATACAAGGACTTTAGAACCATGCTATACTTCAGCAACTTTTATTCCTATATTTCCTTTCAGACTTTTTAAAATTTCTTTTTAACATTTGTGTTTAACTTAAGTGGAAATTTTCATTGCTGCTTCTCCTATAACAGAGTAATTAAAGGCCAGGACATCACATGCCGCTATGCTTTGCAATAAAGAGAAGCAAAGCTGTCCCTACAATACTTGTAGATTACTGCCCACACAGGCACGGCAGTGACTGCACGCACAGTATTATTTGTTGCAAGCAAGATCAGGGAAGAAGTGTAAAGGGTAAAGACTCCTGATCCACCCTCTCCAAACTGCCCTATCTCCTTCTACCCCAGTCTTCCCCATCCTCTCCTCCATCCTCTCCTCCATATTCCCCTCTTTCTTCCCATCCTGCCTCCCTACACCATTCTATCCTTCCCCTGCCTCATTCCTATCCCTTTTCTTCTCTCTTCTTCCTTCCTTCTTGGTGGTTCTTCCCCCCTTCTTCATCCCTTGCATCGTGCCATCTTCCCCCTTTGTCCCATTTCATTCCCCCTTTCTTCCTGTCTACTTCCCTTCTTACTCATTCTTACTCCAACTCTCCCTGCTCTCTCCCTGTTTTCCTATTGTGGCATCACTGCTCCACACTATTCTCCTCTCACTCTTCTCTCATTCCTCCTGCCTCCTTCTCTCCTCCTTTCCTCTTTTTCATCCACTTCTTCCCCCTTCTGCTCCTCCTTCTTCCCTGCCATTCTCCATAGTATTTAATCACTCACTGTTCGCCACATGCTCCCACCATTCTCTCTCATATTCCTCCTCCCATTCTTCTTTCTCCCTTTAAAATTCAGGTTGTAGTCATGAAGTAAAATGCAGTCCAGTAGTAAGGATGAAATACTGGTTATGTGCTCTTCCTTTGGACTGTGGGATGCTGACAACTTACTGTGTGTCTCTCTTGTTCCATGGTTGCCTCTGCAGGCGCACATTTTTTGATTATGATTTTAATTACATCAGTACTAATCTATTCCCTTGAAATGGGATTGACAGAAACTAGTACAGGGATTTCTGGAAGACAGTAGTAGCTCTGAGGAGTCTGCCAGTGAAATTTAATTGCAGATTGGTTAAAAAGTAAAAAAGTAAGTTAAAAAGTAAAAAAGAGATCCTTTGCACCAATAGTAGTATTGGCAAAGTGGAAACAGTAGTAAAAGCAGGGTTTTCTTGCTACTTACCACTTACTTTGTTGAATAGGAGACAGTACTGATTTTTTTATTTTTACTCTCTTTAATCACTGAGTAATACAGTGCTGAACAGGAGTGTATCACCTTTCATGTCTCGGCAGACTTCAGCATCTCAAGTATCTTGAAATATCAACAGAGCTGGATTAGTCAACATTGTGTAAGGCCTCATTTGATAACTTTTCATAGTTGCTTTTGACACAGTCTTTTGCCTTCCCTCTATGGTAGATCATTAAAATAATGTTGCCAAAGTATTGATGATGTGTGCTATTTTTCATGAAAATGGATTATATAAAAATTTTTAATACTATAGCATGAAGCATTAATACTATTTTATATCTACATTCCACTTTTAATTCAGGTAGTTACAAGTTGAAAAACTCAGAGGTTTTACAAAGCGCTGATCCAGCTTTCTACCTCATACTGACTCCTGCTTAGTTAGAGTTTGCATTTCTCCTTTAAAACAGAGAAGACTATGAAAATAGAACTATCTAAGAATTATTTTTTCAGAAGAACTAAAAGTTAAGCAAATGTTGATCATAGATAAGACATGTCATAGTCTAAAAAGCAATTGTCTGTCATTTTTGTCTCAGGAAAATACTTAGTTCACTAAGACAGTTAAGACAAAATTATGGAAAGGTAAGATTCAACTTTATACTTAAATAATTTTATGTACATATGTATACATACACAACTATACATACATAAGTATTTTCACCAGCAGAATTATTAGATGTAAACCAGACCAGTTCCTCATTATGGAATTACATTTCTTAACTGTATGGCTAAAAATATGGAAGTGTTACTATTCATTGTTTGCAGATAAGTTTGGTAAATAGCCTTGTCTATGATTTTCTTTCTCCCTTTTGTGTAAACATTGGATAATAAGTTAGTACCATATGAAAGTATTTGGTTACATTGTTTTCAAATTACTCAAAAGACTTTTAATCCTAAGCAAATACTGGTGTTTAGAAGTCAGTGTCTCTTCTCAAGCATTTTGCATAATTCCTTCAGCAGACTTTTTTGGTTTTTTTAACTATTTCTGACTGCCTGTAACTTTTGCTCAGATTAATTGTTCTTTTGTAAAGGGAGATATTAGAAAGTCTGACAAACTTTTTCCAAGTGTATAAGTTTTTCTGCCTTGAAATGGCACCATTGCCTCCCTTTGTTGGAGAGCACTGGCTGGTGGTGTGTATTGTTGGGAAGGTCCTGTTCCTGCCTCACTCTTTTGCAAAATGTGCATGACGGTCATGCAGCAGTACAGTCTCAGTCCTGACTCAGAATCAAAGAATCACAGAATATTCTGAGTTGGAAGGGATCCACACAGGGGGTCCCCAGGATCATCAAAGTCCAACTCCTGGCCCTGCACAGGACACCCGAAGAGTGTGAAAGCATTGTTCAAGCAGTTCTTAAACTCTTGTCAGGCTTGCGCTGTGACCATTTTCCCTGGGGAGCCTGTTCAGTGCCCAAGCACGCTCTGGGTGAAGAACCTTTTCCTGATACCCAACCTAAACCTCCTCTGACAGAGTTTCATGCCATTCTTCTGAGTCCTGTCACTGGTCACCACAGAGATCAGTGTCTGCCTCAGCTTCCCCTCACAAAGAAACTGCAGAACTGGAATGAGATCTCCCCTTAGTCTCCTCCAGACTGAACAGGCCAAGCAACCTCAGCTGCACCTCCTGTGGCTTGCTCTCAAGGCCCTTCACCATCCTCATGGCCCTCCTTTGGACACTCTCTGACAGCTCAATGTCTTTTTTGTATTGTGGCACCCAAAACTGCCCCCTCCACTGTACTGGAGGTGAGGCTGTCCCAGTGCAGAGCAGAGCAGGACAATCCCCTCCCTTGCCTGGCTGTGATGCTGGGTCTGATGCACCCCAGGACGTGGGTGGCAGGGCACTGCTGGCTCATGTTCAACTTTGACCAGGACCCCCAGGTCCCTTTCCATGGCACTGCTCTCCAGCCTCTCATTCCCCAGTCTGTCTGTACATCCAGGGTTACCCCACTTGAGGAGGAGAATGCATTAGTTTCCCTTCTTAAGCTTCATACAGGTGGTGATTGCCCAGGTTTCTAATTTGGGGATCTCTCTGTAGGGCCTCTGTCTTCAGAGGGAATAACCAGCTCCTCCTAGTTTTGTATGATCCACAGGCTTACTTAGTATTCCTTAAGTCCTGCATCAAGTTTGTTATGACTTCTCTGAGTCTTCCTTGGATTTAGGGAATTCTGACTCAGGAAAATTCCAAGGGATCATTGGAGCTAAAGTACATGTGCCAGTACCCCCAGATTACAAGGGGAAAGATACATGGTATTGGCGAAAAAAAATGCAGGGAAAATCAGAGTTTATCCACAATAAAGCATGATTAAGGGTAATTGTTTTTTCTACAATGTGCACCAAGATAATGATCTTTTAGGTAGTGTAATAGCCGCTAAGGTGAGCATTATTGGGCATTATCTCTGTTGCTTAGAGCAAGGTGCTAATTAATTCCAAGACTGTGGGTTTAAGCCCTGCACAGGCCATTCACTTAAGAGATTAAGATCACACAATGATCCATGTGGATTCCTTCCAACTCAGAATGTTCTGTGATTCTGTATTTTTTTTTATCTTCAAAGACAGAAAATTAAAGAATGTGGTTTAGAAATGGACCTAGCTAGCAGATATTTCCTGAAATGAAGTGCCCATTGATTGCCAGCGTTGTTTAATATAGACTGATGAACTGAAACAGAAATCAGTCCTTTATGCTTTTGTTATTAAGCATGAAATTGGTTGCATTCTTTCTGGGCAGATTTTCTAAGGACACTTGAACAAATGGTTCAAGACAACTGTGTTCAACAAGCTTCACTAAACCATGTCATTGTTGAAGTATATTCTATCACCTGTGACGACTTCCTGTTGTCATTAAACGAATGTTTTGGATGAAGGCAATATACTACTCTAGATCTTTATTCGTAGATAGGTAAAACCAAATTCACTTCTAATGTCCGTCAGTTATCCTTCTGCACTGCTTTATTCATTCCCAAATAAACTGCCATTTGAAAAACTATTAAAAATATTAATTTCCTAATTGAGAAAAATAAATCAATGAACATAAAATTACAAAAAATTTCTGTCTCAAGCTCTTGATAGTTTTTAGTTGTATGAGAAAATAATGTAATTTTTTTTTTGAAGCAGTGTTAAAAGGCATCAATTTCACAGACTTGTTCTCCAAATATCTCTAAGGTAAATATGTCTGAAACAATACAATACTGATTGGATTATTCCTTGGTAGAATAATGAAGAATTTTCTTAGTAAAAAACCAATTGTGCTAGCTATATCTAAGTTTTTTTCCTACCTAATTTTTGCATCCTCCCTCTTCCTTCTTCTCACATTTTGTGCCAGAATGACCTCTTCTGATTTTTCATTAGAACTTTACTTTCTACCTTCCTTTTACATCCATAGATCAGTCTATACAAGAGTAAACCAAATTTATTAATTTCAATTTTTTTTACCTTTCCTATATTTTCTGCTTGAGAATGACAGCTTTTATATTATTCTTCCTCAAGCCAAGATAAGAAAAAATATTCATTCACTGAGACACAAAATTTTTGAATTACCTGGAAAAGGTGCACTTTTAAAGGACTTTATTTAAAAGCAATAATTTTTATTTATGCTGTATAATTTTTCTTTCTTCTTTAGAGTGACTTGAAATTCCACTTAAATGGGAGCAAGCCCTTGCTGTTCTTATCTGTGCAGGGTTGTTCTTTAATTCAAGTTCTCCTGCTATACAGCTTATGTTGAAGAACTCTAATACGTATTCCTGTTACAGGTTATTGATATATTATAACTGTAAAACAGTGCCACCTTCAGTCAAAATGAATTCAGTTAAATATGAATTTTGTGATATTAATAAAAGGAGTAAATAGATATTTGGATCTGGCTCTGATTATCCATTGATTTGTAGGAGGCACCCCTTCCTCTATCACATAGGAGACCACATACTTCTGTAATTGTTGAAGATACACTGGGGATAACAACCATTAGTGATAACAACCATGAGTTTTTGGAAAGTTTCCCAAGTGTAGCCAACACTTCAGCACCTGTATACAAAGTCAGAATTACAGTGCTTTAAATGGACCTGGAATTAACATGGGTCTTAATTGATTCAAGTTTCTGCTGAAGGCATATCACAGGGAAGAAGCATTTCTTTCAGATAACAGTAAAACTCCAAATATGAAACTTTGTGTAGACTTGCTGCAGGTCCTCTCCCAATATTACATGAGCAATATGTTGAAATACTGCATTTAAAAAAAACATGGACAGTTGTCAGTGCTATTCACAGACTTTCTTAAAGCAAAATATAATATCGATATTTTCATTATACTCAGAACAATTTAGAGGCATTTTGTTGTTTGTCATTAGACTGTAAGTATCACAGAAACTGCCTGTCCCAAGTGTAAAATTTCATCTGTGCATGAGGTTATCTTGATGATTGGAGAAAACCCAGTTACCGTGTAGTTTACAAATGCTTGTATACCAGGTAAAACTCCAACTCTCACCATGCTCTAGGTATAGAGATGATTGGAAAATACTCCAAAGTCAGCAGATGGTTCCAGCTGGAAGCATATAATAAGGATCAATTTTGATTCCTGAAAATAGAATCAGATGGGGATTAAATTGAAAGATAAGTTGATTCCTGGTTGCCTCCATTTCTGCTTATTTTCCCCAGTAGTTCTAGGACATCTGTAAGTAGATAAATAGATAAGAAAACCTATAAATAAGGCTGCAGGTATCTGGACTTACTTGTGTTTTGTCTTCCTCAAAAAAAAAAAAAAAAAAAAATAGAGCACAATATATGGTGAAGAACTACATCTGCAAATTTGACCCTCACAGATTTTTGTCAGATACAGGGTTTTTTTGTTCCAAAGAAATACTTTGACACCTCAGGTCTATCTGGCAGCTAACAGTTCTTTACTGATGTGAATGAAGTCTGCAGTTTTTGTGTTCCTCGCTCTTTTTATCTTGGTAATATGACAGTATGATTATCCAAATCTCTTATATTAGTGAACAAAAGTTTAGGAAAGAATTTTGACACATAGTTGGGGGAAAAAAAGTTTTCATCACCTTTTTGGAGTGTGCCAGAATTATTTGTCAGATTCTAGAATCAAACTAGCTGCTCCACATTCTAGCCCCCTGCCTTAAACTCAGACCATCTTTTACTGTTGTTTATAAAATAATCAAACAGTATTTATTTGACCCAGACTTTTAATGGCCCCTGTCTGAGTTCATGAGTATGGAGAGATGAGCAGGAGACTTTTCCTCTGGAGCAGCTGTTTAAGACTACTCAATGTAACTCCTGCTGTGCTGGTGCTTTGGAGGCTATAGGCAGCACTTGCTTTTGTTTCTTTGGGGAACAAGCATCTGGAAGCAGAATGAAAGAGATTCAAGCCATGTCCTGGTCCATTCCAGGCTATGGCTTCAGTGTCATGTAGAGGGAATCCATGCTGTAACTGCAGCTTAAGGACTGATGCAGCTCCCAAGGACTAAAGGGAACAAAGAAATACTGTGTCTGCTAGTCTGACTTGCTTTCATCCCTTCAGCTATATGGTTAAATGTTGTGTTCTAATCCTTTATTAAAAGCAGTAGAAATTCATCATCTCAGTTAAGTGAGGAAAATGTTTTTAAGTCAGTAAAAATATTGCTAACTGGTTTTGGTGTTCCAGTTTGTTTTTTTTTTCCCCCTGGAAAAACAGTGTTTGTAAAGAGATGTTGGGGGAAAAATGAAAAATGGAAGTACCTTACTGTGCTCTAGCTTTAATGAAAGAAAGGAGAAATACATGACTTCACAATTATCTGAGGCAGATTTGTAACAAACATCATTGCTTCTTCTCAGTGCCTGATTTTACAGTTTGGTCACCAGAGTTTTATGTAAGTACATGTTACTAAAGTTAAAATGTGGAGAAAGTGAAGCAACAAAGTAAATGTAAGCTTAAATTTAGTGACGACAAACAAAATGTTGATGCCTTTTCCTCTGTCTAGACCCCTGTGTTGAAAGCAGTGTTTTCATAAAACTCAGACAGAATTCATTTCCATACTGAGTGCTTAATAGTTCCTGTCAGAACAAAACAGCTGGGAAACATATGGTATCCATTTCCCTGTATCACTTGGAAAAAATTTCACATGTAAATAAAACCAACATAAAAGTGTAGGCCTTTGAACCTAGAATCTTATACAATACATAAATAAGTCAGTACAGTGCGTTCTTTGTATTGGCCCACTAAGTTACATGCCTTTTGATTATTATTATTTTTATTTCTTCTTCAGAAATGTTTTCTTAAGTACTTCCAAAAGCATTAATGTAATTTTCAGACATCCATAACTACTAAGCCATACTAATCTTTTGCTTCAGATATTAATGTTATACTGAAAGTGTATATATCTGTTTCCTTAGGGAGGTGTTCATGGCAAATTGTGTGTTTTGACCACAAATTAGATCCCACTGATACGCAGTTAGCACATGTTGTAAGTCTGCTTTGTTTAAACAGCAGACTTGACTTTTAGAATGCATTAACTCTTAGTGTACATTGAAAGGGACATGGTAACTGCCTAAATGATTTTGGGATTTTAGTGCTGTCCTTCAACTGAAAATAACGGAAGAAAACTCTTTGCCAGAATTCCATTTATTATGAAAATCATCAATATCACCAGCTGGGACTATGAAAGAGTGCGAATTCAGTAGGATTGAGTTCAAGTTCAGTAGGATTAAGAGTTCAGTTGACTTGAGCTCCTTCCTTTCTCTCAAGTCAGATTTAGTGGTCAAACTATCCTGCAGTGCACTGAAATAATTGTCTGAAAGGTCCAGAGTTATAGGTGTGGGTGTGGGTGTGGGTGGCAATGTGTGTGCAGACAGGTTATACATATAAAGGATGGAAAGTTTGACAGAGAAGCCCAACACAGAGAGGAGAAGTTCAGAAGGAACATCACACCTCAGTAAGTAGGCTTAATTTTTAGGTCAGAGAATCACAAAATTGTTGTGATGACAGTTGGCAGTCATCCACTTAAGATCATCTTAGTTAAGCAGGGACAGCTAGAGCAGATTAAGCCAGATCTGTGTCCAGTTGAATTCTCAGTATCTCTAACAATGGAGATTTCAAAAAATCTCTGGGCAACTATGCCAGTGTTTGACCAGCCACACAACTAAAAAGATGTTTTCTTGTATTCAGATCGAAATCCTTATATTTTACTTTGTGCTGGTTGCCTCTTGTCCTGTCTTGAAGAAGAGCCTTGTTACCTCTTTTTTAATGATGAAATTTCTCCTGACCCTTTCCTTCCCCAAGCTGAACAGTTCTAGCTATCAGGTCACGTTCATGAAGTTCTAGTTCTTGTAAGAAAAATATGTCTTCCAGAGGAAATAGGCCTTAAAAATTGAATTGTTGTTACTGGTGCTAAAACAAATCCACTAAAAAGTTTTAACTAACTTTTTTATTGCCCTCCTAGAAAATCATTCTACTCTTACGATGCTTCTCAATGCAGAACAGAGTACAAACTAACATGGTTGGACAGGACCCCTGTAAATGCCACTAGGCTATTATTCACAGAACGGGTCAGGTTGGAAGGGCCCACAGCAAGTTATGTGGTCCAGCCTCCCTGCTCACGTGGAGCCATCCCAGAGCACATGGCACAGGATTGTGTCCAGGTTGTTCTTGAACATCTACAGTGAGGGAAACTCCAAAACCTCTCTGGGTAACCTGTTAGAGTACTCAGTCAACTGCACAGTAAAGGAGTTCTTCCTTGTGTTCAGGTGGACTTCCTGTGCATCAGTTTCTGCCCACTGCCTCTTCTGCTATTGCTGGACGCCACAGAGCAGAGCCTGGTCCATCTTTATGACTCCCTCCCTTCAGATACCCATAGACATTGATGAGGTCTTGCTTCAGTTGTCTCTTCTCAAGGCTGAACAGTCCCAGTTCCCTCAAACTTTCCCAGTAGGAGAGATACATGGCACTACCCCTTATTAGTAGCAGCCCTCTGCTGAACCCACTCCAGTAGTTCCATGTCTCTCTTGTACTGAGGAGCCCAGAACTGGACACAGCACTCCAGATGTGGCCTCACCCGGGCCAAGTAAAGGGTGAGGATTACCTCTAGATGTTTGCTGGCAGTGCGTTTCCTGATGTATCCCAGGATACCATTGGCCTTCTTGGGCACAAGCACACATTGCTGGCTCATGGACAACTTGTGTTCTTGGTTAGAACTTGACTAGAACTAATTATTTGTAATTATTACATTATATGTCCTTGGAGAAAGTTTCTTTTAGGAATGTAGAATTTTTCAGTTTATCTTGATAGAGATGCCATTAAATCTGTTTAGATATGAATCCAGCATGTTACCATATAATTCTTGCTTCCAATGTTTGGCCAGGTATGTCTTTAAAGCATGCTATCATGTCACATGTCAGGTAGCACTCACTGCTAAGTCAAATTCCTCTACTTCTCTAGTTTCCAGCAGCAGCTGGAACTGTGGGGTCTCAACTCTTCTTGGAAATGCACAGAAACCAACAGGAATTGCAGATGTGTGCAATAAATTCAGACCAGTGAAGAGAGTTTCTCCATTAAAGCATCAGCCAGAAAGCTCTGAGAACAATGAAAGTGATGACCAGAAGAACCAGAAGGGAGAATACCAGAAAGGCAGTGATTCTCAGTCTGCACTTCCAAATGATGACCAGAGTCCAGGAGAAGGAGAGAGCCTTAAAAGCAAAAGCACCGAGACTGCTGTTCTGCTTGGGGAGCTGGAGCACTATGACCTGGATATGGATGAAATTTTGGACGTGCCTTATATTAAATCAAGTCAGCAACCTGTTCCTTTTACAAAGGTAGCTCCTGAGAAAAAACTCCTAAGTGTATGTTCAGCCGTGAATGGTCTGAGCGTCAAGACCTGTCCTGCAGGGAGCACAGAGAGCTCGTCTGCTGGCGGGACGCAGTTCTGTGTGCTGTCTCCTGTGAAAGGCGCTCAGCTGAGAAAAACGCAGCCCATTGTCCTTGATCAGCACAAGCACTCAGCAGAGGAATTAGAGCTTTCCCAGCCTTCAGTTAAGTGTAGCTCAGCCCATGAATCTGAAGCCCAAGGCAAGGGCTTCCTCGGCAGGACACTTGCTGATCCTGCTGCTCACAAGGCTGAGAAGGCTATGCCGAACTGCCACCGGAGGACTTTGCACCTGCAGACAGCAGTGGCAGAAAGCAAGCAGCTAGAGGAATTGAGCATGAACTGGGGCAGTGCAGGGGCACCAGAGGAAAGGAGCGAAGAGGTGAAAAAAATTAAGAGCATCTTAAACATTGTAAAGGAAGGCCAGATATCTTTACTGGTAAGTATCATATTTTTCATAAGAAACATAGAATAAAAGTGATCTATGATGTGATTTATTAAGCCAGCTAAGCTGATGAAGTTCGTGTTTTGAACCACTGCCCTTTTGATCTTGTACACTCCTTAGAAATTAAGCACATGGGTTTCCAAATAGAAAGTATTAATATTCAAATAAATTATGTAGCAAGACCAAGATGTTAGTTTTATATATGCATGGCCAAGATTACTGCTTTATGCGGTACACTGAAATTATAAAGAAGGCAGACATTTTAACTAATAGGACGACTTAAATATCAAATTTAAATCCTAACTGAGTTTTGCCTTTCACATTTGTGGGTCACTTTGCTCAATTATTGCTGTTTTACCACCACTGTTATGTAGAGGTTGATGATGGGAACAGAGAGGCTTCTGTTGTATTCTGATTATTATTCAGGAGTGTTTATGCTGTCTTGTTGCAGCGGCATTCTCAGGCAGGAGCTTTCTCTAAAGCCTCGTTGGCCTCTGACCCATATAAAAGTTTTTTAGTAAATTCCAGCACTGTGATCAGGCACTGTCAATGATGGTTTCCAAAGCTGCGAGTTAGCAGAATGATGCAGAGCATGTGATCTCCACACAGAACAGCTGGTGAAGGCACCAGTATATGTATAAAAACTGTTTTTGTTAGATTTTTGTTTAGCTTTGCTGTTTAGCAGTCTAGTTCAAGCACAAAGGCATGCCATTAACATAGAAGCAAGAACAAAGGAAGATATTCAAAACTAGACAGAGGCAGAAGAGAATATTAGATTACTCACTAAGAAATAGAAACAAGTTAAATTTATCCTGAAATAGGAATTGAGGGTAAAAAAGAGGACATCGTAGATTTAAAAAAAAAAGTATTTTTTCTGTACTGGTTGAAACCTCTTCATTAAGTACACTCATGGAACAATATTCTGGCAAGATGGCATAACTCTAGGAAATTTGTTGTTGCTACTCCTTGACTCAATCCAATTGTTTTGTCTTTAAATTAGAATCGAGTAGAAATATTATATTATATCATGGTGGTGTAGAACTTTGAGTAAATATCCCAACAGTTTTTTTCACAGAGACAAGCAATCACATAAAATCTTCTGTGATGTGCTTTAACTACATTTCAACTGGAGCTTTGTGTAAGCTGCCACTTTTGTGATGAGCAAAATTGATCAGGAATATCTCTCAGAAGTCATGGATGTTTTCTCTTCAATTACTTGTCAATATAATGCCAAAAAGAAAAAAAAAAAAGAGAAAACTCAAAATAGAAATTATTAAAATGTCGGGATTTTTGCAGCTATCTTGTTGATCAGACTAGTGCAAAGACTTAAAGGCACTTAAGATCTTGCACTGTTGCATGACAATTATATGAGTAGAAGAGAAGCTTGACAATGGATCAAGCCAGTGAACATCCCACCTCTGCACTTATGCTAATAGTACTCAGGTTCTGTACAGTGAAGTGAAAAGCTCTGGACTTTGACCTGTAAAAGAATGTGCCTATTGGGAAACCTCCTAATGTTTGGCTTGTGTCTGGGGCTGTGAGGATAAATGTATCATTTTATCCTTAGTTGTAACTAACATACAGCTTTTTTAACAGCCACATTTAGCAGCAGATAATCTGGATAAGATCCACGATGAATGTGACAACAATCTGTTGCATGTAGCAGCATCAAAGGGACATGCAGAATGCCTACAGCATCTCACTTCTTTGATGGGTGAAGACTGTTTGAATGAACGAAACATTGAGCAGCTAACTCCAGCTGGATTAGCAATAAAGGTAACGGGCCCTTTCTCTATTGTAACATGGCATAAAGGTCATTTGGTTTCCTCCTGTGATGTCAGTGAGGAATGCATCCAGCAGGATGTTATTTTTCAAGCTTTATAAATGACAAAACCGCCCTCCTGTTGGCTGGTACTACATAAGCAAAGTAAAACGGATTACTACACAAGATGTAACATCAACGTATATCAACTGTATAATAATGACAATTGTTACATTGTTGTCAATGCATATGCATTAATTTTTAAATCAGTCTACTGAATCTAAAGACTATTATATTTTAAGCAGCTTTCACTTAACTTGGATCCAGTTGTTTCTTTAGGGAGCATAACAGTTTCTTGGGGTTTTTTTTTTTCAAATACTGGTATAATCTTGTAAGACAAGTATGAGAACAAGTTTGCAAAGCATAAAAGTACCTTCAGATGAAAATTCCTGGTTGTCTAAAGCAGTTGCATCAAAGTTAAAATGTACATGTTGCAGAACAACCTATGTTAAAATCTGAAAAACTTAATGTCCAAGTTTACTGGAAAACTTACTATGTAGGAAAATATGAAAATTCATAGTGTTACTACACTAAAATAAAAGATAGTGCAGGAAAGCTGATAATTTAACCATGGTGTTTCTGGTTCATTAGTGAGAGTGAATGGTTGAATGCCATTCCTTTTCTTAATGACAAAGAAGGGAATGGGTGAAACATAATAAAAGAGTTTCTGTTTCTTTGAGTGCATATGTTGTTACTTGCTACCTGGGAAAGGTTTGGAAACTGAGAAGACTGGTGGATTCCAGCCTGCAGTTTTCCGTATTGTAGGAATCATCGCAGGGCCCTAGTAGCAAGTGACAGGGTTGGGGGTTTTTTTATTTTCCTGGGAGAAGCCATATGATTAGAAAATTAAACTGATACCTGGTTGCACTAATGAAATGCTCCAAAATCTTGGCCCTTGTCAAACTGTATAGTTACAGTCTGCCAGTTTAAAGTCTTACAAAATTTTAGCAAATTTTCTTTCTTTTTTTTTTCAAGATATGTATGTAGTATGTAAGCTAATAAATTACGACTCTTATCACTTTTGTGGAAGATAGGTGCACACCTCACATTATGGGAGTTACAGTGGTATAAAGGAAGAGCAAGAAAAATAAATATCATTGTATCAATGTTGAAAACCACTCTGGAACTAAGGATCAAGAGCCACAAGATTTAGTTAAGCCAGATCACTTAAAGGCTCTTATAGAACTTTGCAATGACCCAGGACAAAACCAGTCATGTAGGTCATCATTAGAAACATATGTGCTGGGGCACCCTCACTTACAGGGAGAACTCCAGCACATTTACACTCTTTTCTGTGAGTGATAGAGTATGCTCAAGTATTGTTGGAAGTAAAAGAACCAATTGTTAAATAAGCCAACTTTTCTGCAGAAAGATGAAAGGTGTTATTGGCTTATTCCTTAAATTCTTAATCAAACTGGAAATTTTTTAATAGTTCTGGTAAGCTTTTTGCTCTCTAGTAGACATGTTTAGAATGGAAACAGCTGGAATTTAGACTTTTTTTTTTTTTTTTGCTTGTTTAGAATGGTCAGCTGGAGTGTGTTCGGTGGATGGTGAGCGAAACAGAAGCTATTGCAGAACTCAGTTGCTCAAAAGACCACCCAAGCCTTATTCATTATGCAGGTTGCTATGGCCAGGTATGACTTTCTTTTACTTTTTCAAATAGATTACTTAGATGCTTATACATGAATTTAAATTAAAGTATATGTGTAATTTTGGGGCTTTTAATTGCAGGTGTTCTGAATTAGTTGAACTATAGCAAAATCTTTCCCAGCCTAGTCTGTATAATTTTTTCAGCATTTTCCCTCCAAAGTTGTTTGTTTGGTTGTTTGATTGTTTGATTGTTTGTTTTTGGTTGGTTGGGTTTTGTTTTATAAGGTTTCACTAATGTCAAGGAGAAGATTAGCTGGTATATTAGGCGAACAAGTAAATCCCAAGAATGTCTACAGAGATCAGCTGTCATCTAGAGGACTCACAGGACAGATCAGAAGAGCACCAAAATTTTTCTATTTAAGAATTCATTGTATTGGCAGTGAGGTATGGTGGAAATTGAATATCATCTGTCTAGCTTTAGCCACTTTCATTGAAAATGATATACAAAAATAAATTGTAGATTCACAGAATATTCTGATTTGGAAGGGACCCACAAGGATCCGGTAATCCAGCTCTTAAATAAGTGGCCCATATGAGACTTGATCCCACAAGCTTGGTGTTAGTACCATGCTCTAGCCAGCTGAGCTAACTGTAAATCAATCCTGTTTCACATCTAACTTATCTATTAATATAACGAGACACCACTGAAGTATGGCATTCCAGTGCTTTGCTAATACGTGGAGGACCATGTATGCCACTTAATTGCACTACATTCTCTTCCCACGATGGTCTGTTTCTTCCCGAGTAGATTTGCAATAACCCTTCTTCAAGGGATCTTCTCAAGAATCTACTGTGGAAGGAATAGTGATCAGTTATTCTTCTCTAATCTCTTTGGCAGATGGACCAGTTTATCCCACAGTTTCTTCAACAGACATCAAAGATAAATCATAGAATCGTAGAATCATAGACTGGTTTGGGTTGGAATGGACCTTAAAGATCATCTAGTTCCAACCCCCAAGACATTGTCAGGGACACCAAACTTCACTGATTTTGTGTTAATGCTTTTTAGTCTTCTTAAGAGGGAAAAAACCAAATATAACCACTAAGAAAATAATTGTTTGTTCTCTGTGATTGTCTCATTCAATGCTATACAATTATTATGGCATATTTCTGCTCTTAACTGCTTCTGACCAAGCATGAATTCACTGTAGGGGTAAGGAAGGAGAGGAGGCAGCTTTGGAAGGCTATGGAGCTGGGAGTCTACCTTTTCTGCAGCTGTTTCCATAGGCACACAGACACTTTGTTTTCATGCTTTTTCTGCACTTCCCTTTTTCTGCCCTTTCCTACTCTGCAGATGTTACTGGTGTGGTATACAGTGTAGGACCCTGCTGGATATACAGATTGCTAATGTTAGCAAGTTTGCTGTAAACTCAGCACTGAGGATAGAGAATATGTGAGCCAGATCAAAACTGGATTAGAGAAAAAGTGCTTGCTACTGGGAAGAAAAAGTTTGGAAGAGAAAGTTGCATGTGAACTTAAATTCATATCTTCACTTGATTAACCTAATTTTGTCCTCATCTCTAAACATATTTATGTAAACCAAAGCAAACGACATTTTGCGTTTTTTTCAATGAGCTATGGTGTCTACTGCCAAAAACAGATGTGGCATGCTTTATCTAGATTCTTTTCAAAGCAGAACGGAAACTCTACCACTTAAGAAACACCAGCTACAATCAGCCACTCATGAAATTTGAAAAGGTGATATATAAATTGCTGCCAAATTTTCTTAGCTGAATGCTAAAGAAAGTTCATATGTAATGCCAATTCTCATTTTTTTATAATCCATAAACAACCTTCAAACATGAGGGAATATTGAGGCTGAAAGGGTGCCAGACTATCTTACCCAACTGTGTTAAGAAAAAAACACTTTGAGAAATTTAGATGCTTACTTGGCGCTCTCATGGAAGCTTTAATTTATTTTACCATTACTTACACGAGAGATAATCCATGTAAACACTGGTCTTGGCAGAATTACAAGACTAATATTTTACAAGGAAGACCTGTTATTGAGTCCGTTTCTGAAAGAGTTCAGTCCATCCATTGTTTCCCCAGGCATTAGACATGCACGCCATATTTTTCTTCAAGAACTGTAATTTAGAATGGGCAGCAGAAGGGAGTTCATAGCATAGTTCCTGTGTTAATGGTCGTCAAACTACAGCCATGGTCTGCCTCCAAGGACATGTCAGCAACATTTTATTTTTCCAGTGGGAGAGGGGACTGCATAAATTAATCTTATTGAAGAGAATAAAAGCTCAAAGTCAACCTGTAGCCTGGTCAGCATAGCTCCCAGCAAGGGTTTCTTTAAGCATGAGATTACACAAGAGAAACTATGGTGGTTGTCAGGCCTTTTCACACTGGGCGTAAGTTATGAGTACAGGGCATGCCAGCTGTGTCTGGCTCAGTCACCATGTCACAGGAAGGTGGTGGTGCAGTCCTAGGTGCGCATCGTCCTGGTCCTGACTTAGAGCTTCATGGGCCTGGAAAGTCTTTCCATCAGGGATGTTGTGGTAATATGGACTGCACAGGTAAGAGGCAGAGGGTGGGGAATGCCAAGGATTTGTGGTTTCTGAACTCCAGAGAATCTAGGGAGACTTGGGCAACTAGCCTAAAGCACAGCTGAGGATCTAGAAGGGATCATGTGCACACCTTGATGGTGATAGAGTTCTGGAGATCACAGTGGGAAGGAGTGTATGACATTCAGATATGCAGATACGTAAGAAAACACCTTTGTTTTACACCTAAAGATATTTGCCTTTCTGTTTAATGTCATTTTTACAAAGACAATGTGTTGTTTTCACTCACTCCTACACCTCTGCTGTGAAGAGATACTGGGAAGGCCAGCTTATTTAATTTATATCAAGTGATGGGGCTAGGATTAGCTGTAGAGTCAGTACTCTTCAGCATGCTAACCTTTCCTTTTGTAGGCCATGTAATGATTTAAATGGTCCATGTTAGTTGTACTGTCTTCTCCAAAAGTCATCTGATGGAACCAAAGTCAGCAGCCTGTCCCAAATTTTCCTGAAATCTTTTTGTAGAGAGATTTAAATTATTGTAAGCCTAGAATATGCCAGAGGAGTGTTAATAACTGCTAGAGCATAAGCATTTTAGGTCTTAAAAGTCACAGATATACTGAATAATATACCAGTATTTATCAGTTTTTATTACTTAACAAATAAGTGATTATTTTTCATTGTCTTCATCTGATTAATTTTCTTACTATATTTCATTTTGTCTGAGTAAATTGAAGACTATAAATCTATTCCTGAGAACATTTTTCATGCAAATACATAATATGAGTGTTAATAAAGTGAAATGTGACATATTTTGTTATATGATGGTTTTGCTTTCCCTAGTTTCAAGTGAAAAAATATTTGTTTTCTTGGGGGTTTTTTTGGTCAATGGTAGATTAGGTTTGTTGAAACACAAACTGTTAGAGTAGAACTATGATCTTGTGCCCGTGATCACTTAGTGCACAGGTAGTCCTAAATAGAGGTGATTGAATAGAGCCACCCACCCAGCTTGATTTCCTTGTTGATAAGATAAATGACTAGAAAGCATCATTTGCTCCATGCTGATTGTGATCATAAAATTACATGCTTAACATTCTGGTCCTTAATACATTCCAAAGAAATCTATGATTTCAAAGATGTAGTAGTCTTCCAATTCTGCAGATAAGTTTTGCTAAAATATTTTTCTTTTAATTATTAAAACATAGGAGCAATTCATAGGACTAGTATAATCCTTCTTCTTTGCTGCCAACACCACTGGCATATTGAAAAATTGCTCAAAGGTGTTTTTAAATGGATAAGTGATGTGTAGCCATCTCTCCATGCTGGCTGTCAGCTGTGTTGAGCATTCAGCCAAGAAGTCAAAATACCTATGTCTTCACCCTATAGTAAGAACAAAATTGCTGCTAAAGTGAAGATACAAAGAAGATAATTATCAGACAGAGTAGCCATCTGAAGCAGTGAGCAGAGACCCAGATGCTTGAATGGGCAGAATCATCCTGGAGTAGCTCTAGAAGGGCCTGACAATTCCTCTCCTTTTCATTGCAATTAAAATTTCTGTGGTATTTCTACACAAAAAATGCAGGTATAATTTTCTTTCTTCAATTTTACTCTTTCTCTTTTCTACTTGATTACTGCTCAGAGTCCTTATATGTGCTTTCAGTACTGTTTTTTTTAGGTCTACTTTAGTTTCCCACATTTTCAATTTGGGTGATTATATACTTATGTGTTACTGAAGGTACTGAGGTGCTGCAGGTTGAGTCTGTGGATCAGCATTTGCCTCACCAACACTAGAATCCACAAAGCCCCTTTGAACTGGAGCTCTGAGTCAGTATAACATTATAGATATCCATGCAAGATAATAAAAAGTATATGTTTAAATTAAAAAGTTTTATGCTAGGAAGTAATTTAATATTTTCAAATTTTCAGATAGAAAAACTGGGAAAGCAGCTGTAGTCATCTTTAATGTCACTTTCCTATGTAATCTATAGGATTTATTCTAGATTTTCAGTATGTATCATATTCATTATGGCAAAATGAAATTTAATCTGGAGTGACATGGGAAGTTCCTAGAGAGAAGAATTTTTTTTCCAAATAAACTCCCCAGAGAAAAAAAGAAATCAAAGAAGCTTAGTGCACATATATAACTCTCCACTGTTAGAAAAGAATGCCCAAATAAATGTGTTTTGCACCTACATACAGATACATAAAAGGTGGTGTTTAAAAAAAAAGTTTCTACCTTAGTTTTGCCTTCCACACTTTCAGTGGCAAGTTTTTGCAGTCCAAGTCTATCCTTCCCAAAATGCAGGACATACAAGTGACCCGTGAGTTGAGTTCTTAGGGTAGCTTTATTTTTTGGGTTTAGTTGTATTGCTTCTTGTTTAATACAACCACACAGAGATGGGGAATGATTATAGATTTGAAGAATGTAACTGCTCAGCTCTGTGATCTGAGCATAATCCTGTTTTAATTTTCCAGAGGGGCTTGTGAAGTCTGACCAAATTTTGCAACCTGATTTTCAGATTGATAGATGGGTTATTCGTCCTCAGGTTTCATTAGCAACACAGAGGCATGCACAATCTTTATGTACAATTTCTCAGAATGTGTTACAGTACTTATATTTTTTCCTATTATGTCTTTTTATAAAATAAAGTATTTCGGCTTTTTCCTTGGGGGACAAAAAGAAACCCAAAACCCCCAAAAAGACAAAACAGAGTCCCATGATGCACTAAGCCTACAAATTAAGAGAGACTGAAAACAAGGGATTATTAGATAATATTAGTAATAGATGACAGCACCAGTAGCATATTTATTTTCATTTATTTTCATTTCTAGCATATTTATATTTTCATTATTTTTTATCTTTTGTGACATTTCTTTGCCCTTAGGAGAAAATCCTTCTGTGGCTTCTTCAGTTTATGCAAGAACAAGGGATTTCACTCGATGAAGTTGACCAGGATGGAAATACTGCTGTTCACATAGCTGCTCAACATGGCTATCTCGGATGCATACAGGTAGAGTGATAGTTATAGCAGAAACCTCTAAAATTGAAGCTTGATTGACAAAAAAAATATTACGAGAAATCTAAATGGGAATAATTATTGATACATTAAAATATATCAGAAGGAAGAACTTTAAGCCTGTAGGAGTCAGACTGAAATACTGAAGAGCTCTGGGTTTTTGACTGTATTCTCAAGTATACTGTTGTAAGCCTAAACTATCTTGTAAGATGGAGGCGTGATTATATTGTTTATATATAAGCAGCCTAATGTGTATGTTTTTATGTTACAAAAGGGCAGCCAGTGCAGATATGCATACTTTTTGTTATTACTCTGATAATTTCCTTCTGTTTCTTTTCCATTGAGTAGTTGTAGCTCTCCAGCTCAGGGGAAGTATAAGAGATAGGTTTGTTGAATGATTTACACCTTGGGTAAACCATCCCTTTCAGACTTATCATCCTGGAATGAATCTGTGCTATTACAATGAAGAGTGATGCTGATTTCTAAGTCATTTTCAGTGACTCATCTTGGCCACTGAAAACAACATAATTCTGTTTATAGAGGTGCTAGAAATGGTGATTTGTCCAGCTGGGAAGGCTTACACATCTACAGTACCTACAGGAGCTAGAATAAACCAGTTTGGATACCTCTGTCCAGTACCTGTGTTTAGTGCAGACATACCAAAACAGTCATGGAGTTGAACTGAAAGGCTGGTCATAGAGGTATAGAACCATAGAACCATTGAACCATTAAGGTTGGAAAAGACCTCAAGGATCATCAAGTCTGACCAAACTAGCATCACCAGTATGTTCACCATTACATCATGTCTTCAAATGCCACATCCACACCATTTTTTGGGTCCATTTCCAAGGACAATGACTCCATCACTTCAACAGTCAACCTGTTCCAGTGCTTAACAGCCTTTTCTGTGAGAATTTTTTTCATAATAGCTGATCGAAACCTCCCCTGGCACAACTTGAGGCCACTTCCTCTCATCCTGTTAACTTGTTACCTGGAAGAAGAGGCCAATCCCTACCTGGATACAACCTCTTATCAGGCAATTGTAGAGAGCAGTGTCCTCTGTCAGTATCCTTATCTGCAGGCTAAACAACCCCAGC
>VWYP01004240.1:28533-54578 GCA_013400435.1 Pycnonotus jocosus | reverse complement strand
TGTCATCATTTGTTGTTATCAATGGCTTTAAGGGCTGTGTTTAGTCTAGAGTACTGTTCCCCTTGTTGATGATGTTTGTGTTAGTCAGCTTATGTGAGAAAACATACATCATCAGGTAAAGGTTTTAGTTGTGAAAAATGTTAATGGTGCTTGTGCTTAAATCTAAGAGTAAAGTGATAATCTTTTTTTGATTTAGAAAAACCCAGTATACTGGCATTTATTAAACTGTTCTTTCTGTTATTAATACCTAAGACTTTATGTAGACCAAGGTAAGTAAGCTTTTTTAGTATTTTCAGCTCTGCATGAAATGATGCCATTTTTTTGTTTAGTTTAATCATGTTTCTTTTTACAGTTTAATTCATATTTAGTGGCCCTGACGACTTTCACTTTTGTGTGGAGTGACTGATTATTACAGCCATTCTTACGTAGTTTCAATAATTTGAAAAAGAACTTAAATAATCTGAACACTGAGTTTCAGCTCCTGAAATACTTTCAGTTGTCCACTTTGAAGTTATAATAATTGATTGTAAGATTATTAATCTAGTTAATGAAATATGTGGTTTTATACTAATTTTTCACTCTCTACATAAAGGCTTGTTTTGGTTATTTTGATATTGCTTGTGATGCTCAGAGGTGAATCCTGTTACCTGCCAAGTAAATTTTCTTTTGGCTGAAAAAGTAGTGGAAATAACATAACAAACTAGGCCTTTAGTTTGTATTTTGTTTGTGATCAATTGTTTATCTGTAGTTTAGATGTATATATTTTTGAAAACAAATGTGAAAGAGTGAGATTTATTCCATATTTATGCATTTGTTTTATGACAATGATGTTTTTGAGACAGTAATCCATGTTATAAAATGAGCCTTACTGAAGACACAAACAAAAACTTGCTAGTTGTTTTAATATATGTTATTGGAATTATGTTTTTAAATATCCTAGGAGTTTATTGGATTAATAACAAAAATAGTGAAAAATGATTAAACACATGCTTAAATCGACTTAGGGAAATTACAAGTGCATATCTGATGTAAGTTACTGCTTCTAAATCTCTCATAGTTTGCATAATAAGCAACAGTAGGCGTAGTTTTACTTAAGTGAATGTGTAGAGCTTTGGACCCACAATCTGATAATTGAAATAAGGAGCATCAAAACTTAAAAGGAATGCTTATGATTTTTTAAAACAACAATATTTTGCAGCTTGCATAATGATGAATGTGAGTTACTGCAGAGAAGCAATGAATCAGAATTGGATGCTGTTTTAGGTCTGAGATGGAAACTTCTTCAAGCTGAAAAAGAGAATTTGAACTTAACTACTCAACACAATCAAGAAGTAAGGACTTCTTTTTCATTTGGCTTATTTTATTCTTGGAATAAATGTCATCTTGTTTCATTGAAATAATACTCTCACATATTGGATCAAAAGCATAGTCAGCTGGAAAATATCAAGAAAGGTGTCACTGTACAGACTTCTCATACCTGTTCATACTGTTAGTACCTCTGCTGTCATTGTTAATAGTTAAAGATGTGGTAGGTAGCTCGAGCAAAACAAAGAAGAATCTTGTGCACCTCAAGCTCAGTGTAAGAGATGGTTTGTTTGTTGGTTTGTTTGTTTTAATCTAGATTGTTCCATGGATCCATTTTTTACAATCACACCACAGTTGGTAAGACAACTGGAAAATAATGGTGTAACTGAAGCACAAGAGCAAGTCATTGTGGAAAAAGCAGGCATTTGGGTATATACCCAGATAATAAATGTACATGGAACACAAACTTGATTTATTGGCTGTATGTAGCCAATACCAGATGAATAAGCACCTGCATCAACTGCTTCTGGCAGATTGTGTAGAGCAGAATTGCTACCTATAGTAGTAATAGTACTTCTTCAGCAGCATAGTTTAAGCCAGTTTATCAACTGCCAGATTGGCATTAGCTAATGTGGAAAGTGTGCCTAGCAGCAATATATTGAAACTGATTGCAACTCAGCATCCACCTTTTCCTGTGTTTGTTAGTGGGAAAACTGATATTCAAACTAAAGAAAAATTAATTGAGTATCTTCTTAATACTACTTCATTTCAATACTAGTTTGCTACAACATCAAGGAAATCCTTTGTAATGTGAGTGATTTCCCATGTATGAAGTTCTCATTAACAAGAATGTTGCTACTTTGTAGGTGTTCTGAAGGAATATGTATTTTACTTTCCACCTTCTTGTGTTGGAATATCTTAAACTTGATTTTCTGAATCCAGTTTTTGACAGCAAAGATTGTTTCTCAGCCTATATAAGATCCCTTTTGGAAGTGTTTTCTATTCTTAGTTCATTGTATGTTAGCATTAATGGCATCTGTTTGAGTATTGAGCATTATTGGACTGAATTTTATGCTCCTATGTGTATTTGTGAGTTACTAGATGTCTGATGGTCTAGTATCCCAATACAACTGTTTTTCTGAATGTTACCAGAAAATTTTCTGGAATACAATGTTTCTCTTGTGGCATTTTTTCCTCTGAGGTGAGGGAAGATGAGAGTAATACATGGTTAATTTTTTAAGGTAGTATGTTTTTTGAAAAATGGAGGGATATGTTTAAGGTACATGAAATTCATCTTGGAAAAGGATCAATTCACAAAAACCAGTGAAGTATCAAAATGTGCATAAACATGGAGTTGCAAGATTGTATTTCAAAATCAAGTGGAATACTAGCAGTTGTGAATGTCATTCAAAGTCTCTTTTAAAAATATTCTGTGGGTGTATTTCTGTAACATATTGCACTTTTTCAAGGGAACATTGTTAGGAGTTTTGTGAAATTGATTTTCTAGGTGTCCAACTATGAAAAACAGATAATCAAATTACAGTCAGAATTTGAGAGAGAAGAGGCTGTTCGACAAGGTCTGGAATATGAATTGGCAGTTGCCAGAAAAGATGCCCATCTGAAAATGTGTACTGCAGAAGAAGAATTAAGTAATACAAAAAACAAACTTGTGGAACTGCAAGGTAGGTTTCAAAGAAGTAAAGATGGAATAAAGGCTATGTCTGTTTCATGTCACTGAGGTAAGTTGGAAGCAGGTACTTAATTAAATTTTCTAGGTACTGCTGTTTTTCTTGAATCTGTCTTATCTTCCCATCTCTTATCCATCTGCTTTTGCAAACTCATAAGAGTTCACAAAACTCTTACTATATCATGTGTGGATTAACAGGGGAAACCTTCTTATACTTTCCTCTTGCCCATCACCTTCTGTTATTTCTTCTTTCTGTGCTGTCTGTGTACAGAATTGTAATCATGGTGGCCAACTTTACATCTGGGTTATCTCAATGTCCGGTAGTTCTTCTTATTCCATTTCAGAGGGAAAAAGAGAAGAGGAAAAAAGAATAGAAAAAAATAATTCCTGCTCATTTGTTTGCACTATTTCCAGCAGCTTTTTCCCAGAAGTTCTCATCCTATGTCTATTTTCTTTCATCTTTTCAAATGTTTCAAGCTTTTCGTTGTTCATGTTTGGTTTATTTTCTTCTCATTGTTTTTGTTTCTTTTTTTATAGTAATGTGTGTTGTTTGACAGTAGTATGTGGAAGGGAAGATTTTTACCTTGACTTTTTATTTCCTACTACTTTTGTATTCAGGAACTCAGATTTCCTTTATACTCCTCAAACAGAGAGATTTCTCACTCTTACAAGGAAGTGAGGTACATTTTTAGTTACCTAAACTAGCATATCTATTTAATCTAGTACAGGAGATGTATCTGTGAGTTTGATGAGCTGTTGATATTCAGTGAAGAGTTTGGAGTACTCCTTGAAGATTTTAACCTTCCAAGAACTGAGACGGACTCTGGATCTTGCGAGTACTTAAAGTAACAAATATTTTTAAGTGAAGTTATTTTTATTTTAAAGTAAAAAATATTTTTAAGATATTTGGAAAGCTGAACTTTCACTCTTTTGGAGAACACATGAATAATCAAAAATCTTAGGGATTGCAAACACATGAAAATAACTCATGGATTGCAGTCTGGAAGAAGGCATTTTTTCCCCCTTTGGAAATTTCTCTGTAATTACAAATTGAAGATATGAACTGCTAGTTTCACACTTAGAGCAGTTATGCTTCTTTCCGCGTGCCCTAGTTGCCTTGCCAGTATGAGTCATGCTGTGCAGGTACCGAGGGGCAGGACTCAAAGAGGGGCTGATGCTGTTGGAACCACAGCACAGTGAACCCAGTCTGCTGGGCTGCATGTCGCTTTCCTGGATGGACCGGGCTAACATGTGGTGAGGGGACTGGAGAACTGAAAGGGAATAGGAGAGGCTTTGCATAGGCGAGGGATGTCTTCTTAAATGCATGTGTGTGTTAGTTTCTTTCACTACCATAGTCAATAATTAGTAGTCTATCAATTGATAATAAATTCCATTGGCTGAAGTTTCTCAAACTTTTTATGTCTGTGACAAGTGCCAAAGAAACCATATTATAATTTTGCTGCTTAATTTTTTAGCAATTAATAATTTTCTGCTTCTTTTCCTTTGCCACTTGTAGCCTTTCTCACCTAACATGGTGCTTTAGTATGACCCCAGAATTTCTCCTCATACAGAATGCTTCATTTGTGCCTTGTACTCTTCAGTGTTTTCTCCAGATTTTTTTCTGCTGTTTTTATTCAGGGTTGCTTTTCTGCCATCCAACAGTCCTTTCCTATCATTGTGTCCACTGATTATCTGTGTCATCTTAGTGTGTTCTCTTAATTTCATTCTTTTCTGACTAGGAAGAAATGTCAGAAAACTGGGATGGATTTGAAATAAAATCCTGTTGCAAAGTAGTGATGACTTAAATGACAGTGCAGCTAGCTGTATTCAGTTATATGAAAAGCCATTGTAAATTATTTTCTCTTACAAAGCTGCTTACAGGTTTTGAAGGTTGCTGTGGCATTTAAGCTTTCACAGAAGAGTGTATACAATGTTCCCCATCTTAAGGTCATTTGGGGGCTGAGGAGCAGTTAAGTTTCCTTGGAAAAGCTAAATCTTTGCCCAACCTGCCTTAGGTTTATCTCTTTCATGGAACAGGTGCCTCTCTCTCCTGTCATTTAAACTAAGCTCAAATTTAATTGATACAGACTAATACATACATCAAAAATGACATTTAGAAATTAAATGGCAAAATGTAGAAATCTAAGAATAAGTCCTCCATTCTATAAAGATGTCATTTCACAGAATCAGAGAATATGCTGATTCAGAAGGGGCCCACAAAGAGTTTTGTCAGGTTTTTGTGCTTTTCCAAGAGATAAAAGTGTTTTAATTTTTAAAAATCTCTCAAATATTCTTATGTTCTTGTGGGAAAGATGCAATAGAAACAGAAAATTTGCTAGTTTCTTCTTAGAGAAGATGGTGCTCTCCAGTGCTGGAGAGTTAATGTTGCAGTGTTCTTCAGGGTATCAAAATACACAGAAAAACTGATGATCGTTATGTGTTTGGGTGTTTTTTTCTGATTATGTTTTGCCATGCTACTTCTACCTTTTTTCTTTCTCTTTTTCTGTAAACAGTAGTATTCAATGAAAACCTTCAGCAGAAAGTGACAGAGACTGAGAAAACGTTTCATGATGCTCAACAGAAGTGGGAAGAAGAACAGCAAAGACTTGCAAGGGCAAAGGATGATATCAGAAGAGTTTATAGTGATGAATGTGTATTCCTTCTTAAGGAAAGAAACGAAGTAGAAAAAATTTTACTGGTATGGTGTATTCATAGTTGGAATGTTGCATGAGATAATGGCTGGAACTTTTTTGATGTGAAGTGTGTAGTGCGTTGAGGTCTTTCTGATTTAGGAAAAAATCCCCCAAGGAGCTAAGTGCTGCAGAGTATTTCTGAAGAATGTAGCCTTATTAAGTTACACTTGATGTGTCACAGTCTTTCTTGCTGTGATGAAATGTGTTGTGGCTAATTTTGATGGTAAATGCCTAAATCAAGTTACCAGTGCACAGTCCATTTGCAGTCATGCAATACTGGGTTAGTAAAATCAGGGACACCTAACACCCACTGACTCAATTTCCCTGTTACTTCCCCCAGTCTGACATCCAATAGCCTGTGTACTGAAAATAGATTATATAATATGAAGACCACATACTTTCAGGGAACCTGAACAGTGATGATGGGATTTCCAGCTGTGCACTGTGTGTTACTTACTCCATACCACACATAAAAAGTAAGCATTGTTGGAAATTCTGCCATTTGGTTAGATAAAAATTACCTAATACCAAGAGAAGGCCTTATAATCTGTTTTAGAGTGTGGGGTTTGGTTCTTTAGTAATTAATTTCATTGTATTTCCTGATTTATACTGATATTTATATATCCTTTGCATGTTAAATGTGTAAAAAGTAATAAAAGTACAAGCTTGTTTTTACACTTTTTTTGATAGTCAAGCTATTCAATGTTTAGAAGTATGTTTAGAAGAAGAAATCATGTAGCATTATGATGTGGAAGTGCTGAGTGAACACACCTAACTTTTGCCTGCTCCACAAGGGCACAATTACACCACTGTACTTCAGTTATACTTTCATCTTTTTAAGTGACAAGTTACATATATTGTATCTTAGCTATGTAAGAACACTATTTGATGAAAAAACAGAATGTATTCAGCTGTAGTTATTCTTTATAAAAAGATGTGTATGCATAAAGGCTGACAGATGTTTGCATTGCATGATGTATGCTGAAAATAGATTGCTGCTAGAAGATTAACTTTTTAATATATTTTCTTTCTTTGTAGACCCCTCTAAGATGTGACAGACTTGTCTCAGTTGGGATGGGCATTGGTCAAGCAGTAGAAAATTTTCTGGTTACTTTCTTCCCACCACTTCTTACCAGTCTCCCCAAATGATACTAAACTTAACCTGGCAGCTTGATAGCCAGATTCTGACAGCAAACCTACCTGTCATACTATATTATGGTGCTGTTGGTCAGATTCTATATGGCACCTGTAGAAGCAGCTCACAAAACAAAACAGGGCTTACAGTCCGTTAATTACAAATATTTCAAAAGTACTGTGTACTGACTCTTCAGCTGTTTGAAGGCAAGATCTGGAAGGAGTGGTGCAGTAATGACACCTGTAGTAAAAATCAGGTAGTGTGTGGATAGTGTTTCCATGCATGGACTGCAAAAGGAGTTGCATTGTGTTGTTTATCTTAATGACGAAGAGACCTGATGGTAGGAAAGGATCCTTCCATCTGATTTGAATTTTCTCTGAATGAAGGATAAAAAAGAATTTCCCTCATCCCCTCAGCAATTTTGTGGATATGTTGAACAGTACTTTGAAAGACTAATTGGGAAAATAAAGAGGAAGAGAAGGTTTCAGAGAAAAATATGTGAGTTCATTGACAGGTGATACCCTAAGGTCCTCCTCAAACCAACAGAAACCTGAGTCAGTTTTCATTCAAAGTCTATGCTTAAAAAAACTAACGTTAGGTTTAGGCTATGAGGAAACTTTCTTTTAGACACAGTTTTCTTAAGTTGCCAGGTAAGGCAGGCTAAGAGTGGTGCTTAGGCTCTGTGTTCTGGCTAAGAGTAGGCTTGAGTTGAGGACAGTTTCGAATGGACTCGTCATCTCTTGTGCATAGTGTTTAGAAGTGTTTATTCAGTGTGTTTAATACAGTATGAAAAGAATGATGTTTTAAGAAGTATTCTTAGACATACTCTTAGAAGTAATGTTTATCCTCAGATCAAAAAGAAGAGTGGATTGCTCAGGTCGTTTTGTTCTCTGTCAATGTATGTTGATTGGGAAGAGGAAGGTGATTTGTAGAAGCAGGGGTTTGGTTGGAAGAGTGTACTAAAGCTACATAATTGTTCACTCTTAAAGTAAATATGATTCACTACTAGGTGTCAACTACTAGTGTGCTTTGAATAGTAAAAATTTCAAATTAAGTTCAATTGCAAATAGGTTTTTCCGCTTTGTTTTTGTAGTGTTCCCTTGCCTGTTACCCTAGTTATAGTTACATGTAAAATTCTGGGAAATAAAAAATATATACATAAATTTTAAATCTGGAATTGACTATCTTAATTGTTGTTTGAAAACTTAACTGATTTAACTTGTCAGATAAATATCACATGGGTCTAGGTTTGTAAACTAAAACTTCAAATGTGTTCCATTCTTTTGTGTTGTGTATTTACAGTCCTGTTTTAAATAATTTATAGTTATTTTGAGTTATGAGATGAAAGTTAAATAAAATAGTCCTAATATGTAAATAGAAGCAAGAGTCTAAGCATTTACGGCAAATCCTGGGTTCCAAACGTGCACTTTGTGAACTACAAGTCTGAACTTAGCTATGAAAATGCTGATGTTGGTATAGAAATGAAGTCAGTTCAATCTACTAAAATGTGTCATTATGAGGTGGAGTAAAAGTAATTCTTTCTGTTTTCTAACAGAAAGGTTTGTGTTGTGCTATATTGAGTGTACTTAGCATAGTGTTTGGTAAAAGATGGAGTTCAATACTAAGTGCAAGAGCATCATCTTGTGGTGAGTCAGAATATAGTATTTCTTAACAGAAGCACTCAGTTTTCTCTTAGACTATTTGTGAAATTGTGTTGTTTATACACACTTTAAATCAACCGACCAGCCATGTTTTTGATAAACAAATATGTATAGTGAGTGTGTATATCACATGCAGATACACATGTCTATATAAAGGTGTTTTGTTTTTTATCATGATGAAGTATGTTTCTTTCTGAACCTTCCAAGTGCAGGTAACTGCTGGAACAGTCTGACGCAGTCATACCATGTCTGAAAAGTTCAGAGACTTAAAGATTCTGAAGTCATGTTGACTCGTTTAACAAGCTTGATGTATTATACATGTCAGTTTTTGTCTACTGGTGTTAACTACATTTCCAGCATAAAATATTTTGAAGTCTTGATGTAGTATCTTTTCAGGAAACTATGTATTATTTATTTTATGTGCACTTTTCCCAGCTCATTTCTGTTAATATATAGAAGATAAATCTGAAGAGAAATATTTCTATATCTTTCCAAGAAGATGAGGGTAATTGTAAATTTGAGTAAAAGTAATTTTTTTTGCATGCTGATGGGAAGAAACCTCTTAATTGTTTTGGTATTACAGGCAAAGTTAGAGGATTACCTTAAATTTAATCCATATCCAGGTAGACTATTTTTGCAATATTTTGATTTACTAAGGTTCCTGTTTTTCAATTCTCTTGTTTCATGAAGAAAAAATAAATGCTCCTTCTCTTTTCAGAGAATGCCAGAAAATTGTGCCATAGTACCTCCACATGAAAAAAGAGAAAATTAATTAATTTTTTCAGTTATTATTTGGTATTAATGGAGTGGCACTAGATGTTAATAAGGGAGTCATGAATCCCTTAGTGAGTGTCATGTTTAAGTTGCCAAAACTTTCTACCTTCAGTCATGAAGAACTTCTAAAATTTGTTTTAATCTTTGGAAAAGACTCACATTTCTTTGATCTTCATGTATAAACATGGTTCTGTAAAATTTCAATTTTCTGAAGAATCATTCTTTATGAATAATTAATTTTCTTTTCCTTCTCCTCCCTGCTCTGCAGATGCCTTATGATTAGTAATTTTCAGGAACAAGATTATGTGATGTAAGAGTAATAGCAGAATTTGTAGGCTAGGTTCATTTTCACAAGATGTCTCTTGCCACAATAAACGATAGGAATAAATGGACAGGAGGACTTAGGGTAATCTTTCTGTGTTTTGCACAGAAAGTAATTGACTCTCTAAAGGTCCTCCAGCTAAGTCACTGGATTTGTAACTTGTTTCTGGTGCTAGTTATGGAAAAGCTTACTCCTGTCCACTAGACCAAAGCTATTCTTTTTTGATGCTTCTGGAATCTCCAGCTTAAATATGAACTGGGCTACTGGGGGCTCATTATTTGGCTACTTTTCTTTGTGTCTGGTGTGCCATGAATGAGGATTTTGTAGTAGTGGCTCCACAGAGCTGCTGTCCAATAGTGTTATTAATTACACCAACCTGTAGCTTGGTTCAACTTCCAAAAGGAGAAATTGTGATGGGGAGCAGCTTGTTTTATCTTTCCAAGAACTTTGTAGTTCTCATAGCTAATTTTTTTAAATCAGTTTGTAGACAGAAAATTCCTCAGAATAGTCAAAATTAAGAATATTTAATCTATGGAAATAACTTTAAACAAATGCCTGGTTATTTGATTTGAAATTCTAGCAGTTAAAATAATACCAAAGTAAAACTTCTGTCTATGTATCATTTCATCCAATGCACTTGACCACTACCATTGAGCTGCGAGATTGAAGGAGCAGCCTTGTACTTCTTTAGAGAAAGATTTCCTGTGGAGAATTTGCTCTGATTTTAGTATTGCTGCAGAAGGTCATGTTTATAGTGAGTTGTGAGTCAACACATATTATCTGGTGGTGAATGAAGAACATGTCTGTTGTTGGGTAAATGGCTGACATGTGCCAATGTATTAGATTTTAATAACCTGTTCTGATACAGTCTTTCCTCTTTTGATCCCTCTACTTAGCAAAAGTAACTGTTAATGCCTTATTTTGTTTCTAGGAGCTGAATAATGAACTGCAAAATATACGCAAGAAATTGAGAGATGTGGAGGAGGAACACAGTGGCTGTAAGGAGGTGCTGAGATGCCAAGCCAATGAACTTAAATGCAGCATTGAACGAGAGAAGAAACTTAAAAAAGAACTTGAAGTAAGGCTTTTTGACTATTGCTATTAGTCTCAACAAACACTGACACTAAGCAATTTCATTTTTGAGGGATGGAGCCTTCCAGTTGGGCTGGAGTTCCATGTACTTCATGGAAAAAATATTGAGCATCTGTTTTGCACAAAAGGTGAATGTCACTTTTATTGTGAGCCCGGCTTGAGACTCGTGTTTAAATAGCAGATAGGAAAAGGTTTATGTAAGTGTGAAAACAAGGCTAACTTTACTTTAGGAAATCTAAAATCTTAATTTGCCCATCTTATATTTTTGGTTTATTGGAATTCTGGTGGAGAATCTGCTGGAGCTGCAAAAATTGCCAGATGTTGTGCTAGGTGAGGGAGCAGAATATTGGAAGATCACAATGGTCTTACAGCAGCCCCCTCCTGTCTGGAGTTAGTTACTGCAGGTTCAGTTTTTCTCTCTGTTGAGTGACACCCATAGTTGAGAAGTCTTATCTTTGAGAATAATATCTTGTAAATATGCTTCTTACCCTAAACAGCTAGTTTCCTCCTAAGTTTCAATATTTTATCCACTATCTGTCCACTGATAGGCTTTGTAGTAGTTATGTTATCTGTTTGTACAGTCTGGACCAAGATTTTCTTGGTAGAACATTTGTCATTGCAGAAAAGCATAGTGAGGGAACAGTTCTTTGTCCTGACTTATGTTTTCTACCAAAGGCATCTTTAAGTATTCTCTGCAATGAATTTAAAAGAACTGTCATTTCTTAAATATTGTGAAACCTTAAAAGAACAAATGACATAGTTTTCAGCTGTGTTTTTTTCTGTTGTTTTTCTCTTAAGGGCAAAAGAAATGTATTTAAGTGTTGATTTTTAGTTAGGTAGAGTCCTGCATTAAAGATGAAGCACAAAAGAAAATTCCTGCAGGGAAGATCAAAGCTCATCAACTAAAAACACTGACTTATTGACCAACAATGTAGACCTTTGTGCCCTCAAAGAATTCTACAGGAAATCTATTGTCATGTATTTTGAGCTGCACTTACTGGCCTAGGTGGATTTCCCTTCAGTTAAGAAGTGTTGCATACTGTGAAGTTCCAATAGCCCTTTTAAAAACACTGTGTTGTGCTTCCCAATACTTAAAAAGGGACTCTTCTTGTGACTTTCTGGCTTTTTGTATACTAAGAAAGAAGTCATGAGCTGAAAGGCAGAGGAGCAAGGCAGCAAATCATTTATCTTTTAAAATATTTTGATTGAATATACCCACCATCTGTAATTGAAAAGAAAGGATGCAGTTCCTTGAGAATGTATTGCTATATCCTAATGATGGTCATATCAGGGAAATGCTACCTACTAACCACAGTCATAAATTTTTTTTTTGCTTCTAAATTTATGTTAAACTATTTTCTGAATATGTTAATAATGCAAGAAAACATATTCAATCTGTGTAAAAATGAATCTTGGTACTTATTGGTAAAGATAGCTATTTAAGCAGTGATTAAGGAAAAGTATGTGATGAAACCTCTTGCATTTGAAAGTTGAACAAGATTAGCACAAGTCTTTGAATAATAAAAAAACCTCCTAGGTTAGACTTCAATACATACCCTGTTGGCAGCTTGCATCTCACTCTACCATCTTAAAAATAAATTGCATATGTGTAACTATCTGAAAGGGCCTACAATAACCTTGTAGATGGTGATTCTACCACTTCCCTGGGCAGCCTCTTCCTATGCTTTGCCATGAGGAATTTTTTCTCATATCCAATCTAAACTTCCACTGGTACAAGCTGAGGCCATTTTCTGTCATTCTGTCACTTGTTATCTGTGGAAAGAGGCTGAACCTGATCTGGTTACAGCCTCTTTTCAGGCAGTTGTAGAGAGTGATAAGGTCACCGCTGAGCCTCCTGTTCTTCAGCCTAAACACTCCCAGCTCTCTCAGCCACTTCTCACAGGACTTGTGCTCCAGACCCTTCACCAGTTTTGTTGCTGTTCTCTGGATATGCCCCAGCACACTGATGTTCTTCCTGAATTGAGAGCCCCAGTACTGAACACAGGATTGGAGGTGTGGCTTCACCAGTGCTGGGTACAGAGGGACAATCACTGCCCTGGTCCTGCTGGCCACACTATTGCTGATACAGGCCAGGATCCCACCTGGGCATAGCTGGCTCATGTTCAACTACTGTCACTAGCACCCACAAGTCCTCTTCTGCTGGGCCACTTTTTACTCAGCCTGTGGCACTGCCTGGGGTTGTTGTGGCCAGAGTGCAGGACCCAGCACTTGGCCTTATTGATTGTCATGGCCCGTCTCTTCAGCCATTCCAGTCATTCTTCAGCTCCCTCTGCAGAGCTTTCCCATCCTCTAGCAGTTAAACACTTCTACCCAGTTTGGTGTCATCTGCAAATGCAGGTGCACTCGATTCCCTCATCCAGATTACCAATAGAAATAGTAAACAAGACTGGCCCCAATATTGAGCCTTGGGGAGCCTCACCAGTGCCAGCTGGATATGTACCTCCATGCCCGCCACACTCTGCATGTGGCCAGCTAGTTCTTTACCTAGGAAACAGTGTACCTGTTTACACCATAAGCAGCAAGTTTCTCCAGGAGTATGCTGTGGGAAATGGTGTCAAAGCCTTCATTAAGGACTAGATGTATAACATCTGCAACTTCATCCACTAAGTGCATCATGATATCAGTACCCAAGCTGAATTTCCATTCAGATATAGAAGCCTTAAAAGTGCCACACCCCAGACAGAATGGTCTACATTTTTTCATAAAGTAGATCTGTATTTTTTTAATCTCTCTTCATAGAATTTTTTAGCTTATACATTGAAGTTGATGGATGTAGAATACCTATCTTCAATTTCCATGCTGAGTACCTCATGTTAATGATCATTTGGTTATAGCAAATGTGTACTTAAGTTCTTGATGATGAGAAGAAAGTTCTCAAGGTGATTGTGTGAAGATTAGTGTAATTCTACTTAAATCCAATCTTAAAATATTTTATTATATGCTACTTCTTGAAAAGCAACGGAGATGGAACATTTTCTGGAGTTCACAAATCTGTTCTTTTGCTACCCTCTGCTGGACATAAAGAGAAATCTATGGGAAAATACTTAGGTTTTGGTAATGAAAGGACATGTTAAATTTAATTTTTTTTCTTTTAGTACAGTGACACTTGTATGAAGAATTATATCCAACAGACTGTATAAAGAAAAGAATATGAAAAAAGAATATAAAGAAAAGAATATGCAAACTGCCCCCTAGTTTGATTTTTTTTATTTTTTTTTTCTCCCTTCAAATATTAGTCTGGTTTTATACTTTGGTGATTACTCTGATCATGGTCAAAAAGAGAAAATTCGTACTTTACAGAATTAGAAATTAAAAGAAAGAAAAATGGTACGTTCCTGTGGACTTTTCAGTTGAGAGAAAGCTGTTGCTGCACTGTCTAACCTGCTAGCTTTCCAGTTCACAGTGATACCAGTATATTGCAGAGATTTGGTGTGCTTCTGAAGTAGAAAACACACTGCACCAGAAAAATTGAATTGAGCACCTCAGGTATCATTTTGCCTCTTTACCCTGAGAATCAGTAGCCAAATAAATTATTGATCTATTGCTATTGAACTCATCAAGATAATACTGTTTATGATAATCAGTTTTCCAGAACAAGTATCTTTTATTTTAGCCTTTAGCTCAATTGCTAATGTGGATTCTTAGGAAATATTTGAAAAAGACAAGACAAGAAAACTTGTCATACAAAAATAATGTTTTTTGTGATGTATCCAGCCAAAAAGATGGCTGGAAAAGTGGTTTTGCAATGAGAATGTAGACTTTACCACAAGAAACAAAATTACTACTTTATAAATTCCAAACTCTTTGCCTTGTTCCTTGATTATCTGGTTGTTGTTTTTTTAAAATGTGTTTGAGGCTGCCAACTCTTAGTAAGCTGAAGGTCAAGGTCTCTCAAAACTTTTAAGTCTTTCTTATGAGGCCTGGAAAATGTTGCATAATTTGGTCTGTTTAATTTCTGAGACTGAGTATATTGTCATATTTCTGAGACTTCTAGTTTCCATTTAAATGCTATTCCCTTAGCTTTCACATTACCTTTTCTACTTCTCCTGCCTCCACTATGTATATTGACATGCGGTGCTAAACATGTATGCTTGTATTAGCTTGGGTATGCTGCTGTGATGCTAAGAGGACTTGGGGAATGGTTAATATCTGTACTTGATGAGGTATATGTATGTGCAATACTTGAAGGCTGTGGGCTTACTTCTTACTCTCTCTAAGTTAGTGAAACATGAAATTTAGATCGCAACTGAAAACAAAACTAACCCCTCCCAAATCTACAAACATATGTTTTGGGTTTTTTTCCCTTTATAAATTGCACTGTTAAGTACATTCTGCTTCTCATGAGAAAGACTTGCAAAAGCTTCAAGCACTGTAAGAAAGGACTCATTCCTCAACAGTCTGTTGACAGAATGTTAAACTGTTTGTCTTCTATGACTACACACTTCTTGACAGCTTACCCCTACTTAATCTTCTTCTTCCTAGAGTTTCCACAATGCATAACTGTCATCCAGGAATTTTAGATGCTGTGACTGCCATGTATTAATTACTACATACTTAGTATGTAGTATACTTACGTCTATATATATGTATATATACATGTATATATATATATATGTACTTATCTAAAAAGATATACTTTCTCTAGATAAAGATATATAGTAGCACATACTTAGAGGATTCCAAGCACCACAGGTTTTGTAATGGGAGCTCTCTGGTGGCTCCAAAGTTATATTTTTTGAGTGACAAGGTCACTGACATAATAACTTCTGCAAAGCATTTGACTGTCTCATACAACATCCTTGTTTCTCAAATGGAGAGACATGGATTTGATGACTGCAACCCTTGGTACATGGACAGTTGCCCTCAAAGGGTTACAGTTGATGGCTTGATGGCCAAGTGGAGAGCAGTCGTCAAGCAGGGGTTGATATTGGGACCAGTGCTTTTTCATCTTTGTCAGTGACATGGACAGTGGCATCAAGTGCACCCACAGCAAGTTTGCTGACAGCATTGAGCTCTGTGGGGCTGCTGACACACTGAAGGGCAGGCATGCCATTCTGGGGGACCTTGACAGGCTTGAGAGGTGGGTCTGTGCAAACCTCTTGGAGTTCAGCAAGGCCAAGTAAAGGGTCTTGCACCTGCCCCAGGGAAATCCCAAGCAAATACAAACAAATACAGGCTGGGCAGAGAATGCAGTGAGAGCCCTGTGGGGTGCTGGTGGGGATGAGAGGCTGGGCATGATCCAGCAATGTGCCATTGCATCCCAGAGACCCACCTGCATCCTGGGCTGCATCCAAAGCACCATGGGCAGCAGGACCAGGGAGGGGATTCTGCCCTTCTGCTCTGCTCTGCTCTGCTGAGACCCCACCTGCAGGGCTGCATCCCGCTCTGGGGTCCCAACATTAGAAGCACGTGGACCTGTTGTAGCAAGTCCATAGGAGAGAGAGCTACAAAGATGACCAGGGGACTGGAGCACCTGTCCAGCAAAGACTGACTGAGGGAGCTGGGACTGTTCAGCTTGGAGAAGGCTCTGGCAAAACCTTATAGCAGCCTTCCTGTACCAAAAGGAGCCTGCAAAAAAGCTGGAGAAAGACTTTTTACAAGGTCATGGAGTGATAGAACAAGGGAGAATGGCTTTAAACTGACAATAGGTTTAGTTTAGATATTGTGAAGAACTTCCCTACTATGAGGATGGTGAGGCACTGAAACTAATTGCCTATAGAAATTGTAGGCATGGTTCAAGATCAGGTTGGATGGGGCTTTGAGCGAGATGGCTTAGTGGAAGGTGAAGCGAGGAGCTTCCTCTTCATAATCTCCTGTGTCATTATATTACTGAAGTCCAATTTGAAGACTGCTTAGTCTTATATTACTTTTAGATCAAAGTTGTTTCAATAGTGTTTTATGTAACCCTTAGGAGGAGTTAGCAACAAGTCATTAGTCTTGTCTATGTGCTTGTCTATCTGCTTGTAACAGTGTTAGTTCATGTAAAGGTCTTTACTGAGCATGAGAACCAAATGAGACATCTTTCCCCCCCTGAGGGGCTTTAGAAAGGGAGTTCAGCTCAGATGGCTTCTCCAGCTGCAACTCAGTAGCAGATTGGAATGAACTTGGACTTTATCCAAAGGTAGCCAAACTATATCAGTTTAGCAGTCCTAGTTGTTTTTACCCTTTCTTTAACCTGAAGTCAAGCATATGGCTTATCTTGTAACTCCCATGCTAGTGTAATGTTTATCCAGTGCCAGGCAAGTCAAGCAAGTCACTGACATGTTTCTCTAGACTTTAAGTACAGGAAATATGTACTTAATAAGTGAGGGCTAGCTACATTGTCAGGCTGAAAGAACATTTAATTCAGTGGTTAAGAATTGTTTGTATTTAAGTAACTTTATAGTTACTAAATGTTTAGTATTTAGTATTAGTGTTTATTTTCCGGACAGGAGATGGCTCCACCTTACCGTGATCAAGAGGTATCAGCGTTTCTAACACTAGGTGGAAGTGGTCAGCACATCTCCCATAGAAGT
This sequence comes from Pycnonotus jocosus, assembly GCA_013400435.1. NCBI lineage: Eukaryota > Metazoa > Chordata > Aves > Passeriformes > Pycnonotidae > Pycnonotus > Pycnonotus jocosus. The sequence goes on along the minus strand of VWYP01004240.1, from coordinate 37,373 downwards.
GTTTAGACCCCCTGGTTTGAGCTTTGAGCCACAGGGAAATGCTTTTAAGTAGGAAGAAGATCTGAGTCAGAATATAGAAACACACAGACAGAATGGTTGAATGGTGATCCAGGTATGAGGTACGTGTGTGTCCTCTTCACTTAAAACTGTCTTGGCTGACCATTTCACATAGTGGTTGGACCTAAGCCTTCTATAAGTGTAAGTATTCTGATAACTAAAACATCTTTCAGAAGGGGTTTAAATAGAAGCAGAGAAGAGAAAAATTACTTTCATGATTGCGTCTAAGCTTAGTAAGTGTTGCAAATGTATCTTTCTCTTTTTTCTGCCTACTGTTTGCTTATCTGATAAAGGGCATTTTTTGTAAATGTAAATGTCAGACAGGAAACATGGTATTGCACAGTGTGTCATGTAGGATACTAAATTAAGGCTTTCAGTTTAGAGTACACCAGTACTCACAAATACTGCAGTACTTCAAGTGTGAGGGACAAAAAAGTGGAAGCCACAAAGGACAGTTTGGAAAATGGTATTGCAAACTGTAAGCATGCAGAAAACGCCTCCACACTAGCATTGATAAGCAATGTGACACTGAAAAAAGTGACTGAACCTTAAGAGATTAAACAAAAAGCATGTTTGCCCACAAGTTTAAATGCTGGCATTGAATTTTTCTTAGTCACTTTTATTTACTGTTTCTCAAAAGTCAGAATTCTCTCTGTGCTATCATGGAAACTGATCCCAGCTGTCTTTGTTTTTTAAATGGAGGCTGAAATCAATCAGCTTGAATATCTAAGGAAATTTCAGAAATTCCACAAGTTTGTCTGCTATCTTAAGTAAGATATCTACCTTCCTATGTCTTGTTAGGTGCACATGAAAGTAACAAGTGAGTGAATCTTTTTGAATTACCAATGTTTTCTATGGTGGATGAGCAAACACTTTGTAGTCAGTGGAGAACTTGTTTTTTGGTCCATCTTTGAGATGAATTTGGACCTGACAAGAAGCTTTCCATGTTAAACCAGTATGTATTCCCATTTGATTCCTATATACAAGCCTATGATCTGGATATCTATGGCCTGCAAGCTTATTCTAGGTGGTTTTCACACAGCTTCTTTTTTGTAGAAAGGCATTGTATAAAATTTTCAGATGTGATTGAGTAAGGATACTGTTTCTCACCTTTAATTTGATTTGAAGAGGTCTGCCTGTCTAATGTGCTTCCAATGCCAGTACCTTTTCTTTTGTCAGACAGGAAAACAAAACTCCTTGTTTCTCTTTTAGGAATTTTTACCATGGTTTTACAGGTTAGACTCATTCTTGACATTTTTCTTCTACTCACAGAATGTGTAATAGATTGTTCTCACTGGTGGAGTATGCAGCCTCTCACTGTGAAGGGAAGTGCATATAGGTATCAGTAGAGCCTGTTTGAACCTTTATCTACAAAATAGAATAGATTTTCTATATGGCATTTTGTTGCAGCTGTGTTTTTCCCAACTGAATCTTCAGACTCAGCTTTGAATACAGGTGCAAATTCTATGGCTGATGATTCAGTTTGATAGACTGAAATACCAAGACTCTTCTCCTTAGAGCAATCTGATGAAATCTGAATTTCTTTCTATTAATAACTCTATTGATTAGCCATGTTTAAGCAGTAGTGGCTGATTTGATGTCTTTCATGAAGTTTGGGGGTTTTTTTCTGATTAATTTCTCAACAATTTGCTGGCATCTGACTTGGTTTAAATTTGCTAGAGGTATGGTGAACCATAAGGTTTAGCAAGGTAGTCATAGAGCAGAGGATAAATAATATTCAGTGTTCCACAGTCAGCATCTACATGACTTCTTCAATTCACATCTCTAGTTTTTCTGCAAGCTCTTTTACACATTCAGTCGTCTGGGTATATGGTATATGGTATATAGACTGGTGAAATAAAATTAGTTTGCCTGAGTAATCTTCTGAGACTTTTGGAAAAAACACAACTTACTCTTCGTCTTTGGCCTCTAATAACACAAAAAAATAGTGGTAGTTCTGTCAGGTCTTTGACAGTGACTTACCTTGAATAAAAAGATTTCTTTCCCTGGCTCTTTGTTTTTTGGAGTTACAGTGAACTAATTTGAACAACATTGTAAAAACGAAAATTGTAGCAAACTTCTGAGGTGAAGCTTTAAAGAATCAAACTCTAGAAGAACAGGCACTTCAAAAGCAAGAATAGGGCATTGATCTATTTAACTTTAGGAAGAAACACCAGTTTTGAAAATGTCACTTTTTTCATGCCTTTATATAGGGATATGATCTGTAAGATAATACTTATGTTTCAAAGTTTTATTTTTAGTTTCTAATGTAGGGGGTTTTTTGTGTTTACTATCTTGAATGTATTTGAATGCTTTACATTGGATAGCTGTCAGCTATCCATCTGGCTCTTCTGGCTCTTTGGTTATGAAGATCGTAACTCTTTTCCAGTAGGATAGATACACTGTCCTGTTTGTAAAAAGGAGTTGTTTCTCTTATTCCAGATTTCATCAGAGCTATCTGTGTCTGAAATGGCAATTTTTNTTTTTTTTTTTTTTTGTATAGGCATGCTAATTCTGCAAGTTAATTGTTCAGTGACTTGTGGCAATGCAAACAAAGGCAACATCTACAAATGTTACTGTTTAAATGGAATTACTCCTACTTCAGACATCAAAAGAATAATATATTGGCACTTCTTACAGATATCTGCCTGCCTCCTTCACTTACCATCCCAGGATTTTCTTAGGACTGAGGCTTCCATATTTCTGGGAGTTGGTGTTTTCTTTGGACCACATGGCTTGTTCTTACATTCTGTGTCCATCATGTTAGCTCAAGAAGACAGACTTTTCTGTTAAAGAACTATACCAAGAACTGATACTTGTATATTCTGTTTGGGAGAATCTTGTTGCTCCAGTTTTTAATTCTCGCAGATGCCATTGTTCAAACTATTGTTTTTCACTTCAGTGTTTATTTTTCATCTTGAGACTGAAAAAAATCTAACAGTTTTAGGGGCTTCCATTTGAGAGGATAAGTTAACCATTTTGATGGTGTTTTGCATCTCTAGTTTCAGCTGGAGTGAGGCTGAGATGAAGGCATAGTTAGGTGCTCAGGAAATAAAATAAGACTTAGAAGACAAATTCAGTACAGAGCTTGTGAATTAGTATGTTGTGCCTGAAAACTTTACTCTCAGAATCACTTTTTTATTTCAGTGTTTGGTGTAAGAATAGACACTTTAAAAAGCCAGCCAAAGACAGAAAAGTGTTTGTGCTCTATAGGATATGCAGTGAAATATTCTCAGTGAAGTTTCCATTTCTCCATTTAAATTTTTTAAAAATTACATTTTCCACTCTGAATGTTGTAATAGATACATTCCTCACTGTTTCCTTTGTCTTCTGTCAAACGTAAAGTAGAATTATTTTCAGATAGACTTTTAAAATGTTTAAAAAAAAGTGAAATCCACATCACTTGTATTTATTATTGACTTTTAACAGGCTGGCAGTATTTTTGAGTAAAACTATCCTATGAAGAGATATTCATCTGTGGGAAGGATGCTAAGGAGCCCTTCGAAACTGAAGCAGGATATTGCTAATTCTCTGTTAATGGCAAAGGGGGTTAGGAGCTGATCTTTGGAAGGAATAATACATAGACAATATAAAGTGTCTTAAGCTATTTTTCACAGAGTCATAGAATGGGTCAGATTGAAAGGAGCCACAGGGGTCATCTGGCCTAACCTCCCTGCTCAAGCAGGATCATCCCAGAGCACATGGCACAGAATCATGTCCAGATAGTTCTTGAATATTCTCAGTGAGGGAGACTCCACACCCTCTCTTGGCAATCAGTGCCAGTGCTCAGTCACTGCACAGTAAAGAATTTCTTCCTCATGTTCAGGTGGAGCTTCCTGTGTGTCAGTTTGTGCCCATTGACTCTTGTCTTATTGTTTGGCGTAACTGAGCAGAGCCTGGATCCATCCACTGACACCCTCCCTTCAGATACTCACAGACATTGATGAGGTCCCCTCTCAGTCATCCCTGCTCACGATTGAACAGGTCCAGCTCCCTCAGCCTTTCCTCCCAAGAGAGATGCTCCTGTCCTCTCATCATCTTTGTCACCCTCCTCTGGACCAGCTCCAGCAGCTGCTTGTCCTGAGGAGCCCAGAACTGGACCCAGCACTCCTGAGGTGCCTCACCAGCGCTGAGCAGAGGGGCAGGATCACCCCCCTTGTCCTGCTGGCAGTGCTCTTCCTGATGCACCCCAGGACACCAATGACCTTCTTGGCCATAAGGCCACCCTGCTGGCTCATGGACAGCTTGCTGAACACCAGGAACCCCAGGTCCTTCTCCTCAGAGCTGCTTCCCAGCAGATCAGCCCCCAGCCTGTGCTGGTGCCTGGGGTTATTCCTCCCCAAGTGCAGGACCCTGCATTTGCCTTTGTTGAGTCTCAGACAGTTCCTCTCTGCCCACCTCTCCACGCTGTCAGGCCCTTCTGAAGGGCTGCGGGGCCCTCTGGGGTATCGGCCACTGCTCCCAGCTCTGTGTCACCAATGAATTTGCTGAGGAGGCCTCTGCTCCTTACTCCAAGCCACTGAGGGAGAAGTTGAACAATACCAGGCCCACTAATGAATCCAGGGGGTCACTAACCTCTGGTCACAACTTTGAGATCTGCCATTCAGTTATCAGTCCACCTCACTGTCCCCTCATCCAGGCCACACTTCCTAGTTTGTCCACAGGATGTTGTGGAAGACAGTGTCAAAAGTCTTGCTGAAGTCCAGGTGGACAATATACACTGCTCTTCCCTCATCCATCCAGGTAGTTGTCCCATCATAGAAGGCAATCATAGTGTTTAAGCATGATTTCCCTTTGCTGAATCCATGCCAACTTCACTGATCACTTTCTTGTTCTCCATGTTGATAGAGATAGTATCCAGAAGGAGGGACTCCATTACTTTTTCAGGGATTGAGGTGAGGCCTGACTGGCCAGTAGTATCCTCAGTCCTTCTTATCCTTTTTGAAGACATTCTTAATTATGAGAATAATTGTAGCAATATGAAAGTTGAATGGCAGTATTTCTGATTTTTTTTTTAATTGAGTATGTTAAACAGATAAATTTCGGAAGAATCTTCTCTGTGCATCATGTCTCACATTTATAAAATTGTAGATGTTCTATTGATATCTCAGTGTATTTCAGAACATAGTTATGTTGCCTCAAGTGAGCAAATAGTGGGGCAATAGAAAGAATATTTAACTTTGTTTATTTGCTTTCTGACCCTAGCTGATTATAAAAAATGCAGCAATGACATAATACTCCGTCAATTTACTTAACTAAATAGAAAATATTAAGTTAATAATCTAGATATGTAAAAAATGTTGTTATATGTGTTTCTTGGTAGGAGTTGTCACAATTCCAAAGTAGTTCAGATATATCAGGTTGTTGTATGGATTCCCGATATACTTAATGAACTGAATAAACTTGAATAAATATTATCATCTCTCTGAACTTAAATATCTTAAAAATGTACTTTTAGGCAGCTGCAGTGAGAACAAAGAAACTGGAAGAAAGTATTGAAGCCGAGAGAGCAGCACATTTAGCATCCAATCTTACTTCAGAGATTATCCAGGTAAACTTTTTGTTTCATATTTCATAGAAGTTTACAGTGGAACTGTTGAGGAAGTTGTGAAGGTGCTCCAAAATTATGAAGAACACTTGCTCCGGTGAAAAACCTAAATAGATTTATTAACAATAAGTGTCAAAAACATAGAAACAAATATATAAAAGGACAGAATAAAAGAGTATCTGCTTTTCAGAGAGCTTTAAAGTTATTAGAATAAATAATAAAATAAGATGTCACATTTGTAAGTTTCAGAATTCCCACTAGCATTTAAACAGTTAGGGAAAAGAAAATGTTCCACAATAGCTAAACACTATACTACTGTTTGAATATGCTGCCGTGTATCTTCTGAGTGGCTACATACAGCAATTTGGAGGTACAGTGCATACATCCCACTTGTCCAGAAGTGAGAGCATAATGCATCCTCAAACTGCAGTTTCAAACACAGTTTCTCAGAGTACAGCTCCAGAATTATTTCAGCTCCAGAATTATGATACTTGCAGTTACCAGTAAAGATTGATTATATGAATAAACCTTGTATATTTACTTGAACATCAAATTTTTGTATTGTTAAATTATCACACAGTTTTGGACTCAGTAAAATAATTATAGTTTATTAAAAAAAAAGTTTGAAAAAACTACATGGTGATTGCTTAGTAACATATTAGTTAACAAACTTACTACTGGACTTCTGAAAAGCTAAGCAAGAAAAAGGGAGTTTGGTATCTTTTTTTCCCTGTTTTCTGAGTACCAAAAGTAAGCATTGCCATTCTTCAGTCAGTTATTTTCTTATTTTCATGATCTTCTGCATATGCAGGCACTTAGATTTTAAAAGTGATAATTAAGCTAGTAGAAGGGACTTAGTTTGCTTAATTTCCTCTCTATTTCTGCAACATACGAAGGAACCAAGAGGATAACGTTCCTTAAACTTAGAGACTAGAGGTGTTACAGGTGAATAACTGATGAAGTGTGCTTTGTTCTGAAAGAATATGTATCTTTATTGTTAGTCCCACAGTTCATGAGTCTGTTTAAAAACTAGAATTTCCCTAGAAAGCTTCAATATTAAGAGCTGAAAATGTTCAGACACCTCTAAATGAGAACAGAAGGTACTTTTCATCATCATTTCTATTTGTCTCTGGTTTGAAATGTATGTATTCTTACATTTTTACATGTGTTCAATGGTTTTTTCCACATGATTTTATACTGAATTAATAGAATATATTCTAATGTAAAGCAGAACAGACCACAGAACAGCAGTAAAGATCATGTTAGTGTTTCCTAACTTGCTTTAATTGCTTTTTTATCACTTGATGTAGTTAAGAATTCGAGAACTTGAAGAAGCTGTGCATATGGAAAAAAACAGACGAGAAGAAGCTCTTTCAGATTTAGAAATGATCAAGAAAGAGTTCAAAGGGTTAGAATATGCATATGAGAGAGAAAAACACAATGCCCAAGAGAACTTGGAAAAACTCAATGTGTAAGTTTCTCTTTAAATTCATTGGAAAATGGCAGTAGACAGCTTGATTACCACATATAGTTTGCATTTATGTAGTGTTCAGTCAGTATAAAATAACTAAATCTGATGCAATTTCCCAAACCAACCTGAAGTTCAGAACCTGGTGTTCCATTAATAACAGATCCATATCAGTAACCATATGGGTGGGTAAAGAAAATAACTGATCTGTTACTGATTATTTGCTAAAGCAAAAATGTTGGAAATTATAGTTATGGCAGTCCTGTCTCCTGTGTGTTTGAGAAGAGTGTAGGAAAGCTCACATGGCAGGGTTAGAAGAGATTTTTTTCGTCTGTGTACACTTACATTATTATGAAAATACTATCTTTCACTTCAATGAGCTAGATCAGTCTTTAAGACTCCTGTTGAGAAGTTGTGTATCATTAACAGTAGTGAATGTTCATTTTCATCTTTTGAATTATTGTGGAAAGTGTTAACAAGCTAATGAAAATAGAAGAAGGGATGAAGTATATGAGAGCAGATGAAATTACCAGAAATTCCTTTTCTACTTAGCACAATCTACTGTGTCTGTGGTAACAAATGTTTTTTGGAAGAAAGGCTTTGCTGTATTCCTTGGGCAGATATAGGATACACTGTACTGAGTCTTCTTCCTTGGCTGACTGAAGTTTATATTGGGGTGAGAAAATGTCAGGGAAAAGAATGGTGTTGGAGGACAAAGAACTGAGGAGTAGGCGAAATAAAGGATAGTAGTTCATGAAATTTAAGGAAAGAGTGTGTTTAAGAAGACATAAAATGGATGGCACACAGTGGGGTTGTAGGGAGAGACTCGAGGTAGTAGAATGGGTTCGAAAAGACAGCGTTTCCATCTCTCAGTCTAGGATTATGGGGATCTGTACATAACGGTATTTGTGATGACTTGCTCATACAAGCAGTAGAAGGGAAAAAATAAACTGGTTTCCCTACAAAAAAGGAATTTTATGGCTTAAGTTTTCCTATATTTATGCTTGCAGAGATGTTTTTAGTAATATAGTTGAAACTTGTGCTGTAATATAAACATCTAGGAGCTCTTTGTTAAAAACAGGTCAAAATAGGCCTGATGTGCATTTAGGTGAACTGAAGTCACACTACAAAGTGAAATCTTCTTTCTCAAAGAAAAATATATAACTTCTATCATAAAAGATTGTGAAATACATTATGATAATAATCTAAAATGATTCTTCAGGAAGACTGCAGTCTTCATAGCTGTGAAACAGAGTAAGTATACTTCAAGATTCTCTACAGTTCTAAAATAACAACAGTTAATTAAACTGTATTCTAATCCTGCCTGGTTGCTTTTGCTGTGACTATGGGTTCTCTGTCAGTGAATACATGGCAACTAAACTGATACTAAGTTCTTTGCCTTTGCTTGAGCTGTACGAGACCTACACCATTGATTTGACATTTTATTCCATTTTTATTTTTTGTTTTAAAAAAGCATTTTTGTTTGCACACCAGCCTTTTTTTGAGGATTGGTTGTTTGATCAGTAGTTTTACATAACAGGCTACTTTGTACTGTCTGTGTTTTTCTTGTATGTAACTTTTTATTCTTACAGAGCATATGGACTATTGTTCTTTTTTTTAAAATCTTGGTTTGATTTTCTTAGTTTTTAATTTGGTGTAGTGAGTTTTTTTCCCTTCCCTCTAGTAGGTTCCCATATTTGAGTGTTTCAGAAAATATGGAAAAATTCATGTTACAAAAGTTTTCTTCAGCTAGTGTTCTTTCAGTGT
>VWYP01004240.1:7224-28491 GCA_013400435.1 Pycnonotus jocosus | reverse complement strand
TTGAACCATTTCTTCACTTGTTCCAAGACCTAATACTCCAAAGTTCATCTTTGTATTGATGTTAGACCAGAAAAATTAAACATCCTCAGTGAAATATGGGGCTATTTAGTTTGGAGGGTTTTTTGACTAATGCTTGTTAAGCTGTTGTAGTTTTCAGTCTGGAAAAAACTATCCTGTCTTGTCAACACGGCTGTCAGAGAGCTGTTAGTATGAATGTGTTCTGGGAACCAATGGATGATAATAAAATATTAGCTAATTAGAAGCATTTTTAATGTAACTTAAACATCTATTTAGGTATTTTCCTAACCATTATAATTTTACAAGTTTTACCACAAGATCTGTTTTTAAATTTTTAGATTAGTAAATTCGGTTAAAAACATGAACATGTGTAGGTAGCAGCTTTCACTCTTAAAGATATTTTTTCTTTATTAGATTATTTGGACCAACATAACAGTAATGGTTAGATATTGAGTTGTATTGTGCATTCAAGAATGTTTTGTTCCTTGTGAGAATCTTTTATCTACATGTATGAAGATATTTCTTTGAGAACTGAAGGGTTTTGTGTCTAGGACATTTTTGATCCACAAAATGCACATCTTTGAAAAGTGTTATCATCAAAAAAGAAAAAGAAGAGATTTTTTGGAGAATGTATTTCTTTGTTTGGAATTACTGCAGGAAATATTTGAATAAGTATGTTTTTTGTACTTAAGACTATGAAATATAGTTTTTACAGATATGGTACCATTTGCCTTAGGAATTTCAATACTAGTGCTTACTGAGAAGTAAATACTTGTGTTACTAAAATGCAAGATGAACCTTAAAAAGCCTTCCCTTTTTGCTCTAAATGGGGCAATTGTGTTCAGTGTTTCTTTTTCAGGAAGGCAATTTGCCCTATCCTTGAGATTTTTTGGGGATAAAACAGAATATATGCCTGCTTGAGAATATATGCCTGCATGTGTTCTTGACTTAATTGAATATAAGGATAAATATTGTCTAATATCCAAACATTGCTTTTCACTGCTTGCAGTCATGTGTTGATTCAGGCAATTGCTTCTAGAAGCTTCTGCTAGCTGTGCTTTTTGAAAGCAAGTTGTCTTCTGTGATTTCAGAGAATGCAAACTTTCCATGAAAGTTAAGACAGTTAAAACACAGTTAAAACACAGTTAAAACACTTGGTGGGTTTTTTAAGAGAGGTTGAAGAAACAACAGGAGGATAGAACAGCCTATCCTCACAATTTTGTTAGTCCAGACACCTAAATTTCCAGACCTCTATTAAGATAAGTAGTGAAGATCAAGCTTTTTCTGAGGTGGACATCAGTATACTCAGTTCCCTTGAGGTAATTACATGGGCCGGGGAGGTACTGCTTCATCTGTTTCCTGTGCCCTTTTTATTCTTTGAAGCATACAAGTGTCAGTAACATTGGTGAATATCAGTGATTGCTTTCACCGGACACATTCTGAGAGAATACAACAGCCTTTGATCTACTTACCTTTGAAGGGTCTGGTCCTTGGACTTCAGACAATGTCAGGATCTTGGCTTTTTCTTTTAAGACATAGTTTGGCATCCAAACATATTTTCTCTTTTTCTAGAGGACTTGCATGAGTTTGTCTTTAAGCCTTAGCCAAATAAAAGTCTTAGAGACTTTCATTTGTTGTGCTAGAACACTTGGATGTCTCTTTCGCTGGACTTGATGTAGGTAAATAATGCCAAAGTTGGAAGCTATATAATGTTGTAAGAATTTGTTTTCTTAGGAAAAAAACATAGTTATAATAACTGAAACCAAGCAAACTGGCTTTTCTGGGTGGCATATTTTTTTTTTCCGTAGACAAAATATAGTTGTAATAACCAAACCCAAGCTAACAGGCTTTTCTGGGTTGCATAATTTATTAATTAGCTCTGAACCTAGTAGCACTAAATTGGAAAGCAACATGGGATTTGCGTCTCTGTGTGAATTTACTTTTCTTGAAGAGTGAGGACATGACATAGAATAATTTGGAACTGCTTTTGCTGTGTTTCTGAAAGCTGTGAGAGTAGACACTATTTTGGAGGACTGAAACAGGCAGGTTTTGAAGAATAAGAAGTAAACATCTGCAACTACAGCAAAAAATCAGCCAGGCTGAGGCAGAAGTACATAGGTATTTGGAGGACTGCTGAGGTAGTCCTCCAAAAAAAGATACAATAATCTTTAACAAATTAATTAAAACTCCAAAAGTGACAATATTGATTCAAAAGCTTCAAAACTGGAAGAATTTTGAGGCCCTTGCGCTACTTTCAGTTCTAGGGAGACAGAAGTGCTAGGAGAACAAACAAAGAGATGAGTGACACCTGGATGTTTCTACTGCTGAGAGCAACATCAAAGAATAGTTCTGGTTGAAAGGAATTGCAGGAGATCTGTAGTTCAACCTGCTGCTCAAACCAATATAAGTTTTGAGATCAGGTTCTTCAGGGTTTCATCCAGCTAGATCTTGAAAACACGGAGAATAGAGATGGCACAACCTCTCTGGGAACCTGTTCCATAAAGTTGGAAAACATTTTTCCTTTTCTGAACCTCTTTGGACTCAGTACTTGTCTTGTAGACAAACACTGCTGTGAAGTGATTGACTGCATTTCCTTGATAACCTCCATTTAGATACTGGGAAGCATATTATACACCGTGGAGTTCTCTCTTCTCCAGCTTGAACATACCAAGTTTTCTCAGTTCTCAAATATATTTCTGCTGCCAACCATGGTGGTGACCATTCCCTTATCCCACCCCAACTTGGTTACCAGGTTCTTTTTGAGCATAGCTTCTACCCAGCCAGCTGAGAGCCACATCACTTTAGGATGGTCTTGCTTCCTAAATTCAGGTCTTTGCACATGTCATTGTTGAATCTCAGAAGGTTCATTCTGGGCTATTCTTTTTCCATGACTAGAGAATGGCAGCTCTTCTGTTGAGTGTATCAATTGTATGGTATCATGATCCACCAGTAAACACTGAGTTTACTGTTCAGTGCAAGTGTCATGAGACTGCACTCTTGGCTTATTCCAGGTGATGGATGAAGCTGTTAAACAGATCTTATACAGAACTCTACAGTATTACAGCCATTCCAGCTACTACCATCTGGGCTTTACTATCAAACCACTTTCATCAATGTTATAATTCACATATGTAGACTTAAGTTGTAACAGCTATAAAAATACTGTGTGAGAAAGTGTTAAAATCCTTGCTAAAATTAAGTTATATTTGATCTACTTGCCCTCCTTCTGTTCACAGCCCTGATCATTTTATCATGGAATATAATTGGGTTGGTCAGATATGATTAAGCCTTGGTAAATCCTCCCTGAGTGTTCCCGATCACCTTTGTCTCTTTCATGAGCCCATAAAATGGTTCTAGAAGAATTTGCTTCATAATCTTCCAGAGCTGAAATGAATCTCAGTAGTTAATAGTTCCTTGGCTTCTCCTTTTGACCTTTGCCAAATATAAGTGTGACATTTGCCTTTCTTCATTTACCAAGGACCTCCCCCAGTTTTTGTGACCTTTCGTGATGATAATGAGCAATGTCACTTTGACACTGGCCAGCTTTATCAGAACTTTTGAGTATAGATGAGCTGACCTGTTCAATTCTATGGGCTGAGTTCTCACAGGTTATCTCAGACTCAATCCTTATCTAATTGCGAGCAATTTTTCTCCTTTTTGTGTCCTTTTACTGACCATAGAGGCTTGGGAGTAGACCTTGTTAGGGAAGATGCAGGACAAAAAGGCAGGGAGTGTGGTGACCTTGTCTCTCTGCTGTTGATAAAATAGCTGTTTTGTGTAGAAGTCTGTTCATGTTTTCTTTCCTACTGTAACAGTGGTAAAATCCCTTCTTGTCTTTGTCATCTTTTGTGAAGGTTAATTCTAGCTGCCTTTCCTGAGGCACCTCCTTTCCATCCCTATATACTTAGGCAATCCTTCAAAATTTTTCCTTGGCTTCCTGTCCCTGGCTGTGTCTCCTATTTGCTGTTGTTTGGTCTTGTAGTTTTCTCATGACCCACCTTTTTATCCATGCCTGACTTTCTAGATATTTGTGTTCTTTAACGCCAGGAGGACTGATGTAGTACAAGACTGGTTTGAAATTTTGAATTTTCAACTGTTGAAATCATGCTGTTCTGAGTAGAATTGTCCTGGTTTAAGAATGGTATTCCCCAATTTAGTGTTCCTACGGAAACACTGCAAACCATGTGCTGCTTGATCATTCCCCCTCCTCTTCTTCCTCCTTCTGCGATGGGCTGGAGAGGAGAATTGGAGTCACAAAAAGTAAAGATCATGGGCTGAGATACGGACACTACTGGACACAATGATGAAATAAGACAATGAACTGTAGCAGCAACAATATTAATGACAGAGTGCGCAAGGAAGAAAAGTGATTGATTCACTTGTGATTGCACACTGTAGAAACCCCCAGCCATACCCAGTCCCTCTGCCACGCCACCCACAAAGGAGCCCTTCCCCTGTCCCCAGAAAATGACATGAGGTGTACAGAATAACCTCCAAGTCCTAGCCATGCCCACTCCTGGCTACTGCAAAAATTAACCCCGTTCTGGCCAGAACCAGGGTAAAAATATAGTCAGGTACATGCAAACTTGAGGAGCAAGCTTTGTACTTGAAATCAGTGTTGATGATGCAAGATGCGACATCTTTCTGAAGAGAACAAATGTGTTAATTAAAATATAATGACTTCTGTTTATTACATGTAATCTGGAGTCCATATACAAATGATCAAATTTATGATTAATTTATGACTGGAAGTCTAATGCAAGCCTTGGTAGTGGAAAAGAACATAACCATAACGGAAAAACTTTTCTTAGACGGAATATATAAGTTTCTTCACTTAAAAAAAACTGAAGCCAACTACTTCATAAGTCATATGATGTGCTAACATGATGTGATATCCAGATTGTCTTTTAAAAATATGTAGCATACTTGACATAAGTATTTTTGATTAAAATGTTCTAATGTTGAAACTTTACAGATTAGAAAGAGAGTGTTTCTCCTCAAAAAATCAAATTAAAGAAGTGATTGAGGAAAAGAAGAAGGTAATTATAGACCTCTCTGTAAGACTAAGGAATGCTGAAAAAAGCTGCAGAGAATTACAGAGCGAACTTGAAATGGTAAGACAAAAAGCCTATGGCACTTGTTAAGGTTTTTTAAACATACTCTGAACATATTTGGCATTTGCTGGGCTGAGCTGTGGAATAAATCTGACTTTCCATTACTCTGATTTTTATTTATATTATTTTGTTTTGTGAAACAAGAGTAAATATAGATAAGATACTGGAGAAGCTAATTCCAAAATGCATTTTAAGTGATACACTAAGTGTTTAATTGAGGAGTAATTTGCAGAAAACAACTATTGCAAAAGTATGGCTATGAGTCAAGAGTGACCAGTTTTTGCATTCCTAATGAAGAAGGCAATTTGTGGATATGGATTATGATTTTGTGTGAAGAATTTTCTATCTTCCTATTCAAGTATTTTTTCCTCTGGCTTGATTAGTTACCATCATAGACTTGCATATTTCTATTTCACATAATGTTTTTAGTGTAAGCATTTGACCGCAAAAACTGTTTGAAAATGTCTTCTTTGAAAGTGACGAACCTTTTAGTTTATTGGAGTTTTTTTGTTTAGTGTGCATTTGTCGTATTGGATGCATTTTACAGGATTATTTTCTGAAATATTTTTCCATTTATATGACCAGTTTGTGCCTTTCCACTGTCTCTACACACCCAACTTTGCATATCAATTTTGCTATCCTCTTTAATAGCAGAAGGGTCAAAGCAAAAAGCTTAGGATATCTTCATTAATGACATAGATGAAGGGATGGGAGTGCACCCTCAGGAAATTTGCTGATGACACCAAGCTGAGTGGTGCGGTTGACACCCCTGAAGGACAGGATGCCATCCAGAAAGACCTAAACAAACTGGAGTAGTGGGCACATGAAAACCTCATATTATTTATCAAGACCAAGTGCAAGGTCCTGCATCTGGGTTGGGGCAGCCCCTAGTGTCAACACAGGCTGGGGGATGAACAGATGGAGAGCAGCCTGGCCCGGAAGGTGCTGGGGCATGAGAGGGTGGATGTGACCCTGCTGAGAGAAAGAAAGCCAAATACATCCTGGGCTGCATCCAAAGCAGCCTAGCCAGCAGGGCAGGGGAGGGATTCTATTCCCTTTGCTCTGCCTGCTCTGCTCTGCTCTGCTCTGCTCTGCTCTGCTCTGCTCTGGTGAGACCTGCAGGGCTGCATCCAGCTCTGGGGTCCCCAGCACAGAATGGACATGGATCTGTTGGAGCATGTCCAGACGAGGCCACCAAGTTATCACAAGGATGAAGCAGCTCTGCTATGAGTCAGCCTGGAGAAGGCTTTGGGGTGGCCTTATTGTGACCTTCCAGTACCTGAAAGGAGCTTACAAAAAAGATGAATATAGACTTCTCAGATGGGTATGTAGTAACAAGACAAGGGGAATAGCTCCAAACTGCAAGAAGGTTTTCGTCATATATTTGGAAAAAAGTCTTTATTGTGAGAGTTGTGAGGCACTTAAACAGGTTGTTCTCATAAAAGAGAAGTTGTGGATGCCTTGTTCTTGGAAGAGTTCAAGGCTGGGTTGGATGGGGCTCTGAGCAACCTGGTCTAGCATTAGAACTAGATGAACTTTAAGGTTCCTTCCCAACTAAGCTCTTCTATGATTCTAGGATCTACAAAACCTTATTTCTCTTCATTGTATAGTATCATTTCCAGTATTTCTATACTTAGCCATTTTTTTCTCTAAGCATATAAATTTCTGTTCTTGCTTTCTCTTGGACCTATGAGTGTAGGAGATTACCATGATCTCTTCCCTGCTACTGGCAGGTATTGTGCTATTCAGTATATAGGAGCAGAGATCTGTATCAGAGAGTCTTCAGGTTTGCTAGTGTCTCTTCTTCAGCTGATGAAGTTATTCCATATATTGTCTTAGTGTTATCCACTTCCCAAGTAGATTTGTAATTAGTAAATTGAAGAAAAAGAAAATTAAAAAAACCTGGTTTTCCTTTGGGAGGACACAGCTTCTTCAATGCAAGCACTAAAGTATTAAAAGACATTTGCTGCCTTAGTCAACCTGAAAAAATAATTTTATCAGGCACAAAAAGAATAGAAAGAAAAATTCCATAGTAAAATGTATGTTATACCTGACAAGAATTCAGGATGAAATTGTATTCATGCTTAAGGTTTTGTGGTAATGACAACAGTATTAAATGGTGTACTCAAAATGAATGTTGTGTTACTAAAAGTAAAAACAAATAGATTGCCCCACTTGAAAGAACTGTCTTATTCATAAAGCAGGTTTTTAAAATTGTTTTACTGGAATTATTTCAAGCCACAAGACTGTCTTGGACAGGTAATAAAAATACTAATTTTCTGAAGATTTGTATTAGTGATCCCCTGTGGGATTAGATTTTTATCACCTTTGATGGCTTTGTATTTTTCCTGAAGACTGTTGTTATTTGATTGGGAAGCAAGAGTGCCTGTGTGTGGTCTTGTTTACTCAGTACAGACAGTAAAGACAGCTTTTTTGTTACTTTTCTTCCCAAAATCAAAAAGCAGGAGGCTATAGCAGAAGGTAAGTATAAATAACATTCAATATACTGTTATTAGGCTTCCCTTTACTTATACTAAAATTGTATGAAATTGTCAGTGCGTTCTCTTCCCTTTATTTCCACCTCCTGTTTTCTTGATCTGTTAATTACTTTCTTATATTTTGTACTATTACTAGACATCCTGAATACATCTTTTCCACTTCAGTCTTGTAATCTTAAGTTGTTTTCTCATGGTTAACGTACAAGGTAATGTTTTTTTTTGTAAAATATTTGTATGATTAAAAAAGTACATTATTTTGAAACTTTATATGAAAAAGTGCTTCTTTTTTCCTTAGTCATCAGTTGAATGTACAGTAAAGTAGTTATTCTGCTTGTAATTTTAAATATCAGCATGTGGCAGATGTTTGCCAGAAACAGACGTGGGTCAAATGTGATAGGATCTGTTACTATAAAACAAAATTTCTTATGTATGCTCAGCATGAGAAAGCTCCCAATATTTACATTATGTTTACTTGAGGAAATTGGTCTCAAGCTTGTCATTATTTCTAGCTAGGGTTTCTGGAAATTTTTAGTTTCAAGAGTAGGAATTTAGAAAAATGGCCATTGTGATTTACCACTTGGTTTAAACTGAGACAGCCCCAGCTGTATTCCTGCCCCACAGAAAAAATAAGAAGTATCTTTAGGAGTTTTAAGTTACTCAGGACATTTATATTTCTAGTACCTCATAGTGGATCTTAGAATGGGACAAGCAGGAGATGTTAAGCCTTTATTTTCTGAGAAATGCAAATTGAAATTTGGCAAACTTGCCAGTTCACCAGAATGCACATTAGGAAAGTGAAATAATTAAAATGTTGCATCCTAGTATAAATTCCTTTAATTTGGAAGACGTATCTATTCATTTCCATCTCTTTTTATAGATTCTATCAGAACTAACATAATTTGTATATAATTTGCATAACAGAATGCACACAGCTTTTCTTTTCCGCCATGGCATGTAAATCTTTCTCTTACAGCCATGCCTGAAGTCGTGCTCTGTTTGTGTCTCAGCTGTCCATAAAAGCCTTGTAGGTTATCGTACACTGGATGTCCGAACAGAAATGTTTGAGAATCTAGTTCCAGGTCATACACATTAAGCATTGTTCTTTAACAGAAGTTGCCTAGGTATTGACTGAACAGACAATGAAGTACCCTGAGGATTATGTTCTACAACTTCTGTGGAGTAGAAACTGGTACACAATGGCAAAGATGTAAATGTCATCTAGGCAATTTAATATGGACAGTTTCTTTCAGTTAAAAAAAAAAATCCCAGTCATGATACACACTCTCATTTAAT
The DNA here is from genome assembly GCA_013400435.1 of Pycnonotus jocosus. Lineage (NCBI taxonomy): Eukaryota > Metazoa > Chordata > Aves > Passeriformes > Pycnonotidae > Pycnonotus > Pycnonotus jocosus. The sequence goes on along the minus strand of VWYP01004240.1, from coordinate 19,568 downwards.
TCTGTGCTAATGGTTGTTAAGTGTTGTTTTACCTTGATTGTTTTTTTCTTGCTCTAACATAAAGGGGAGAATGTTTCTTCCCAGGTGTTACTTCTGTTATTGTCCTAATGTAATAAGACTAGTTAATCTGAAGCATATGCTGAAATGATCTTCTGCAAACAAACTAATTTTGTAATTTATTTGGGAAGTGCAGAGATCACTCAAGCTATGATGTCCTGGTGTTGGAAGACAGGCATCTAAAATTTAAAGTTGCAGTTCTCAAAAATTTTTCTCTGACTTGGAAAAAAAATTAACCTCAAAACCCAAAGAGATACTTCATAACATTCTCTCCCACCAAACGTTCTTACAAATCTCTTTTTATGGGACAGGAATGGTTGCAGTAAAACTTTAGCTGAACTAAAACTTTAGTAAAACTTTAACTTTTACTTTTTCAGTAAAACTTTTGATTAATTTGTAAGTCTAAGACTAAATTTCTTGAGAGCTTGTTCTTAATTTACATGTGGCCAGACTCTTCTATAGATTTTTGAATATTCCAGCTAATATAAGAAAATAAAAGAAGTATTCAATAGTTTGATAACTGGAGCAAAAATTAATAGTAGCCCAAGGAGAGAGTTTGTCAGTGACGGTTTTGTTTTGTTTCTTGTAATACAATTTATGCCGGCTGAAATACAATTTCTGTCTGCTGAAAATTTTGTGCCACTTTTCTGCTTTACAGAGCATCACTTGAGTAAAACCTGTGTTTTGTGAAATGTGGTGCAGTCATTTGTATTTCTGTAAATGCTTTGATTTGCTGCCCCCAAGGTCATGCCTGGTAAACATTCTGACACTTGTGTAAAGAATTTACATAAGCACTTTTCAAGGAGTATCTGAATATGCTGCTCCTTGGTGCTGTGTGGATAGTTCTGGATTTGGTTCTTACTCTGCTATTGCCAGTTGGAATTTGTACTGCAGACTGAGGAGTGAATTATTCCATGTGCAAGAGAGTCCCCTCAGGAACCCCTTGTAACTGTAAACTAAGTAGAGAAAGTTCCTCAGGAATTAAGGCAGTTCATTGTACAGCTGGACCCCAACTCCCTGCATACTACTGCAGTGTAGTTTGTTAAGGTAAGGCCTCAAAGGTAAGGCCTGCCCACATGTTTATTTTTTAAAAATTATTGAACTAGAGATAGAGATGCATATTTGCAGTATCAGGTTCTGTGGGTTGTCCTGGAACTGTGCATAGAGTTTACATTTATTTTAGTCAACCATGGCCTTTGCAAAATGCTGGAAAAACCATGGGCCATCATTTCTGTATGGGAACAGGAACAAAAATCAAACACTGGTAGTTAAGGAAAATATGTCTACAACGAATGTAGTAGGAACTTGTCCAGATAAATAAAAATACTCTTCTGGAAGATTAACCCAAGTCTGACAGTGAGTGGAAGAATTTTATAGCAGTTGGTTTTCAGAATAGTTCAAGTTATCATTACAGATAAGGATAGAAAGTATTTGGAAAAAAGATTTTCTCCTCATTGGAGTCTACAGTATTTTTAATGAAAAAACGTTTGGCTTCTCTCTAATTTCTTTCAAAGTTCATTTCTGTTTTGAAATTAGTCCTCAAGAGGTTTTTTTTGATAATAGGAGCCTTTTTTAAGGCTATGAAGCTTGTTTCAAGGAAGCATTTTATATGCTAAAATTTAGCATCTGTTCTGAGTTCAGGAAGTATAATTTTTCTCCCATGTTATTAGGTTTTTTGCCTTCAGTTTGGAATATATTGTGAAAAAAGGGAAGTGTCTTTGGGAAGTATGGGAAATACTCTAGTGTATTTTGAGAATTCAAAGTTCTCAAGCGTTCATGGAAATTTCACTGATCTCAGAGACATGGAATTCCCAAGGGCAGTTTTTTCCAGTGAAGACTGAGGTGAAGAAAGCAATGAGAAGCCTTTTTCTTTCTCCTAGTCACCAGATCACTGCCTCATTAGCAGTGGGCCCACATTTTGTGTAGTTCTTCTTTTGCAGGTGATGTTTCTTCAGAAATCTCTTTCTGTTGTTCTTCACATCCCATGCCAGATTCAACTTTAGGTGGATTTTGGCATTCCTAAACATATCCCTCTAGGCTTTAACAATGTATCTGTATTTCTTCCAAGTTTACTATGTCTGTACAACCTTTTTTATGCTTCCTATTAATACTTGAATTTAGTCAGGAGTTCCCTGCATATCCATACAGACCTTGCCTTTGGTTTTCAAGATTGTTTTCAACCATTGCTGTCTAGGTTTAGAATGGTCCATTCTGGTGTAGAGGAAGTCAAGCAAAGTCAGCAGAAGATTTACTTTACAAATATTCTTCCACCTTTTTCTAGTAATGTGGTCTGTGAAGCAAACTCTCTTTATATAAAGGCTTTAGTAATTTTGTCAACTGATTTCCCTTTTGAAATAGCCTAGGAAACAATTACACCTCTATATGTCCAGTAGTTCTATGGGAATGGCAAAACATGTTGATGGATGGAGTTGTTGAGAAGGATTGTAATCACATCTCCTGTAACAGTCGAATCTGTCAGCTGCAATTGATTGTGTTTGACTCTATATTCGTGCACTCCATTTTCTTTTTCAATGTAAAGCATTATGCACACTCCCTGTGTTTGTTCAGGCTGAAGAAAACCAAGAAAATAATAGCTACTGCTGTAAACTATCAAGTGGGTGCTGGTGGAGAAGATGGAACTATGCTCTCCTTAGTTCTGTGCATTAGGAGTATAAGAGAAAACAGGGAAGTTGTAATTTCCTGTAAGGGGAAAACAGAAAACTTCACAATGCGGATTGTGAGATACTGGGAGAGGCTGCCTGGAGGGTTTGTTGAAATGTCGTCTTTGAGGATACTCAAAACTTGACTGAACAATTTCAGAGCCACCTACCTTACTTCAACCATACTGTGCCCTGACTGGGGAGTGGGACCAGATGACCGCCACAGGTCCTATCAGCTTAAATTCATGAGTTTATGGCTCTATACATTCTTATTAGATAACTGTCAGTGAGACATAAGAAAGCAGATCAATAATAGATCCTTTTGGGCTGTGCCTGGATTTTTAGCAGTGTAATTTACAGTGGTTTTTTCCCTTCAATTTCTGGTAAGGAAGACTGTGATTCAAAATAAAATTAGAAAGGAAAGGTACTAAATATTTTGTAGTTCAGGTGTAGAGAGACTGGATAGTCTAATTTCCTTTTGATCTTTATTGCTGTTGAAAAAGGGACTAAAATTGACTTAGGAAGTGTAGATGCAGTTAGCAAATGAAGCACAGAGAAGTGGTAAAGGCTGAATAGACTAGAACACACTGACTAAATTATGGTAAATTAACTAAACAAAATGGAAAAATTGGATGAGAAGATTNCAGTATTTTATGTAAAAAGAGTACTTATTTTATTGTGATGTTCTAATATTTTTATATTTTCTTACTTTTAATTTGTGAGGTCTTTGAGATGATGTAGATGAACATAAATTACTTTAATGTGCTTGCATCCCATAAAATATTTTTACTGAATCTCAACATTTACATCTATTTATATAGATACATCTATACATCTAATTATATAGGTAAGTTTATGGAGTAGGAATTAAACCTTGGTTATTTTTCACTATATAGAAGTGATTTGGAAATTCTTTATGAAGTGTAGTACAAACTCTCACACAAGGAAAAGCGTGTAAATGCTACAGGGGACCTAACACTGAAATACACATATGAATAATATATTAGTTGATATACAGTACATATAATTAAAATTGAAAGAGTAAAGCAAATTTATAAAATATTTAAACTGAATAGTGAAGAAGACTGCAGAGAATTAAATGCATTTCTTGGTTTTTTTATCCTGACAGTTATATGCTACCAGTATGTAGCAGTTTTCCTGGGGAAGATGCTTTCCACACATAAGAAATTGCCTGCGTTCTTTGACATGCAGTGAAGCATAACTAAAGCAACAGTTCCTAGTTATGATAAAAAACAGTAGAATTTTGCTCAGTAAAAAAGGTTAACTTTCCAGTACCAAGTAGAAATGGAAATCATGCAAATATGTGTTACAATTTAGAATGAAAATAAATTGAGCAGTTAAAAGTCTAAAAATTGAGCAGTTAAAAGTGACATCTTTGACCATAACCTTTGTTGTAAGAAAATTGTGAAGTTATTTAAATCTAGTTTCCCTTTGAGTTGGGGTGGGGGGTAGGGGTGGTTGTTTTTAATTTATTTTTGCTGCTTTTAGATTTTCTAAATTGCTGAGGTATATTACTTTTTGTCCATCAGCAGCTAAAATCATACATTTCTTTGAGAAGTCAAAACTACATATACCCAAAAGTATCTTGGTCTTGTCTGGAATTATGGATGCATATCTTTGAAAACTGCAGGTTATAATATCAGATATAAATTGAAGGAATGATTTGGTATAGTCTTTCTACTGTAGTGATTTAAAAAATCTGCTGTGGAACTTTTCTGGCCTTGAAAAATTTAGTGTCTTGATTTGAACAATAGGCTGCACATAGTGAAGAGCTTTCTTTAAGAAAATTCAGTGAGAGGGTCTAAGAACTCTGTAGCTTTATGTTCTGCGAGTAAGGATGAATTTTTGGTATTGAAGAAATTCCTATCTAGCATGGAACATATTAACAATTGAAGTAGGCAGGTTTGCAATGAGAATAGGTGTGGGATTTGACTGAGTGCCAAATCATGGATTTCTAGCCTGTCTGCCAGTAGTTTGGTGTCTTTCTGGATGCCCTTGTAGGGTGTAACAATAGATTTTACTGCTTGCATAGATGGACAGAATGTAATGTCCATTAAGATATACTTCTAAAGCAGAGGAAGATGAAGAATTAAATTTTTGTACAACCATCTTTTGTTTTGCTTTTAAAATTCTTTAGTTTTATATTGTGTATTACACAGTTCTTATTTGTTATGTCATGCTATGTCTCTTAGCTCAAGAAAAGACATAAAAAGAAATATAGCAGAAATTTAAATTTAAAGAGGAACAAGTATATCATTGTGATGTATATTTCTTCTGTTTACTTATTTTAATATGTTCTTTCCCCACCCTCTCTTGTCTTGTCTGTTCCTCCTGTCAAATAAAGGCCAAGAAACACCAGGTCTTTCTAACAGAGACGTATGAAAACAACATGAGAGAGCTGGAGTTACTCTTGGACAGCTTTGCTATGTCAGGCCAGCGGACAGCAGGTTAGTTGAAGGTATAAAATGACAGATGCATCTGTCAATGTTCCAAAGTCACTACATTGTGGGAATTCTGCAGATGCCTCTTCCATTCCCTCTTCTCAACATGCTTTGATTTGATGACATGATAAGAGCAGTTCTCACAGCAGTCAAATGGCCTTGCTAGCTGAGAAAGGGTGACGGATTGTGGACCTGCTGTTGTCAGCCCAGAGCTTGATTTACAAATGCTGAGGTGTATATGATCGGTCAGAAAAGGGCTCACTTGCTGTGCTCTAAATCCAACTGAGAAAAAAGTCCTTACAGTATACCTGCAAAGGGAACAGATGTTTTGCCTGAACTGAGCCAAATTCTGAGGCAACCTTCAGCAACTTAAAGGTCATATATTCAAAAAGGTTGTGTAGGACACATGATGCAACACAATAGTTTATTGTGGACCAGTACTATGTTACATTAATTTAATCTGATATAGAACAAATATTTCTCTGTTTTCATTAAAATAAATTGTAAGTCAGTGGTTGTCGCTTTGCTACCTGGCTTTATATTTAATTATTGTATCAGACTTAACAAACTACTGCCTAGTAATGTGTTTGAAGTAGTGGCTAACATAAACAAGCTGAACTTAAATAAACATCAAGATTGTGGCTTTTTAAAATCTGAAAACTGAACAGTTTTTAAGATCTTAATTTAAAACTATAATTCCTGTTAGAAAAATTACATACTAGACACAAAGTGCTTCTAATTTACAGTGAAAGTAAACTAGAAGAAAATAAGTCAAATGTGGCTTACAGAGGACATGGGTTTATTTTATGTATATCGTGATACGTTTTTGCACTTTTTAGCAATGATAGACGTAAATGGGTTGCTAAAACCCTTTTAAATGAAGATACGTTTTTTGGGTCTTCACAAAATGATTTTTTAGGGCCTGGTGCTGTTAAATTTCAATAAAGAAACAACTTCTTGGGATTTCTCTTGTCCTTAAAAGATGAGCTTGAATTCTGTGATGCATTGATTTCTTTGCATGGGCTATATGCTTTTTTGCTTTGGAACTGGTATCAGTTTTATTCTGTAATTATAAATGTAATTACCATGATAATACCTGTAGGTTTACAGTTGAAAAGCTATTTCAGACTGTACATTTTCCACAGTTTTGCAAAGTTCCACATGCTCAGAAGGACTTAAGTAACTCTCAGGGGAGCTGGATGCTGCTGCCAAAGTGCAGTTTGCAAAGCAGCAATTGTCTTTTGGATAGTTAACCTTGCTGAGAACAGCTTTGACTTGTTTCTATAATATTAGAAATTCAATAACAGTACCTTCAGTATTAATTTACTTTGTTTGAGGTAAACTTTTAAACTAATTTAAATAGATCTTTTTTTTCAAGCTTTAGCATCTCTGAAGAGGCTCTTGAGACAGATAGAACTCAGTTTTGCAGTAGATCGACTGAGTCTTTACAGTCAATTACAGTCTTTTAATATTAAAATAGACATTGACTAAGACATTTGTTCTACATATTTGCTATGCTTTTACGATTGAAACTTAATTTTTAATGCTTTTGCATTATTATATTATTACTCTGGTGTACTTAGACATTTTTGTATCTAATAATATTCAAATTTAAAAAAAATTATTGTTATTATATTTGAAATAGGAATGGCTAGATGCCAGTAAAAGTAAAAATCTTAAATAAATCTTTGTAGTCTAATTGCTAGATGAGGGGCTGCATGAGCCACATGAGGAGATCTTTCTTGTTCTTGTGGTCAACATTGAACTCAAGAGGTTGAAAGATCTACTTAAACATCTGTCAGTATTAAAGATCCAACACTAAAGATCCAGCCCCTTAATTCAAGTGCTAATTAGTCTGTGATTATTAGGGTATACAGTAAAGAGAAAATAATACTGTAGTTTTAAGAGTATGTCATAGGTTGGGCTGATGGGGCTGATGCTGGTCTAATGCCAAGCACCCATGAGAGGTGCTAACTCATGCAGCTGGACAGAGGAGAGAGAATTTAATGAAGAGTTCATGGGTTGTAGTTAGGACTAGGAGAGTTCACTCATCAAATACCGTCACAGTCAAAACAGGCTCAACTTAGAGATATGACACGAACTTACTACTAACAAAATCAGACCGGGATACAGACAAGTAAAACAAACCTTTTAAAAAACACCTGCCCTCTACCACTCCCTCCCTGCCAGCTCTACCTCCTACCCCATCAGCACAAGGAGACAGGAAATGGGTGTTAAGGTCAGTTCATCACCCGTGCCTTCTCCTGCTGCTCAGGGAGAGGAGTCATTCCCCTGCTGCACCATAGGGTCGCTCCCACAGGAGGGATACAGACCACTGAGAATTTCTCCAACCTGCCTCCATCTCCTGAGCAACAGCTCTCTGCAAACTGCTGCAACGTGAGTCCCTTCCACAGGCAACACTGTTCCCAAAACTGCTGCAGCGTGGGTCACTCTTCCATGGGGTGCAGTCCTTCAGGGACAGGCTGCTCCAGCCTGGGAGCAGAGCCCTCTCTCCACAGGCCTCCCACAGGATCACAGCCTCGCCCAGAGTACTCACCTGCTCCAGTACGGGGCTCCTCTGTGGGCTGTGGGTGGATCTCTGCATCCTTGTGGAACTCCGTGGGCTGCAGGGGCACAGCTGCTTCACTGTGATCTGCACCAGGGGCTGCAGGGGAATCTCAGCTCTGGCCTGGAGCACCTCCTGACCCTCCTCCTGCACTGACCTTGGTGTCTGCAGGGCTGTTCCTCTCACATGTTCTCACTCCACTCTTTTCTGACCACAGTTACAACTGCACAACAACTTTTGTTTTGATTTCTTCTTAAACCTGTTATCACACAGGCATTACCACCATTCTAACTTGCCCAGCCTTGGCCAGTGGCACATCCATCTTTGGAACCACCAGGAATTTGCTCTGTCAGACATGGTGGAAGCTTCTGGCAGCTTCTCACAGAAACCACTCCTGAAGCCTCACCAACTACCAAAAACCAGCCCATGCCAACCCAATACAGATTAAAACCTAAATAATTTTAGAAAGCTTTTTTTTTTCTTTATGCATGTCAAAATAACAAGCATAAATCAATGTCTTCTCCTTTTCCAGTGACCTTTATAAATTTTCCAGAGCACTGTTATTCTTATTGGTTCATTTGCATGAATTGACTTTGTATTTTCACAGTTTATCTCATTTTGCACTTATTCAGCAACAGGGTATGTTCTTAGGGATGTTTGTCTTCAGGAAAAAAATAATTATGGTTGTAGTAATCTGAAAAAAAGGTGAAATGAGTTAAAAGTTCTAAGAGTGTTAGCTGCCTTGAGTTAGCATCATTTAATACAGGCCACCAGTACTGTTTTGGTCAAAAATCTAAAACACAGCACTATATGAGCTGGTATGAAGAAAATTAACTCTTTCCTACCCTGACCCAGTAAAGCTAGTGGAAAGTCTGAAATGGCAGGTTTAAGGGTTTATTCACTTCTATACTTATGCAAGACTCATATGGAACTTGGCATTTTCACCAAAATCTTCTGTCAAACTCTTCGGCAATGCTGGGCGTACACAAGTACTGGATTGGGTTTTCTGTCTCATTGTTGACATGTGCCTCTGCCACAACAGAGTGCATTTGGATTATGTTGAATGTCTCCTTCACAGTTGTACGAAGACAGACAACATTTAGGCAGCATTAAAGTCATAGGTTTGATTTCAGCTAATGCAGGTAGGCTGAATCTGATATTTCTATTGCAGATTGAGCTGCCTAGAAATAGGGTTACAGCAAAGGCAAGGAATGACAGCATGGGATGTTTACTGATAAAATTCTAATTTTGGCAAACATGATATTAATAACACCATTGCAGGCTGGGACTTAAAATATGAAAATCCATTATTTAGACAGTCTGACAAAAACTATGGCATGGTAGATAACTCTTGGACTGACTTAATAGGTATTGTCTTAAACTGAATGACAATTGTGTGTTACCACTTTGCTAGAACTACAAGTATGAAAAAATAGTGGGTTGGTTTTTTCTGGTGTTTGTTTTGTTTTGTTTTGCAACAAGATCAATGCAGAATGTTCCTACAATAGGTAGTAGTGAGAAGTTGGTCTTGTAAAGTGAGAAGGCTAGGCGGGAGCTCTGTGCATAGTTATAGCTGTGGTTATGTGATAAAAACTTACAGTAAGGTGACACTTGTCACTTTCTTCAATGTGAAGTTTCCTCAAAAAAGGTCAGATTTTGTGAATTCTTCTTAGATTGGTTTCAAGTGTAACATTGTTGTTTGGGATATTTCTAGGATTCACAGGGCTCTGAAGTGTCCTTAAGAAACTCTTGCTTTTCCCTGACTCTACAGACTTTTAGAAACTGTGGTAAGTAGGTGGAGTGGCTGATAGGACAGGGCAGCGGTCTGTCACTGGGATGTGCATGCTGTAGAGCAAATCTTACTCTTGTTACTGAAAGTAATCTTACAAGTAAGTATGTGTTGCTTTGGCTAGGTGGGACTTTGACTGTAACACCTGGTCCAGCCTGAATAGCACTTTACACTTTTTGGTGTTATCAGAGGTTGGGAGAGAAGAGGCTAACTAATTTAAAGAAATTTCCAAATGGCAGTTGGCAATAAGTTCTGACTTGTGCACTTAAGTAAGTTTTCTACTGAGTTCTATTGTAGGCATTATGTGTAGCCTACAGGAGAAATGTCATCATTTTTATACAATGCATTAGTAGTATATGGGGCATATTAGATGACACTAATTATAGAATTCTTAAAAAATACTCTTCAAGTATATAAGTACACTTCTTCTAGCTGATAAAATTTTTTGGAGAGCCAAAGAAAAGGCTCAAACTTTAGTGTCTGATTTGACTTTATGAGCCACTCTGTGTAAATTGCTTAATGGTACTGGTGATAAACACCTGTATCATTGTTCAGTTGTCATGGGAATTAGGATGATTCAGCCTTCCTGGATTTAAAATGCCACAGATATTTTCACTTTTGCAAAATAAGGTTGCTATTAGTGTCGGTAAAGATAGTTTTGCTTATAGAACATGTTAAAACTTGTTGAAAAGTTGATACTATAATGTACTACAAAGTAAGTGATAAATGGTTCTTAGGAATATAAATATTGCTGCAAAGAATGATCTGTCAGTAACCTAGTATTGTGGTATAACACCAGGGAAAAAAGAAAAGTTTGTTCTTGGAAACTGAATATCAGCTGACATCTTGTGACCTCTCAATCAATACAGTGTTGTTTTGCTTTCTTGGCACATTGTTCTATGCACTTTGGAATGGTCAGACTTGTTCATATGTCCCTAATTAAGGCAACAAGATCAGAAATCTCATAATAAATAAGTTTAGTGTATATGTAAAATGGATATATCAGATTTATAATTCAACTATTCTGTAGGACTCTACAGACAGATAATATTTTTTGTCAGTTCCTTTAGAATAAAATTCAAGATAATTTAAAATGTTTTCAAGTCTTCTCCAAGTATAACATAATCCTATGATCTTTGGCTCAGTAAGGCTCTAAGTAAATGAAGTACTGCATTACTATATGCATGCCTAGTCACAACAGCAAAATAATGTCAGGAAAAGTGTAATATTCTCAGCTTTCAGACATGTTTTTCAAAGTGTATAATTGTGTGGTTTTGAAGTTGACTTGTCTGACTGAATGACACAGGCTTGACCACAGTAGAAATAATATATGAGACTGCATACCAAATGCATTAGGTATAAATGTAATCCATAATTTACAGTTTAGTGTCTTGTATTAATGCTTTTATACAAGTGTCTTTCAGCTGTATTTGCTGTGAAAGCATGGCTATACAGGGGTATCTCTCAAGGCAAAGAAGGCTGCTCTTCAGTGTTCTGTATTGTCACTGAAGCCCTAACTAATTCTAATACTTGGCATCCAGGGTGAGTAGTTTTCTCTCAGTGGCTTTAAGGCTTAATTTTTGTTCCGTGTTTTCCTTCAGGCACTTGTGAGGACAAAGATAAACCTCTGAGCTGCTCTGTCATTGAGACTTTGAGGTGTACCTTGACAGCTTACCAGAACAAGCTGGAAGATACATCTAATGAGGTAACACTTGCAGTGTTTGGCTCTGTATGTATTGCATTTGGCCTGCAGCAGTACATAAACTTTGCTTGTAAAAAACAGCAGAAGAGTGGGAATATTGAGTTGACAGCTTCAAGTATGCCCAACGAAAAAGTCTCTGTCGTTACTATTTCTCTAAGCTTGTCTTACAGTGAAATTTCACGTTTGTGGGGACAAGGACAACAGTTTTTTGTCTTTCTAGTTTAATTTTGTTTTCTTGTTCATTCTTTTGGGGTTGTTTTCAAAAAACATTAAGGATAACAAGACGTTCATATATAGGATTGTAGTTAAAAGAGGATGGTCTAAGAGGGCAGCTGCATATACTGCAGTGTTCCTAACTACACAATGGTTGAGCTTCAGCAGTCACTGCTACCAGTTATGTAAATGATCATGCTCCCCTGTACTTCTAAAACTTGTATAATTTTCTGAGGAGAGTGTGTTTTCAATGGATTGTCTTCAGGAACTATTTTGCTGTCATTTCAATTAAAATAGGACTGTTAGAATACTGTTTTTAAGTTATCCAAAAAATAATGGAAATATTTCAATTTTGGGAGTCTTACCCTTGAAAAAAATAAGGAAGTCCTACTGTCCTTTTATATCACTGACTGAGAAGTTACAGTTTTGCATTTATTTTGTTGTGTATTTTGCTAGTCTGACTAAATTACTCCTCTTGGGTGTAAATGTTTTATTAATTTGTGGCTTTAAAGGCTGTAGAAAGAAGTTAACTGCATCATTAAAACTTTTTGTACAAACTTGTGATTAGTCTTTGAATAAAACTGGCAAATACAGAAAGGCAAGGTATGATAAGATTGTAAAAGTGCCAGCACTCTATTTCATTTCTAGGTTTTGTCTTTTGTTTTGACAAATGCATAGTCTAGCCAGTCACTGAACACATTAAAATAATTAAAAGGTTAAAAAAAAAAAAAAAAAAGTAAAGTATATCAGCTTTACCCCTTTTATTGGGAAAACAATGGTCTCCCACAAGACCTTTGAGTTTGTTCAAAGGGCACAAAAATAAGTGACCATGGAAACAATTATACTTTTTAAACAGCAAGCACTGTTAAATCTTTCCCAGCAAGATAAGAGAACT
>VWYP01004239.1:139897-240097 GCA_013400435.1 Pycnonotus jocosus | reverse complement strand
CTGCACAAATTTTATTACATTTATTTGCATGAGTATCACAGAGCTAATTCTTTTCACAGCCAATAGGGAATTACAATTAATGTTGCTATGCATATCATGCTGCCTCATATCTTCTAGAAGCAATCTGGCACTAGACTTGTCAAGTTCTGAATTTAAGAATGGGCACTATTCAAAATTAATTTAAGAATTAATCAAATATTTGAGCAGAAAAGGTGATGGAAAAGGATCACTAGTGCATAATTTCTTTAAGTGACACTGAAGTCAAATTTCAGGTGTTCATTACTTGTTATTGCTGTAGAAAAGTGCTTGTGTCTTTTGCCTTCTTTTGACATTCTACCCAAGAATACAGAACTCCAATCTATTTCCACTGTCATCACAAACATGTACAGGTCACTTATTTTTCAATATCTCTGCTTAGCTTGTTTATAAAGCTAATCTGTATGAATGTTTGTTTGTAGAACTATAGAACATATTGTCTGTTTGTTTATAGAACTAATCTCTATGAAATGCCTGCACTGAGGCATGTAAAGGTCAAGAACTTTAAAATCCCCTTCTCCCAGTCAAGGTAACATTTTGAAGAAGCAGAAAGGTAAAGACAATACTGAATACAGGAAAGAATTACAACCTTCACTCCTTCCCTACTCCTAAGTCTTTCACATGTTATTTAAATATACAAATAGGAGGAACAAAGACTGCAAATGGCTCAGTAACTGCTGGAATAGACACTAGGTGTTATGGTACATTCTAAAAGGTTTTTCCTTTGAGATCTTATTAGCAGAGAAGACCAAAATGGCTCGACAGTCAAACATAAAAGTATTGACAGTCATATCTCTGAAGTCACTTACTCTATTCCTTAGCCAATTTCTTTTGAAGGGAAAGGTTTTTATAAATTTATATTAACACAGGTACTTATATTTTACCATTCTCTCAGAAATTTGTTTATTACACTAAATTTTCAATCCACCTCATAGAATGTAATCATTTCAGCATACACATGCAATCAGACAAAAATACCTCCAAACATCATAAAGGAAAAAATAAAAGACTGTATTTAAAAAATAAAAATTGAAAACAAAAAATACTTGCAGCATATAGTCTTTCTATGTGTATCTTATTGGCCATTAATATCACAGATAAAATTGATTACATGCTTTCACAAATAAGACCTTATGTTTTTCCCTTTTTCTAGTCAATCTATTGCCCTTTTGTAGTACTTCACATTGGAGTGGTTATCACTTGTAGTTAGAAAGAGGTTGTCATGACCAGATAAAGCACCATATTTGAATATAAACATTCAATCTGCACTTCTTTAAAAGCCCAGGAATCACACATGAATCCGTTCTCTTGCCTAAGAAGGGTTTTAATTCTTCATTACTGCTAGTACTTGTAATTGATGATAAAGCTGAGGATTTCTTGAGTGAAATAAATAAAATAACTTTCAGAAATGGAGGAGCAATGATACTGACTGATTCTTGAGGACTTTTAGTCTCACTACCCAAGACATAAAGACAGAGGTGAAACCAAGATGATGTCTTCTCATGGATGCTTCTGAATTACTACCCTAGGCTTTCATGGCTCTCTCCTGTGAATCTCATCTGTCATGGGAGCACTGGGGGATCTCAGACTCCTAGTTCTGCACAGAAACCATGGAAAACCAGTGCTATCAGAGCCACAGAAACTGCCATGCCCCTGAAATGAATGTTTTGGTAGAAATGTCCTCAGAGTCCTCCATAGAGAACTGAAGTAGGGAAGTCTCTGATAAAACAAAGAAATGGCAATACAGTAACTGATTCATGGCAAAGCCAGGGGCCTCAGCATCCAGGATCCCTACTCTCTGTAGAGACACAGGTAGATTTACAGTGCCCTGACACAACAGGCATTGCAGTAGCTGGGCTAATACACACACCAGGAGCTACCCTGGCCATTGCTAACGCAGGCTGCATTCATGTAGGGTGCACCCTCCACTCGGAAATCCAACATAAGACCACTCTTCTGATATACAGAAGACATTGTTTATTACTTACCAAAACAAAAGCTGACAGATGTAGGATTTGCATTTGTTTACAGTTCTCATATTTTTAATGCAAATTAAGCATATTATTCATCAAGGCATGTCATCAGTTGTATTCCCAATGGAAAAGAAATTAATAGAAACAGGTCTTACTATAAATTCTGATTTCTTGTCAAAAAGTTGACATAACTTATCAACTCCAATGAAGTTTCTCAGATTAGCTTATTTTGTTCCCTCCCACTGCATTGTAATATCTGATTGACTTAATGGCTCACTTTAGAAAATGGAAGCAATTAAACTCCTTTTTTTCCCTCTTCCTTCCAAAGTATCTATCACAACTGTTTAGTTAGGAATTACTTTTTTTTTTTAAAGATTAACTTTTGCTTTTCTTTTCCTATATCTCAGTGACTGGTTTTGAGCTAATGACAGAGTAATATTCAGAGAAAAATGGAAGTGATCAGGTTGACTGAATAAACTAATTTTCATTTCACTACATCTATTCTGTACTGGTAAGATGATAAGAAGTATATTTAAATTATTATATATTCCTTTCTGACATTGTGTAAATAATTGGCAACTAAATGGGTAAGTTCTCTGTTCTACCAACAGTGTAACAATTAGTACTTCTGCAACCCCAACAGCATTTCCCTATCTTCTTGAATTCTTCTATCAAGATTAACCAACCAATATTGTTAGAACTGGCTTGGAAGTCTTTACAAGTGCTTTTAAATTGAGTTCTGGCTATGTGTAAAGCCTTGCCTCTCCATCTGTCACTTCAAGTACCTTCTCAAGTAGCATCACCATGCTAACAAAATATGATGCAATGATAGAAGCATCATAAACACACATTTGAACCTCAGGTGTTCCAATAAAGCCCTGCAAAATCAAAAGCAACACAAACTCATTTCAGGATTTATATGCAAGATCATTTGTCATTTTAGAGATGAAAAAAGATGAGTTAAATAGAATTAATATATTTTTTTTCTGCACGTCTTGCAAAAGGCTTTATTGTTGACTTCAGGAGGAGAGACCATTCAAATTCAGAAACATAGGTTTTAATTGGTGGAATGAAAAGGGATGAAAATATTTGGCCATGAAACAGTAGCACACATGAAGAAATTAGTACCTCTCCATAATTAGAAATTATGAAATTCATACTCTCAGTGCTTAGGAAACTGTAAGCTTTACAGAGAAACAGCCAGACTGAATTTAAAAAATACTTCAGTCCTTTCTTCTTTTCTGCACTACAAACATTGACTTCCTTTCCTGAAATGTCACAAGAAATCTTTTCACATCACTCATTCAGATAGATTTTTAACTAACAGTGTATTTCAGCTAACGTTATTAGGAAGGGAAATTATATAGTATGCCCAAAAGAGTGCATTGAGATGCTCTAGTTTTTTCTTTGTATTACCATATTGTGATATTCAAAGAAAAGAGCATTAAAAGGTATTTTAATCTATTGAATAATGATGGCAAATACAAATTTTTTGAAAGATATCTCTAAAACATCAAACTTAGCAAATGGTAAAACCCCCAAAGTTTTATTAAAAATGCAAATAAGTCAGAATATCTTAATATTCACATGCTACTACAGTTATCACGTTAGGTTTAGGACTGGGAATTACAAAACTACATAACATGCTTTTTCAGTTTCTCAGCCAACTCCATGCAATGGCTTGCATTACATTGGCAAATTTTTAAGTTATCCATCAGACAATCATAAGTATTACTGTTATTGTCCAAAACATATGGGATCTATATTACATTTTTAGAAATTAAAAGTACATTGCCAGAGCATTCATGTATGTCCATTCCAATCAGCAAACGTGATATTCCTCACATATATTCAAGTTTCCACATACATGCTGCTTTTACTTTGTACATTCTCTCTTACATATTTTTCATTTTACATTTAGCAATTTGGAATACAGCAATTATTGATATGACAACTACCAAATTGCCTAGAATAATTTCCTTTCCCTCCCTACCTTTTTTTACCTCCTAAGCACATGTGGGAGGAAAGGATAATTTCTTTAGTTAGTGATCAAAATTCAAAAGAGGGAAAAGTAGCTTACAAAATTAACATCCACTTGCAATATTTTACTAGTTCAGGCTCCTGCAAAATTAAGTACGTACCAAGTCTTAGGAATCTGTCAAGGAGATTCAGTTATAGAGATATTTTGGGGGAGGTTTTGGCTGTCTCAAGACAGTGGGATCAAGACAGCATAATTTGTTTTACAATAGTAGATTGGCCTTTGTAAAATAATGACTTTCAAACACTGATTAAGGTGTAATTCAACTGCTGCTTCTCTTCCATCCTCCTAATTTGATTCATCTTATGCTGAATAGCTGTACATTATGTTGTAAAAGAAGAGCTCAAATCTGAACATGCCCTGATGACAGAAAGAGTAATGCAAACCATACTCTCTGCACGTATGGAATGCAGCACGTGAAGGTGCATTAAAATTACATTACTCACTTTAACAAAGTGTCTTTCGGTCTATTTGCAAACACTATTTTCTCCCATTTTCAAATAATTGTAGACTGTCAGAATGAGACGAAGTAGCTTTAGCAAGACTAAAGAATCAGAGTTCGACAATGTTAAAAATGTCAAAGGTTCTTGGCAGCTATATGTATTGAACTCAGGTTTTGTTCATTGATTTAAGGACAGTTTGGCTTTATTTGTAACATATGTCCTTTGGCAAACCAGCACTCAATTTGGTCACAGTCTGACAACTGACTTCAACATGAAAAATAATTTGTTGATAACATTTTTGCTGATTGTACAATCATTACAATAGTTACTAGCAGGAAACACTGTCACTTGGCTACTTTCACAGATAACATATTTGTGATTGGTCTGACCTCTCGATTCAGAACATGATGTCCTTCTGACATTGCTGCAATCATAGAAAAGTTGTTAGGAATGACTCCTAAAGGACTCAAAAGAACAAACAGTCATAGAGAGAAAGAATGAGGAAACAAACAACTTTAATTTGTTCTGAACTCATTTATACCTGAACGCATAGCATCTTTTTGAATGCTTTCATAATCATGCCAGTCCTTCCTTTTCAGGCCATCAGTCCAGGTAAAGAGCTGTCCATCTCCCAGCCCCAAAGGGAGTGTCTGTGAAAAGAGTAAACAAACAAACAAATAAATATATACATATGTATGTGGTTCATGTTATTACAGAGGAACCCTCATAATATGGCAGTAGCGATATTCAGTTTATTCAGTGCAAATATTGAAACTTTACTGTGCTAAATGAAGCTATTTTTCTAAATACTGTGAGAAAACAGTGAATTTAGTTCTCAACAAGCAATTATTTGAAGTATATCAAACATCTGGAGCTTAACATTTCTCTTTTCAGCAGTGTTCTGATATGACTGCTTGGCAAGAAGCTCATGGAGATTAAATGGACCACTTAAACCTAACAGGTTGCAAAAATGCCTTATCCTTCAACACATGAAGGACTTTGATTTTTTCCTTAAAGTATCACTTGTGCAAAATTAGAGTTACAGTTACTTTGCACTTTACAAAGTCCCCCTTTAATTTCTTTGTAAGTTGTTTTTTTTTTTAATAGCTGCCACTAAGTTATTGTTATTCACACAAGGTCAAAGCCCTGCATCAAAGTCACTGAGCATAGAAATTCTCAAAGCACTTTCAAATCCTGTAGATCTTCACAATAAGTGATAAGGGGAAACATACCCCAAAACACACCACCACCACCTCCACAGAATACTCAGACAAAAAATTCCCATACAATGTGTAGTTAATAAGCTGACTTCCCCTTTCCAAACTGCAAATTCCTGGGTAAAGGTAAAAACTTCTTTTTGCTTCTAAGCAAGATTATCTTCCTGGAGCATTTTTTTTCCCCCTCTCTTGATGCTTTCTGCCAAAAGCTAGGATTTTAATGAAAATTAAGAATCAAAATGTACCATTAGAAGTACCTGAAACATTGATTCATTGCTTATAGGAATAACATGAAAATTCTAGCTTTTCTAATTACAGGTTTAAATCAGCAAGTTGTCCACAACAAAAGTCATATATGAAATGCATGCTAGAAGTATTCCCAAAGTTATTATTAAAAAAAAAAAATTCGAAGAGCAGTTCAAGGGATACAACGTGTGATCAACCTTCTAGCAGGACACTGAAAGCCCTACAAAAATCTCATGCCTGTGTAACAGCGAAGCTTTGCACTTCCCATATGAATTTTGTAAACCCAATGAACACTGGACTCACTTGTATTCTCTTACTGATTTTACACTACTGGCTGCACAGAACTGGGTGACACTCACTGACTCCAAGTGAAACTGTCCCAGCATGCTCAGTTAGGGTTCCTTTTTTCTAGGACAGACAAATATTAGCCAAGCCACATGATGCAGATCTGGTTGCTAAGCCATCCTTAAAACTGGGTTTCAAAGGCTTTTCAATTTGTTTGCAAGAAGTGAAGAATGCCAGGCATAACTGGTTACCTTCAAGCAAAGGCTGCTAGAAATCCTGGCTGATAAAAGATTTATACTGAAAATGTCTGCTTTGGGTCAGCTGACAATGCTGGATATTCAGGGCAAAGTGTCATGAGCTCAGTGCTTTCCAAAAAATCCCTAAATACTGAGGAATATCCATCACACTCTGCTAGCATGGCCTATATTTCTAAGTTTTAGTATTAAAGGTAACTTATGTTACATAATCCCAAACTGCAATCTAGTTTCTTTATTCTTCTATTACCACTTTTGCAGACATATTCCAAGAAAATACTGTTGTCATATTTTGATGTGATAGAAGTCAGAGGTTCAAACATAAAAAACTTGAAGAATGTAATACATCCTGAAAAAATATGTCAGTCATCCAAATATCTGACCTTACATGTCTTTAAAATGAACACATTAATTTCAGTAATTCTTGAGTTCAAACAAGGCCAATCTTCTAATAGTAATATTAAATTGCTTGGGTTTTAAAGTCAGAAGCATAAGGTAGAACACAGGCTGCAACAGCATTAATCATGATTCTTAAGCACAAATTTCTAAAATAATCTACTCTGAAGCAGTAACTGGTTGAAAGTCAGACCCAGACAGATTCACTTCAATTAAACTTGTACCCTTCTCAGCATGGGTACAGCTGGTGTGAATCACTTGGCTCCAGAAATGCAAGACTATTGAAACCATCAAAAGCAGCATAAAGTTTACTTTTGCGACTTTTTATTCCTGTGCTGGTTTCTTTCCCTAAAAGTAGTTATTTGAATGGCAAGTTTGCAGGACACTGAAAGAAAGCTAAGTATCAAAGTTTACAGCTGGTTTCCTGTTATCTATTTGCATTTTGATGCCATTACTCTTTAAAAATATTAATTACATGTAGTTACTTTACCTGATAGCATTTACAAGTCTAATGTACCAGGAGACTCTCTTGCAAGCATAATATAGTTAAATAAATATATCCACTAAAATTAATCTAGAAAAAAAAAATAAAAATCCAAATATCATATGATAGACAAAAACTAGTTTAAGTCTTGCTATGGCTCATGTTTTGGAATGGTAACATTGCCCTAAGAGGAAACAGGAAACAAACCATTGCAATGGTGCCATTAGAAATTCCTGTTTAACAACTGAGAGTATTGTTTGGGTTGTTGGGATTTCTTTTTAATAAATCCCTTAACTCCCTGACATTGTACCACAGCAATTTTTCAGCTCTAACAATCTTTCAGCATAAGGAGAATTCAACAGAATGCTCTTGCATGCCACTTCGTAAAACCAGTGTTTGGACAGCACCAGCTCAATGCTGACAGAACATTGTGACCCCTACAGGGACTGGACTCCATGAAATTCACTCTGTGTACACATTACTTTCACCTGTGCAGTGAGCATGAAACAGGGCTTAGAAAGGGATGTTGAGTTGCACGGAAAAACTCTCTGGGAAGAGCAAGAGTTTTGCAGTACAAGTTCTTAGCTCTGAAGAAATGTGAACTGCTTTCGGCCCTCAACTAAACTCCCTTGTCAGCAAATGAAAGATTTTCTTTCTCTTTTTTTCAAGTTGCTACATTGTTTAACAAGATACAAAAGCACTTGAGAAAATTAGTTTCTCCATTTCACTTCTGCCTAAGGGTAAACAAATTGCATTTTGAAAGACCTTAAAACACAGTTTCTGGAATTTTTAAAAACTGCTAAAAGGATCCACTGTAAAACTCTAAGTATGCTCACATGCCTCTTTTATCCAGATGATAATGACAGGAAGAGCTCCCATTTCTAAAGCATTTCTAGCTGTGGAAGAAGGTAAAGAAAAAGAAGAAGAAAAATAATGTTGTATTCTTATTCTAGCATTTATCTTCTCCCTACATACTTTCCTTTCTCTGTTCTCCACCTTTTTAGCTGCCTTGACAATTTAAACCGTTTTGCATCAAACTAGAAGCAGCTCTGGCTTAGTTAAACACAGTCTGACTCTCTGGTGTAATGGTTGGATAATAACAACCACCAAGTGTTGCTACTTGTAAGTACATACAAGAAAGCCCACACAACTCTATATCCCATCTCAGTTCTGAGTAGGTGAATATGACATCACAAGATGGAGTGTGATAATGAATCTGGATTCTGAATTTTTGCTGAACACATATTTAACCATAAACTGATGGACTCAAGTGAAATAAAATTAACCACAACACATAAGTACAAATGCCAAAGAAGGCAATAAAAGTAATTCTTCATTTTAGAGGTCATGTATAAACACCCAGACCAAAATTATTAAATTTATGCTATAAAATGCATAATGAATTCAGCACAAAAATGAGTTTAGGTGTTTAAACAAACAACCAAATAAGGTTGGGTTCCAATCCATAAAAGGAAAAATTCTATCAAGGATTACTATTCTCATTGTATCTATCACAGGAAACATGGTATTCTGGAAATACACATTTGCTATTTGCACATCCTGGGTTTTTATGTACTTAAATGGCAGCAACACTCTAGGGACAGCGTGAAGTGTTAGTTCTAGGTGTGCCTGTAAGAGCACTAGTAGTCTTTTGGGATACATAAGGGCCTTAGAAATGGAAAGCATGACTTCAGAACATTATGGCTCCTTCCAACATATGAAGTAAGGCCTCTTTCTGGTGGAAAACAAGATACAAGAAAAGAGAAGACTCAGACACACCTGCCCCTGCTTCCCCTCAGTACCTCATCCTGACACAAAAGTAAAGCTTACACGTGTTCTTTACTGACATATTAATACATATGGGTGAGAAACTAGCTCAGCTGAGTAGCTGAAATATACACAGGATTTTCCCCTCCAAAACATTTCTGTAAGTCACCCACAAATAGTGCAATCTGCCCCTACAGCCCTTAGCCTCAAACTCATGAACCATTTTCATCACTGCAGAACTGTTATAGTAGGAAATATCCCATTGCATACAAAGTGTTCGATTTTGACTGACTGTCAAAAAAATCCTACAACAATTTATCATCCAACCATTTGTTACATGTAGTATGTGCCTGTGAGTTACACATTTTTAAGTGTTTCAGTCCAAAGGAATTACCCACCTACAGGAACATTACATACAGCATCTGCCTTACTATTTCATTTTCACATTAACCTCAAATCTTTTGGGATGCAAGACTGATACAGTACTACATAAACTGAGAAGACTCTTCTCCTCCAGAGAAGACTTAACATCTGGTTCAATTACAGAGAATATGATAAGCACAAAAAATAGTGCAATTACCAAAAACTCACTCACAGACTATTAGATTCCTCAGAGAGGAAAAAAATGCTTCTCTATTTTGACATTTGAAAGCTTGAACTAGGAAACAAGTGCCTTCATTGAATAATTCATTTATTTTTAATTTCACTATGTGGAGGCAGACAATTAGAGGGGACTCAGCCAAGGGAAGAGGATGTATCAATTAAAATGCACCTTTTTTTTACGGAAAAAAAAAAGAGATTACAGAAATTACAGATTTACTTTGAGCCTGAAGATTTGCTCAATGGCTCTAGGGACATTTTACTAAACACCAATATATAATTGAATACCATACTAACAAAACATCATATAATGATCAGCATAACCACTTCCAATTGTTTAATGAATTTTAGGAAATAATCTTATTTAGACATAAGCACTTGTTCATACTCAGGAAGATACACACAGGAAATAAAGGCAGTGAAGAACTACTTAGACACCTTTGGGTACATTTCGGGAGAAGCATAAAAATAACCACTCTTTGATTCCTCTTTGTTCTTGGAACAAAAGCTTCTATATAGTGTTTGTAAACAGTGATGTGTAAAACACGTAATTCAGTACTTTTTTTGTATCCTTCTAACACAGATCATTCTCAGGACTCTAAGCTCTGAGCAACTACTCTGATCAAAAAAGACAATAACAAAAGAATCAGAACTCACTGGGCAATTAAATTAATGCCTTCATCAAAGTAAAATTAAGGATAACTTTTTAAAGAATGGTGTCACTGCATATACCATATGTTCATTATAAATCAGTTGCAAAACCACAATATGTTCATTTACCAAATTTCTCTTCTGGTATTATCAAAAGTATATGAAGACAGACATTCTTATGAAGCTTCATCCCCAGCAGTTGTAAGAATCATGAAAAAGAAATTTTTTGAAAGATTTCCCCTTTTTCTGATTATTGTTCATTTTAGCATAAGACCATCAAAGTGAAATCTTAGCACTATGGCAGCCAAATCTGAAGCCAAGTGCTCAAGCAAAATCCATTCTGAGGATATTGAAGATGAAAATCAAAATATTATTTCCCCTAATTAGGCGCTTGATGTAAGGTGGCCTGATCTATGGAAAAGATATAAAATCCAAGCATCACACTATCTCATGTGTCTGTTCTTTCCTGTATCTCTTCAGTGTTAGACTAAAAAAACAAAAAAGGCCTCATATCTGAAGTGAGATCTAAATGTGAGTACTATGTACAGGGAACAGGTACAATAACAGCCCTTAAGTGCCTGTGAAGCTCCCATCACCATAAAATGGAAGTATTACATGTAGCAATTTGGATCCACCATGAATATTCCCTAAAGATGGCAGGAGCAGGCATTGCATGACCTAAAAATATCAGCTGATAGTTTTGAAGCTCCAGGCTACATGTTTCCTGCCCGGATCCTTCTCTGGGACTCAGTCCCCCTAGGTGGGGAGCAGTGGCTGCAGTACATGCAGGGGCAGGCTTTGGGTACACAGCAGCTGTCCTCACAAGGGGGAATCCACACCTCAATGCCATCCACACAGTTCCCATCAGTCCTGCACCCCTGCTGGGCAGCCACTGCCTGCCAAAATTGCTGCCCATTGGAAAGGCACTGATGATGAAGTCAAGGTTGGCCAGTAAAATGTAGAGAATTACTATTTGCTATCAAGAGAAGGTGGAAAAGGGTCTAAATATAGAATATTTCAAAAATAACAAAAAAAATCAAAATACATTCAGATATAATTACTGCCTTTTATTTTTACTCAATTTTTATGTACTTATTAAACATATTAAAAATGTGAATCTGAATTGTTTTCCATATCCTTGGCTTGAAGCCATATAATAAGAGACTTTAGGACATGACGAATTTCTTCATATGCTCAGATTTCCTGTGCCACTTATTTGTTATGCCACAGTAAATAAGTGTTCATTGCACTGACATTTGCATTAGTAGAAATAATTAGCCTAGCACATCAAAAAAAGGGCAGCACTTGATTTAGTCTGTGACATCTGAATGACTCAAGGTTATTTCATTTTTGAAACACTTATATCACAATTTTTGTGCTTGTAGATTCTAGATTATCATGGACAACCCAGTAGCATCATGCCATCAATTCCAAATCAAAGCTGTTAATAATGTTATTTAGAAAATGCCAAGTTCCCCAAGCATTTCATTACAGAGACTTTTATAGACAGGTATAAAAAGATGTTACTGCTGCACTATGGTTATATATTTCAGGTCACAAAACTGCAGCAAAAAAGATTAAGTTAAAACATGAGCAATCCAGAGGAGTTTGTACTCCAGATCTGTTGAATGTGAAGCATCATGAATTGCCAAAGGTGACCTACAAAGTCTGGCAGTGAACCCTGGCCTTCCAAATGACACAATTTGAATGGACTGTAGGACAGGAGGTAGAGCCTAGACTTAAGGGATAATAAAGAAAAAATAATAATTAAAAAAATATTCCTCAGACCATTGAACTCCCATCTCTTTCCACCTGCTGACCTAAGCTGCTGATAGATTTGCTCAATAACTAAAACACCTAAAACTATCTTCTCTTGCTTTATTTTCACTTGTCTCATTTCCAATTCAAGGAAAAGAAACCAAACTCAAGTAACATGAGCATCTGTGATGGACTTAAATGAACACATGCTGACCATGTGCTGCTTCTCCAGGTCTTTTTGAATTGAAGACTACTTTTGACAGCACAACAGGGTCAGCTTGCAGAAGAGCCTGCTTCCATATTGGACTATTCAGGAAGATTAAAAATCATAGTTGAAATTGTGTTAATGCTAAATTTTTTTAGTAACTACCTTTTTTCAGAAATTATTTTTAACATCAAAAGACCTGAAAGGGGTTTGAGGAGACACAGCAGGATTTTTGCCCGTATCAGTTGGTTTTGAACCAAAAAAGATCTCTAAGACCATTCTGATGAACAACATAAACAATGGCTTCACGTGACTCCTGGAAGAGTTTATTATATGCTGGGTTTCTGGGGTGTTTAACTATATTCCACAGGGATACAGAAAATTTAAAGTATGTTCTTTTATATAAACAGCCTTCTTCTCCTTAAACAAACCAAAACAAAACCAAAAACCAACACAACACCAAATCACAAAAATCAAAACAGAACTCTATGTTCATGGAAAGAACAACATTGTTAATAATTTTCTGAAAGGCTGAATAATAAAGATATGATAGTGCTTTTTCTTAATAGACTCTTCATATACATATTTTTTCTGAAGTTTACAAAAATGTCTTTAGACTTTTACTATGCTAAGTGTCACACTGTTTTGCATTGGCTATGGCACTAACTTAACACAAAGCACTTTTGCAAGATTCAAGTGTCAGGTGTTTTAAGCAGGAATATATTTCTTTCTTTATCTGTTCAGCGGTGATTAAAAATCTTATTCCGTTATGACAACTTCTGATGTAATTTGCCTTTGCATTTCCTTTATTAGAAGAGCATTCTCTCCGAGGAAACAGATTTTATAAATAGTAAAGAATGTTCACTACAGTTAGGCTATCCCTAATGAGTAAAATTCAAATTATGTGTTGCTTATATGAGAATAATATCAGGAGAATTTTTTTTTTTCTCCTCTGGTGCACCTCTTATAAAAATACAAGCTGCATCATAACTGGAACATTGTTCAAATCTCTGTGGTACAACTGATAAGAGCTTTGCAGCAAACCTGAAATCACTGATCCAGCAGACGCAGTAATACTAAAAAAAAGACATCGACCAATTATTGTCGCTAATCAATATTTTCAATAGAAATGGCTATTTTATTTTTGTTTTTTTTCACATTTTATTATAGGAGAAACATTGTAAGAGAAAGATCAGATGCAGAAACTAACTTTAGCCAAATTTGCCACCTGGAATGCTTTAGTGCAACTTAAAAATTTTTTGCCAAAAAATCATTTTGTATAGCAATGAGACAGTATATTCTCTATTTTCACTGTAATATAAGGTAATATATTTTTCACTGTAATATAAGGTAATATATTTTTCACTGTAATATAATTTGATACTCCAAGTATAAGTGGAAGCTAATAGTACTCTAGGAGTAATTGTTTAGTTGTTCAAAAAGAAAGGTACTAGATTTTTTACAACTATTTTAATGAACTTTAAATTATAATCTCTACAGTTACCTCATCATACAATGAAACAGCTTGGCCTACAGGTGATATACAGTGACCTTTTATTTTATGTAGTTGTCTGCACATTTTAAAAATAGTAGAGGGAAAATATGGATTTGTTTGAATAGTATTTTTAAAGTTTCTTGCTGATCTATGTCACAACAAAATTCATGTTCCATAGGCACCTATTTGCAGAACGCTCCAGCTTTTGGCATTAATAACCAATTTTGAAATTTGCAGTTTATGTTACACTGTATTTAAGAAAAAAATCCAACATTTAGTTAACTGAAGTAATGAACCCATGTTGGAAAAGAATTATCATCTTGCACTTTAAGGAAGACCTTAAGCTAATCTGCCCAAATGAGAGAAAACACTCTTATCAGAAGGCTTCTGATGCTGCTGCATATGCATTATTACTCAATCTCTCGGAATTCTTTTCCTATGTGGGCACTGGATAGTAATTTCCATTGTCTAAGAGATTTTCAAACAAAGTCCAGGAACTGCTGCAGAAAACAAGCAGATTAAACATGAGTGACAGGTTTACATTCTTGTTCAGTCATCTTAACACGAAGCTGATAAGGAGACCTCTTGCAAGGTCTCTGGAAGCATGACAATTTCTGTGCTTTGCGTGACCTCAATGCAGATTTACTGAGACCAAAGACTGTCTTCCTAGTGTGTCCAGCATCATGAAGGAACCAAAAGGAAAGGAACTAAAGCTTTTGGTGGTTATACATGTTCACAGATGATCATGCAAGTCTGAGACTCGCCTGCTTAAAACAGTTCCTAAGGTCTGAACTAAAGACATTTGTTTCACTTCCCTATGTAAAATCAGATCGCATGTATACTGCTTTTTTTCCCCAGTCTGCACCATACCTCTTTCTATTACTATTAATAGTTTTTAGATTTTGGGAACTTTCACTCTATTTTTTTTAGGTCTAATCATGCTTTCTAAATCTGACTTAGCTCCATCTTGTTCCATACTCAGTCCCGCAATCATTATCTTTCTTGTAAGAGTTTTTAAGTCAAGCCATTCCCATACTTACTCCTTTTTATGGGTAACTTTCTAAAACTTAAGTAAATTGATGGAGATTTTACAAAATAGCACTTTTTAATACACTCCTTTCATGTGAGGAAATTTTTTTCACTCTTACTTTCTAACAATGGAACAATAACAAAATTATGTAAGAAATATCTTAACTTATTAAACCAGACTAGATTTGGCTCACCTTTAAATGAATCCAGTTAATTGCAGGAACAAAATAAATTGAAAAACCAAAATAAATTGACTACCACAGAAAATTTAAAGGATTTTTTGTGTGAAGTTCAACAATGAGTTGCAGAATCATAAAAATGTTATTTGGAAGTTCCTTTGAGGTATAATCTTACCCCACCTCAAATCTGGACTGGGTATGCCTAAATCACATCTGTCCTTGCCAGTTTCCAATAGCAGAGATTGCACAAGCACTCAAGGCAATTTCCTTCAATACTTCATTATTCTTGCAATTAGGAAATTTCCCCCTTCATCTAACCTGTGTTACTTGCCATAATTTAAGCCTTTCATTTCATTGTTCTTTTCACCAGGGAAAGGAATAACATATTTCCTTTCTAGCAGCTACATTTTCATGGATATGAAAGTAATTTTCTCTCCTAGATTAAATGTCCTTATTTTTTTAACGTCTTCTTAGCTCTTGTTGCTGACCCTGAAATATAGGAAACTTTGAGAACAGCATTACTTTGTTAGTAATTGGATAAGGCTAAGAACACCACGTATAAAATGCTTATTAAAAACCCTCAAACAAACGAACAAGAAACATGATTACTAAATGAACGAAGAACTAAGACAAGTGCCAGGAGGCTACATTCCCTAAAAATAAGCAAGATTAAGTTATTTACTGTAACATGCATCCCTGTCTGAAAATAAAATAGCCTATGTTGTGCTTCATGAATACTTCATACTTCCAATCCAACCTAACACTATTTTATGAAGCACCAGTAAATTCTCTTAATTAAAGTGAACAAATGACTGAAATGTTTATAAATAATTAAGATAGTCAAGATTAAATTATGTTATAAACCTAAAATGACACTGAAGTTCAACAGGATTCACATACTCAGAATTACCAAACTACTAATAATTTTGATCAAACACGTCTTATACTTCCAGTTGTTCCTGAATCAATGCTGAGTTTTCCCCAAGCAGTGAGAGCATATTTAAAGAATTCACATATGCAAAGAAATTCATCCCCATGTGGGAAAATAAGAACAAGAGTGGAAGGAGAAAAGACTTATAAGGGGTTCAAATTCAAACAATGACCTCTTTTTTTTTCCTTTGAACCAAAAATTTTGCTATTGGATAAATTGATGATCTCTTCTGTCTAATGCCATTTAAGACGACCTTTCCATTTTATGCCAATAGTTTTCAATTAAAAAACCAATCACAGTGTATTTCACTAAAAGGAGTACTGTGATTAGTTAAATCTAATTTTATCAACAGACAGAATGTGAAAAGCATATTAAAGTAAGGTGAACAGCTTTGATTGATACACTGCGTTTTAATTTCTAATTCCTTGTCTCCCACTCTTTTGGTAGGAAATGAAGGTTACACATCATTGAGCAGGGTAAGCTACTGTAACTCAAATGTAGCTTCAAAGATTTGGCCTTCAATTTTTCCCCACACTTTTTTTTTTTTTTTTCCCTGTACTATATAGGCACCAAATTTACAGGTCTGGAGGTATGAGTAAATTTTTAAACATAAAATCCTTTTTTAAAAAAACTCACAACAAATGAAGATGAGCATTAAACTTAATAATCATAGTTCTTTTGGAAGAAGAATCTATATATGCCTTTGCTATGGACTATTTTTATAGATTTTGAAAAAGTTTTCCTTAAAATGTAAAATAATTATTTTCCAACGTGAATTCACTTCCTGAGTTAATTAAAACGTCCAGTTCTCTAAGAACTAGGACCTATCCCACGTCCAAATCTAGGTATTTAAATCTGTGTTTACATAAATTAATACAGCCATCCTAATTTTCATCAGTACACACAACTTCAACAGATATTATCTTTTAAGTTTGAGAAAGTTTAATTTTACTATATCTAAACATCTACTTCAGAGCATCCTGTGGCATTGCACCAAGGAATTCATGTGAAGTCTGTGCTCCAGAGCCATTAAACACTGCAGCAAAACATGGCAGCCAGAGGAATGTTCCTACACTCTTCCTGCTTGACAGCAGGTGCAGAGAGGTGTGACAGACCCTTTGGATGACCCCTGTCTAAGGGCCAGCTTCCAGCAAACCCCAGGCAGCAGCCCATCCTGCAGCCTCCTGCTGGATCACAGCTGTGGTACCAGTTAACCTCAGCCCTGTGGAAGCTTTGATCCCAGCAGGCTCACCTCTGCCTGCAGGCTGGCTTTCACCAGGCCTGCCTGAGAGCTTAGGAGAGTCTCCCTTCTGTCTTTGCAGTCTCTATGCACAGATATAAAACACTTTTATTCCCTTCACACTACCTTGGCTGAACTCAGTGTCCTTATGTTCCCCAGCAGAGCTGATACCCACCTACGCTTCAGTGGCTCTAAGGCAAACTCCAGGGCTCCCTAAAAGACCAATTCTCTCTACAAGCAGGGCCATTATTACCATGTAGATACAGAGCAAAATTTATATTATGACAGCCACCACCGTGAAGTAGCTGTTCTTTAAAAACTGACTTTTTACTGATGACTGTTACAATCACAGGGATTAATATTATTAGTCCCCCTTTTCTCTTAGCTGGTTATTCAATACTCAAAAAAAATCTGAACTTTAAAATTTCTCAGATCTGGGGAGGAGTCAAAAATGAAACACATTAAATTGTCACTTTAATATATATTAGAATCCACGGAGAAATTAAATTTCACTTTTCATCTATGAATATTAAACATTAATGAGGTTTCAGGTACAGAGATATTAAAGTGAAACATCAGAGAGCTATGACTTAGCTCAGATATCGAGAAAGAAAGTTCACAAGGGAAGCTAATAAAGGTCAAAACCACAGAACTACCACAAACCAGAACATGCAATAGAAGAAAAAGAGTAATTCAAGCAAACCTGATTTTAAAGGGGCTATTAAGAACTGTATACACATTTTCACAAGCAGAAATTTCATGTAAAACACAAAGAAATGGGAAGTAATTAAATGCATAGTTCTATTCATGTATAATACTCAAACTGAGAGATGACAAATATTTTTTGAGTGACTTGAGAACAACTTGTGGAGGAAAATGTCTAACCTTACAGTGAAGAATTCATAAGCACAAACAAAATCATAGTAATAGCTGTATCCAGATCTCCCTTGTTCCTCCCATGACTCCTGTTCTGGAGACATCAATGTCTATAGATATAATAATGCAAAACCCCAGACGTACAGGGATTACACAGAAAGGTTAAACAATATGCCCTGATTGCATGACAACACACACAAAATACAAGGAAAGAAATATCTAAGAATAAACAAGAAAGCAAAGGATCATAGGTCAACCAAGTGACAGCTTATTTTTTGTACATGTATATTTTATTTTTCTTCTCCTATCATTTATTCATAAACACATAAACCCCTCCCTACAGGTATAAAAGCAGATATTCCTTTCCTCCATCCCAAATATAAAAAAAATTTCTAGTTGCAAAATAAAACATAACTGGGAAATATTTAGAGGCATTTAGAGCACATTTGACAGTAGTATAGTGAGGCAAAATTCAACACTAGAAAAAAATCAAACCCTGAAAGTCACAGGTCTCCTTAACTTTATACAGCAACAAGAACTGTTTCAAAGTTGTATTCATGGATGTAATTCTGTAAAATCTGTTATGAGCATGTGATGCCTAGCACAGCACATTCTGAAGGCTATCAATAGAAACAATTTAACTGAAAATTTTCACTTCTAAATGTTCTATTATCAGTCCAACAGACATATTGTCTATTATCACTCTGATATACAGTGTCTTGACACACATACCATACAATAAAATATAAACAGCTCAATAGTAATTTGTAAAATATCTCAGAAATTATATTTAGAGATAGATATATAACAAGGTATTTTTATTACATTACAGCATCTATCACTGTATTTGGAGTAACCAGTATATGCCACTTCAAAAGATAGGTATCAGTATCTGTACCTTTAGATCTTAGATAAGGCCACTTGAAAAAGCCCATCACTCACATAAAGTTGATCATATCACCAACTATGACCCCTAGATAAAACAAAGCTCTGACAGAATTTTCCTCCAAGTACTTTTCTGAGCAGCACAATCTGAGGACCTGGAAACACCTGTGCACAGTTATGTGCCTTCCTGAGTTTAGACTGGTGAAGCCTGTTAAACCTTTTATTGCAGGTGAATTACCAAACCCAGTCAGGGTGAAGAAAAAGGAAAAACTCGCAACTGTGCTGTTAACTGTTAACTGTGCTCAGCATGAACCATGTTAACAGAAGGAAAACAAAAGGATTTAGTTCTGTCACTAAATTAAACACCATCACCCCTGCATTGATACTAACTGCAAATCTACTGAACAGAAGATTTCTTTTTAATCAGAATTTCACAGTCCAAGCAAATCTTATTAAGCTTTTACCATGATCAAACTGTCAGAAGTATTATCAACAACAGTTGCAATTAAAGTTTTATTGCAGATACTTCACTAGGATAATGTTGAACATCCCTAGTTAAGAATCATATGCCTACAGTGCTCAGCAGCAAAACCTAGTTTTCACCCAGATGTGTTTACAATTAAAGCAAATGAGGAGAGAAATATGAGCAACAAGACAATATTATTCAGTACAGAAAACTATGTTTTCAGTGCACTATAAACCTAACTAGTGCTAAATTCAAGAATCTGTCATCACAAAAAAACGGATTTCCTTCTTAATTTAGGAGTAGTTACAATATTTCATAGAACTGTACCTTCTGCTCCTCTGAGGCAACACAAAAGGAAGACCAGGGTTTAGACTGAGATCCATGGACTAATGAGAACTAGTATTTGAAAATCTAGTAAAAGAGCCGAGGTAATCTCCAAACCACTCAGGGATTAAAATCAAGAAGACAATGTTTAATGTTTTATATTAGGGACAACAATGAGACATAGTCAAGGCAGTAGTCTTTTCCTTGTTCTTTGTCAGTTCTAAAGAGAAAGAGCCTACAGGGATTGGGATCTTGGTGCTTGAACAAGTGCTTGAACAAATACTCAGCTCTATGGATCAATAGAAGAGGTTGCATGTCCGTGAAAATACGAGGGAAAAGTTTTAATTTTTCAATTTGTCTCCAAAAAAGGTATCATACACTATGCTTAAATCAGAAATAACTCTTTAGCTTGCTGACTTTTCTTGTAATTGGTCTGGAAATCTATTAAGACACAATTTTCTTCATACAAACCACTAAGCATGCCTCTTGGGTTTATAAAGTCAACCAAACCCATGGGTTCCTGGCCCGCAGTACCTCTTCATCTCATTCACATGGACACGGCCTTGATGACACCAAGCTACACTGTCAGAAAAGGCCTCACGTCACTCTGCTCTTCCAGGAGAATATACACGTGCCACAGCCCTTTGTCAGGTCTGTACTTCACTGCTGGCCTGTATCGAGCCCATACTGCACATGCAAACACAACAGAAAGCGCATCACTTGGGCACTGCAACATCTTCCCCGTGACACGTCCTGACATGGAAAAGTCCTCCATGCATTCCTTTTTGGAATGTAAATGTGCACCACTCCTGTGCCCATAGTTTTATTTCCATAAGTTGCTCTATACTCACTACCATTCATTACTGATTAAGGCAGCACTTGCCATTCACCTATGCTCATCTGTCAGATGGTCTGTGTTTAGTATCACACATAAATAATTTAAGAACAGTTTCTTTTAATGTTTCTGCCACCCAATTCCAGTTCAACACACAGTTCTTACTAAGAGTGAGAATAATTCTCCTTAAGCTGACCTGAAGAGGAATTAAGAGCTTTAGGAGAAGTTATAACCTAGTCCTTTTCATACCATAGGGGGCAAAATGCCCTGCAGTTATTGCTAACAGTTTCTTCTGAGACAAAAAATAATCTCTATTAATATCAGACTCTACAGCAAGTGCAACGTAAGGAATTCCTTTAGTAAGAAACTCAAATAAAGCAATTTGTTCAATTCAAGACTCATTAAATTTCTGCAGCAACTGGCTTTTTCATCCAATTATGTTTTCTACATCTCTTTAAAGGATGGGCTCATCCTTTAATCGGTCACCAAGTTCCCACAGCTAATGCACATGTAGAAAGGGAAAACTCACTGCAATAAAATATTTTGGAAGAATTTAATCTGAATTTTTATTTACATACATCTTTTATCTTTTTCAATGAATTTATGTTACCTGAAAAACTGTGGTTCTCGAAACAGAAATCAGACAACCATAATGTGATTGTTATGAATGTTATACTGAAATATTTTTCATAAACACTGCTTAACATCTTAGTTACTACGGTGGCAAATAATCACATTACAGTCATCTTTAAATGTTCCACAGTTGTTAGAGTGAATTGATATATTAGGAAACTGCACTATGTAAGGTACTTTTAATACTGAATAATTTTGTCAGACTGCCACATCTCCCCCTGTAGGGTCTTGTTAGGGAGACTCAGACCCTACCCAAGTGACCACCATGGCCAAACCAGGCCCATCCATGGGCCTGGGGCCAGTCCCCAACCCACAGCCATCCTGCTGATCCCTGTGCTCCTGCCTGGCCATCCAGGCTGCATCTCACCTTGGCTTTCCTCTGATCCTGACCCTCACACCTGCGTGTTGCTGGCAGCCTGGCTTGGCCATGCCTCCCAGACCCTAAAGAGTGGCCTGGGCCCACAGCTGGGCACTTGCTGCTCCTGACCATTTCTACATCAACAATATCACTCGCTTTCCCAAGTTCAAGAGGCTTGGGAGCACCTTAAAAATACATAACTCACCAGAAAGCTGGAGGCACATTATCCACAGAAATATAAATCACAGAAGTGGGTTGTTATATAATGGTAACTAATACGTAGCACAATAATGACTGAATTGATGAACCATTACATAATGCAAAGTAAAGTCAGCTAAAAAGTTAACAGCTGTGGCCACCCAGCCACCACCACAGATCACCCTGGTGACTGGAAACTAAGGAAGGTGACAAGAAAGCTGTTCCTGTGGTCCGGGAGCCATCCATCCACACGGGGCTCTGTGGGATGAACGCAACCCCCAGCAGGGCCCAGAGCAGGCCATCTGCTCAAGCAGCTCATTCAAGGTTCCCTCAGGGATGTGCTGAGCCTGGGCTGGACTAAAGCAAGGAACAACAGATGGGCGCCCATCTTCTGTGGCGTGTGAGGCACCCGAGTTTATGGTGACCCAGAGGCTTCCTCAAAGCACCTCTGGTGAAACCACACAGGCAGAGGACTTCCAGACCCAAAATGAGTCATTTACAAGAGAAATGCCACACTGCTCCAGCCATAATGCACTCAATTAAATTACATAACTGAAAAGAAATGCCATAAACAGCAGTCTTTCTTTGAGGAAAACACAAGGCTACACTCAAGCAATACTATGTACTATAAAGCAAAAGAAACATCAGACATCAGAGAATAAGCTTGCCATAACACATCTCAGTCATAAAAAAGAGGGAAAAAAGGTTTAAAAAAAATCATGAAGAAAAATTATTTGCACCTCATATAAGTCTGAAAATCAGAACTTAAAAAAACCTCTCATCTATCAGAACAGTCCAGATAACAGAGATATTAATAAATGAGGCACTACATGAAAGCACTGATAAATGATGCAATTTGTTGCTTTTAAAAGGGTAATAGTCTGACAGAGTGGGTTGCAGATAATGAAAGGTGACAGGCTATACCTGCAGAAACACTTTTAAAAGTGCTTGGGAGTACTTTTGGGCAAAGGAACATGGCCTTTTATGATAGAGAACCATTAGAACAATCCCTGTCATGCTTTTTTCTGTTACCAGCTAGCCCACATACATTTCTGCAGCAATTATATCTTGATTACCAATTCACATCTAGTGTTTTCCATCCAGATGTCTTGTTGTGGAAACCAGGAGCTGCACAGTTAGGATGCTGGCTACTCTGTAACAGCTGGTCATGATTCATGGAAGTGTCAATAATTTGGGGTATTACATGCAATAAAACCAGTGCTTGGACAAAATGTTAATGCAAACCAGTCAAACATCAGCTGTCAAATTGCATCATCCAATTTCTCTCTTACAAAATTTACATGTTAGAAAAAAGCTAAAAACATAGAAAAACATAAAACTCTTTCATATCTTCAAAATATAGTGGACTGACTTAATGAAAAAAAAATACATAACCTGTAACTCTCCTAAATTTTGAGTCTCCAAATCAAACCCTCAAAATACCTGCTGAAGAGACTAGAGGTATCATAGTGCATAGCAGAGCACTGAGCAGCACACAAACAAATTATCATTACTGCAGTTAGTTCACAAGGTTTGAAACATCAGTTAGTATATTTCAATTCTGGTACAGTAAATACACATCAGACACAGCAATATTATCTAAAATGGTAAAAAAGAATTAAATCTAGAAAACAGTCTTTGCAGAAATAGGAATAAAGCATGCATTGTCTATCATTTATACATAACTACATAGCTTGGATGCTTATTTACCAAAAGTAGAGAATTTAATTAAAGTACCGAAGGTGTTTCCTTTACATTCTTCTTACTTGCCACACCCAATATCAGCACTATAAATATGACAATTCAATCACAAATACTGAAGTACTACAGCTACCATACAATCAAAAATGTTTGCAGACAGAATAAAATCTTCATGGTCTCTACCAGATTCTAAATACCACCTTACTGTTTTCTCACATCTTAGTGTAATAGACACACATCTATACACATCTGTATCAAAGGGAGTTTAATTTGACTTTACAGTTGCCTTTGGAAAAATGTGACCTATGTTTCATGAACATATAACCCGTGAGTAGCTGCCACAGGTAAGGTGTTGACAGGTAATTGGAATGCCTGTCACCTTCCTGGATGGCTTACACAAGTGTCAACAGTGGTGAATGTCATCTCAACACAAGGACTTGACCCTTAAAAGAAGGCTTGGCTAAAGAGCATTTCTGAAGTGAGGCTACGTAGTGTGTATCGTAAGAATCACGAAAAATTTATTAAACTGAGGGGTTTTTCTTTCTTAACCACCATTATCAAAGAAGATCTGTACATGCAAGAAAAGACATGCCTTTGAGGGCATCTGGTCTAAGAAAGTGAGGACAGAGGACAGACAGAAGACCCTGCTATGTGTTCTCACTCCTCATGATGATCTAAAACTTTTACATGCCCTGAGCCCCGATCTTTTTTTGCAAAGCCGATGTTCCTTATTTCATAGAAAAATAAAGCCATCTACTCTAAAACAGTGGAAGTTTATTTCAATAAAAAAGTAAATGCATTTTTTTTCTGCAAAAGAAAATACATTTTGTTAATGCTTTAAATTTAATACTTAAGCCAAACTCAGAAGATGTAGACGTTTATCTTAAAACAGCGTCATAGTTGCAATAGGAAAGCTCAGGTCTTCTCTTGACAACAGTAGTACCAGAACACAGGTACTGATGACTCACATACTGTTGAAAGCTTTTTTGTGTTTCCTTTGTGGCTCCTCTAAACAGCAAATTTCAATCAAGTTTCATAGCAAAACTCTTACAAAAACTTCAACTGCACTCAAGGGACAAATGTTATATCTGTGATACCATCAACATGCTTTCCTTATACATTTGTTCCTAGGACTTTTGACTCCATCTTTGTTCAACAAGCTGAAAAGGACTCTTTTGAGTCCTTTGAGTCACAAATCTCTCTTGAAACTAATTACTGCTTGGTGAACACTGTGCTTTCTGAGACTGCAAATATTTTTGAAGTCAAATTGCAAGGGATGATTTTTTTATTTTTAGAACAGTTGTTGACTTTGTTTTTCCCGAGCAGATAATGAAAAAGCAAAACTAAGGAAAACTATGACCACAAACACAGGTATAGCATTAAGGCAGATATTATGAAATTTCAAATGCATTCAGAAAGAGAAATTCTCATAGGCCAGAATGAAGCCTGATTAATCGCACTGAGAACTCAATTTTTTTTCTTATAAGCTGAGCATCTAAGAAACTCACCTAACAGTTCTTGCTATCTCTTACATTGCAGAAAAGTACCCTACTCAAGGAACGTGACTAACCCAGAATGTGGAGCCCACAGCACAACAAAGTAGAGCCACTGACTCCATCTGTTCCCTAGAGCAGTACATTTTCCTTGCACAGATGGGATGAGTGGGACTAAGGAAAGAAAGTTGAATTTCCAGCTAAACTCATGGAAACAGATTCCTTTTTAAAAGAAGAGGATGTTTTCTACTGACACCATATGTCATGTATTGATGACATATATTGAGAAATACTGGGCAAAGTGTCTTCTCTGCCCAATCCAAATAGTCAGCTTGAACTGTAAGGGTATTTTTTAAGCATCTTTCTCCAAGTGCTTTTAAAATTGGCTCTTGCTGTAAGCTGCCTCAGTAGTGCCTACATTGTTTGCTATCAGTTGTGTCCACAAATGGGTTAAGCTTGATGCCTGAATGCTATCAAATGCTGAGGGAATGTTTGGATGAGTGACAATGGGGCAGAGATACTGGGAGACCCAAGCCATGTATTTCAGAGTTTAAACATGCCAGTCAGATTGTTTAAAGGAAAGATCTTGGACCAGAGTCCCATGACTACAGAAGTGGCCAGAAACTCCAAGCAAAACAGTTAATGCTTCTCTCCTCAGGCTGAAGATTTTGGAACAGTTCAGACCAACAGCCCTGTGATCACATGATTGTAGGCCAGGCTTTTACATGTGTGGATTTGTTTTGAATGACCAATTTGAAATTGCCATATATTATTGCTGCTTCCCTCACATAGCCTCTGGAGTTCTGGTCAAAATTTGATTTTTATGACTTTTGTCCTTCCTCAAGTCAGGCTGAGTTTCACTTATAAGACTATGTTTCTTTTACTTAAAATTGGGCAACACTATGTCACATCGTATTGGGGAATCCTCTCTTTCTGTTTGAATTAAATTAGAGTAGCAAGAATTTACTTACAGTTACTTTTCAGATGTGCCAAGAAAGTGAGTAAGTAATAGAATGGATTTGGAGCTTTTGAATGGGAGCCATGTAAATAGCTTGGCTGCTAATACCACTTTGGGCTGTGACAATCATAATTATCAGATCTCAACCTCTCCACCTGCTCTTCATCCAAACTGTCTTGAACATCTCTGAGTGTCTTACAGCAGCACAGGCTTCCTGTGCAGGTATCAGAACAGCTAAACTTGTGCTCTCACTTCCACAGGATCTGGTGAGACAAAGAGCAGAATTCAGAGAATGTGCACTGAAACATGACAGTTATAATCAAAAGCTTTATTTGACATGACCACTGTGCTTTTTCCTTAAAACATCTTTTTACTTTTTAAAAGTGTATTAATTGTGTAACAGACCTACATTACCCTAATGTAACAAATTATTTCAGATTGTTGCATAGATATATTATATACATGTATAATATACCTACGTAAGATATGTATAGTGTATATACAATGTTTTTCAAGTTATGTCCTATTGTTATTTATGCTGAATTATTTATCATAGAGTATTGCATTGCATCTTGGTAGATTTTGTTAAAGGGGTGCATATTTAACTGTAAACTAACAAAAAAATCTTCACATGCTCAATGCTTATGGAACTATAAAGTGCCCATTACAGTTCTGGAAGAACAGAATATGAACCACTGCATTTTAAAACTGAAGCAGGGCAGCTTTCTTGTGTTACTGAAAATCTTACACATTGTGACAAGTACATGACCTTTCAAAGATCATAGATTGTTTTGAGTTGGAAAGGATTTAAACACCATCTCATTCCAACTCCCCTGCCATGGGCAAGGACACATTCCACTAGACCCGTTTGTTCAAAGACCCACCCAATCTGGCCTCCAACACTTCCAGGGGTGAGGCAATCTCTTCCAGTGCCTTACCACCCCTGCAAGAAGGAATTTCTTCCTAAAACCTTATCTAAACCTACCTTCTGTCACCATACAGTCATTACACCTTCCTGTCATTACAAGCCCTTGCAAACAATCTTAGAGTGGAAAGATAATCAAGTGTGAAAATTGCTGATGCAAAGAATGTGTATTTCTAGAATAGCAAGCAATCATAAATCTACTCTTCGAGTATAATGTACATTAATTGCACTATCAGTTTCCATACACATCTATATTGCATTTCTGTGTATGTGCTTTTGTCTAAACAGACAGGCTAAGGAACATATTCCTTCATTGTGTCAGATTTTTAATTTTAATTTGATATAGTGGCAACAGGACAGAGCAAACTGTTATTGCCAATACAGTAAAATCATGCTGCAGAACGCAGCTCAGTGGACATGCTCAGGTCTCAGGACTGACATCTGCCAGATTCTCAGCCACACCAGGACCTAGCAGCTAACTGTATGACAGAAAGTGAAGGGACACCTTCAGCAATTCCCCATCTGCTCACAAGAATTAACTCCTGTAATACAGTGATAAGAGTAGTGAGCACATCAGATTCTGGAGTGGACTCCAAATGTAGTGGATGCTCCAGAAATCAAAGTGGAAATAAAAGGGATAAAAACAAACAAACAAACAAGGATATGCCCTACACACACTAACAGTACAGAAGAGATAACATATGGAAATGCTATTTCCGATTGAAATTTTTCTGTCATTGACCTAGAAACTGTTATTTCTACTCCTGTCATCATCCTTAGGAACATTCCCACTAATGTGTGAAAATACATGTCTATGCATGCAGACATGGTGATCATTTTTTTCTCCATTCAGTGCCCAAAATAACACAATAGAAATTCCATATTGCTTGAAATGGAAAAAAAAATTAAAAATCATAACATCAAGCACTTTGAGTTTAGGAGTGTCAAAATGAACCTTTTTAACCTTTCAAAACCAATTTTGTTTAGCTCTGTTCTGATGCTGTACATCACACTGCTTACATTGCAATCTGAAACATAAAATTGAAATATATTTAATCAAGCAGATTCTAGACTTGAAATAGTCATTTAAAATGTCTTAATTCATACGATCCCCAGACAAGACCTGCATGTCATGATCCTGCCTGTGGTTAACTAAATTCCCATGGGCTTATACCTAACAAGATAAATAAATAACAAGAGAAACGCAAGATGTCTGGCTGACAAAATTTGACCTGTCTGAAACAATCTCTAGTATATTTTGAATTGAAAACTTACCAGCTTCATACATCATAATATTGATATAATTATTTGCATGTCCATTAATGTAAATAATATGCACTAGCAGTTGTAACAATAACTGCAGACAGAGCAAATACAAATGGTGAGTGAGTCATTAGTGTCTGGGCAATATTTTTTTTAATAGTGTCTGAAGTATTATAGGAGGAGATAAACTGCACTTGAGGTTTTTTTTGTTTAGGTCTTTTGGTCATAATCACTGTACCAAAAACTCAGTGATGCTCAGAACGAAGCAGGTGATATAGAGTACATCCATAATCCTTTAAAAAAATTCCTGAAACATAGAGAGCTGAACAGGCTGTACAGCACATAGGTCAACCTTTCAATAATGAGTTCAGCTGCCTTAGTGGCTGTTGAGATAGATTAGACAAGCTTTTTCCACAGCCTTAAAATCATCAATATATACCACTTTCTTTATCAGAATTCTGCAGGTGCCTTATTTCCTTCCCTGATAGAGTAACTATACTCTCACAAGAAAATACTTCTCGTCTTAGCTGTCAAATTTCTGAATGACCCACACCATTCCATCTAATGCAGATTTATTTAATGAAAATAAATAATGCCTTTCCATAATTAATGTGGAAGCTCTACATTTAGCACTTTGGAATCTTTTATTTAAAAACTTCATTTGTTTATCTCAAAGTGATTTTATGATCATCAAGATGTTTTTCACATTTCAATCTAAAAACTTTATATTAAAATTCAGCCTAGTCTGAAAAGCTACATTTGTTAGAATGAAAACAGTGAGAACTGCCAAATGCAGCAAGACTTCTATATTGAAAAAGAATTCACTATATTAATATAAGAAGTTCATTACAGATTCTTTCACTAGGTATCTTCCCTGATCTTTTCAGGCCTGTCCAAGATAATGGATAAAACACTAGTTTAAACTCTAATACTTAATTCCTACTAACATTAGCAGCAAGAAGCATCAGTCTCCTAAACTGAGAAGAAAAAGATAATAATTTTTAGGGATTATATGCTAAGTAAAACTTAAGACAAAACTTAAGACCATAAAGCTACTGAAAATGGATACTGGACTAGGTTTTTTCTGTGAGGCACAGGTTTCAAATATTTCCTTAATTGTAAACCTTGTTGTCTACAGGGACTACTGGTCCTATAATTTACTGGTGCAATTTTTAAACCATTCAAAGTAAGGCTCAACTCTAAAAATTTCTCATGCTACAACATCTTACATCTTGTGCTACAGCTTCTTACAACAAAATATACCTTTTGGATTATAATTAGATCTGTAATTACTTACTACAATAGTGATAATTATAACTTCCAAGAAGACTACTTGCAAGGTCTTACGAACAAAAAAGTATTTATATTATGTTTTCTGCAGAAATAACAAAATTACTTAAAATCAGTTATTAATGCCTTGATGAACAACTGAGAATTGGTATAAACAATTCATCATGATAGACAACAAGAAGAAAATAAGATAACATCAGTATTACAAATGTTTTAGCATTTGTAATGAAGTTGATATAACAGAATGCAAGAGCTGCCCTTGAAGATTTCATTATTCCAGCTACAACAGAAAGAATGAGACTTCTGGGCACTATGACAAGCCTAAAATAAGAAAAAAAAAAATCAAACCCAGAAACTACAGAAATTACTTTGCCCATGGCAACCATTTAATTGAGTTCTAAAAACTTAAATTTCTTATATCCAAAGAAGCAAAATCTTCATGGGAGTTTGTTGAAGATACCCTGTTTTAAGTTATGAATTTGATTTTAATACATAAGAGCTATTTATGATCAAAACCCCCTCTGAAAATTATAGTACCCATCTTGTATCAGAAGCCTGACTACCAGCAGCCATTCTCTGTCTGGGAATCTGTGACAGAGGAATCAAGAGCTTTCTACACTTAACAGTTTCACTGTACAGGAGTAGTATGTTTCTATCAGCAAGGCCATTAACTCTGAACGTCCAGTTACTCAGGAACTGATGGAAGGGAACTGGGTAAATGTCAGCAGCAGAGCAGCAACAGAGACATATCCCATTTTCCTTTTTAAATGGTGTGTTTCTTTGCAGAATGGAGTCAAAATGGACCACCAGGAGCAAAACAAGACCAATAAGGCCAGAAGACACTGTGAAAACTGACCAAATGCAAAGACTGAGGTGTAGAGAGTTAAACCTGCTGTAAGTCTGACGTTTAAAAGCTGGATTTCAGGGTTCTTGAAACACAACAACAACACTTCTAAAAAACAGAGCTTCAGCCTCTATTCAGCATACTTACTTCAATTTAAAAAAAGTAAAATTCACAACATCATAAAGTGCTTCTCAGTAGAATACTCAATTGCTAAGTCTGTGCTCTACTTTGTTTTATTAACATGGAGATTTTAAAGAATGGAAGTAGTTCACAGCTGTGGACACAGATAAGAATACAAAGGTATTGGACAAATACTAGCAGAGACTCCAGTGACAAAGCAATTTACTTGTTAAATGTGCATAATGTCTATTACAAGTGTGACTCCACCAAAAGGCTATCTTGAAAGGCAGATCAGAAATACTCGCGATGAAAGCAGAAAAAAGAGAAATGAGGCACTCAGTAGGTGAACTGTGTGCAACTATGCCCTGGTAAATGTTAAGAGCAGAAGTCCTCATAATTTTGATACTCATTATAATATTTTTCTCTAGTGTTCATTCTAAATTAGTGAATTACATTATCTTATCAAAGAAAAGGTATATACTGCTGGATGAACACTTCCATACAAGTGATTTTAGCCTTCAGACTGACTTTTCACTTTACACTGTTTTCATATTTACAGCTTGGAGGCTATATATAAAAAAATCTGTGACACAGCTGCACTGTGATTATCTATACATAAAAGTAATAAAAAAAGGAGTTTTATCTCCAAGCTGCTTCTCTGCCTCCCACAGCCTGGTTCCCCAAAGCACAATCTGCATCTCTCAATAGTAATCTTGCTATTATTCATCCTCTTTCCACTACCACAAAAACCTGTCTTGCTTTTCATCCTCCCCTGCTTCTGACATTGATTAGGAGAGGACTGTCTGTATGTGTGGGCTTACGTAAGTGTGGGGTGTATG
The DNA here is from genome assembly GCA_013400435.1 of Pycnonotus jocosus. NCBI lineage: Eukaryota > Metazoa > Chordata > Aves > Passeriformes > Pycnonotidae > Pycnonotus > Pycnonotus jocosus. Next base: position 208,862 of record VWYP01004239.1, on the reverse strand, counting down.
TCTAAAAGTATAGTAACTCCTTTATCTTAATTATGTACTCTCAGTGATCACTGATACAGAGTATTTATTTTAAATTATATAGCAAAGAAATGCCACCAAAATTACACAGGTAATTTTCACAAGTTTTTTCTTTTTTACTTAATAGAGAACTGTGAGTAGAAAGACACCGAGAATTATGTGAAGGTGGATGAAGTGGTACTGCCACTTTTCAGTTAGTCTTTTCTTCAAATCCAATAGTAGAGTAGTAACAAGATAATTAAAGCTATATGGAATGGATTTCACTTCAGTGACCCTTTTACAGGCATTATTTTGCTCGGTACTGCAACATAAATGAAGCTTATCTGGAAAAGATATTTCCAACTAGCATTTCCCAGAGATTTCTGTAGCCTAGCTAGGCAAAGAAGACACTTAACAAGTTTTTCTTAGAGACCTTTTAGCTCTTCATTCTGCATGGCATTGACTTGCACTTTTCAAAGCTCAACAATTGCAACATTGTCACACATTGAGGACTTTACAAAAAAGCCTTTTCTTTCCAGAGAAACGAACAAACCCTTGAAGAAAATGAAGAGCACCACCTTTTTTCAGATCTACAATGACTGAATTACAAATATACAATATGAGCTACAAGTTAACTCACCAAAAAAAAAAAAATCCTGAGTAGTTTGCCTTAAATAATCCTTATTTCACTCCTACACACTATGTTCAAAATCTGGATAATCATATAGCTGGATAATAGCAGTCAGGAGACAGACTACTAGACAGAGAAGTGGATTAATGTCTCTTGCTATGTTGTTAGAGACTCAAACTGTTGTAATTCATTTGAGCTCTGTGTATAAAGACTTACATGTTTTGGCAGGTATGTGTGATTCTTTCCTTCTATCCCCAAAATGCTGAACATATCATGGTTGCTGTATTTATTGCATAAACATAAGCCTTCTTCAGTGAAGACTCTGAGGCAACCTGCACAGACAAAAGTGCTCTGGAGCTGAAGATCCCACCGAGGGAAGGAGGAGAGCTTTCCTAGCCAGCAAGACCTTGACTCTAGAACAGAGAGATTGGCCTAACCCTCTCTTCTTGAGGAGGCAGTGGGGAAGCTGTGCCTCAGAGGCAGCTCTGACCCAGCAGCACAGGTGCTGCCAACAGGGACAATGCCTATCCCCCATGGAGCGTGAGCGGCCAGGAGCAGGCAATTCACACGTGCAGAATACGGATAACCTACCCACTCCAGAGCTCAATTGGTGTCATTGCCAATAGTGAGTATGTTTGGCTACAGGAAGAGAAGGTTATACTACCTGGACAGGAGAAGAAATTATTTAGTATTTTTATAAGCTTTTAAATATAATTTTTTCAAACTCAAAAACCCCATGGTTTTTAATTTTTTACCCAAACTGAATAAACTAAATGCAAAATGAGTTTAATTTTTCATGAGCATTTAGCTTAAAAACAATCATTCTTCATACGTTTATATTCCAATCCAAAATAAAAACTATCTACACATAACTTTTAAATTATAGTCTTTCACCGCTATAAATGTTTAAAAAATGCCACCATTTTGGTTTCTAGAATGGCTGGCAGCAGGAAAGCAGTATAAGTTGGTACTTTAGACCCTGACAAGTAAAAGTTAGATTTAGGTTGTCTCTGTTGATGAATTATTAGAAAGTGGGGGAGAAGGCATGGAAATTTGATCCAGTAACTGCCACAGTTATGCCTCACATCAGCCTTCACAGTATGTATTACTTCATCAACCTTATAGTACATATGAAAGATTTATTATTTTTAACAAATCTCAAAATTCTAAGGAAAATCATGCTCATTCACACCCTGCAATTAAGGAATATTTCCATCCTTTTTTTTTTTTATTTCTACTAATTCTGAGGTTTACTAACTCAAATTTTTGACAGGATCTAATTATTAAGAAAAAAACCCCAAAAAACCCCAACAAAAACACAAAACAAAACAACCCCAAAAATCTTTGCAAGAGCATAAGAAAAGGCAGAAAAGCTCAGAATATCTATCAGCTTCGTATGTGCAATTAAACACTGCTAACAACACAGTTCCAACTAAATTGTTTCAAAGTGAATTGATTTGTTATGATAGAAAAAAAATTAAGATCAGGCATTACTAAAAATTATACATATTTGCTTAAAATTAGTAACACACACATTTCTAAAAACAAACAAACCCCAGAAACACTCAATTTGATGGCCATGAAGCAAATACCTTTATATATATACAGCATCAGGCAGCATCAAAACATACTTGTGTTACACATGCAACTCTTCTCTTAAATAGACCAACTGTATAAGTTCTTGATCTTTCTTTAGAAACTGACAGCAAAAGCTGATGTTTCCTGAGGTAAAAAAACAAAATTGAAACTCTGTGAACTGGACTGAGACCAATCTCATTCAATGGAATGCCAAAAAAGCTCTGATCACTAATCATGGTGATCTTATTTACACTGGTTATTTCATGGTGATAGATTATATATCCCATTACCATTCTCTGGAGCTATATAATTTCCCAAAATAAATTGTAAAGCAAACCAAATCTTTTATTTTTTTAATAAGACCAAGGTCTGGCTACAGCTTTATTTGTTTCACCTGCAGGACACTGAGAAAATCAAGATTAATCAGAGAAGAGAGATTAATTCCTGATGTGGAATTAGATTCACCTGTGCTCTGAACTCTTGCAAAAGGAAATAAAAGCCATGAATATTGGTTAAGCAAGGTCGTTAAAAATAAACAAAACTAAATGTGGTGGGTTTTGGAACCTGTTGTTTTCACTTCCAAGGACCTTATCCAGTTAAAAATGTAGCCTGTAAGCAATACAAGCTTACCACAGGTTTAGCACAGATTCACAGAAGGGCTAATGTTGGAAGGAACCTCTGGAGGTCATCTGGACCAAACCCTTGCTCAAGAAGGGCCATCAAGAGCAGGGTGGCCAAGAAAATGTCCAAAGAGCTTTAAAGAACCTCCAAAGGTGGGCATTTCACAGTCTTCCTGGAAAACCTGTAATCCATGCAGTTTTCCTTCAGAAACTCAATTTTTCTCATCATTAGTATAATTTTTTTGTAAATTGTCTTCCAGGACCTGAGTTAATGCCCACTGATATACTGTCCCATCCTTATTGATTTGTGCTGTAAAAAAAAACCCCTATGGCTCATTAACAAATTAATTGTGCCAAGTGTGAAATGCTTCTTTCACATTTAAAAAAAACATCTATCTCATTTTCAAAAGCTCATTTATAAATGTTTCTAGTTTTCAGGACTCAATGCAGAAAAAGAGAATCCATTTAAACCTGTAAATTGCAAACTAAAGCATTATTAAAATTCCTAATGACGAAGTAATTGAAAATTAGCAGTTTAGCATAATTTATCTTTACAATAGATCTTATGTTACAATGCAAAAGGCACCAAATCTGGCCTAATTTTCTACACATGCAAAATTAATATCTTCCAAAGACTTCCAGGGAATGGACAGAAACAATGAAAAGAAACTATTCTTACCTCTTCTATGGAAAAAACCTTCTACCGAAAAAACCCACCTTTTCCCAACTAAGAAAAAGACTATACACTAAACATTCAAAGGTGATTGTGATGTCTTGGCAGGAAACATTATTTAGGGTATTGTAATACGTCAATAGTGCTAATTATCAATCATGGTTAAGCCTCCTCATTAACAACTAGATTTTTACAAAAATATACTTAGTATCTATCTTTTTGTACTATATGTATCATTTAAAATGTAGAAACCTTATTGAGAATGGCTTCAGATACAACAACAAATAAAAACAACTTCACCTCTTGAGCAGGGAGGAGGAGGTAACCAGGCCCAATACACACAGCTCTTCATAGCAAGTGAATGAGCAGTTTTGCTTCGAGGTGATGGCAGCATGGGTTTATCAAGACATTGCTTAACCTCTATCAGGTAAAAGTCATGGGAATGAGCATTCCCAAGTGAAAAAGAAAGATGAACTCATTCACCCTCTGAACCCTGTATTTCAGGGAAATCTTATGGAACCATAGTCACTAAGTTTGAAATATGTAGATTAGATGTGAAATTGGTTGTCAAAGCCTTCACTAGATTTAATGACAATGAATAACTCTTACTGATGGACATGGAATTTTGCTAGAACTTATCACTGAAATTAGGCAAGGAAAAGAGATAGTTTCCTCTGGGAAATCATAGACACTGACAGATGTTATTTCCTACTTTAAACTACTGTGAGATTCCCATAGCATTAACATTCCAAATGATCAATTTCAAGTATGTATCTCTACTCCAAAATCAAGCAGGAAAATAGACATTTTATCTCTATGAAATTAAAATTCATGATGAAAGAACTACACCTTGTAGCCATCATCTCTGCCATACAAATACACTTACAGCCTCATCTGCAACCCAATAAGCCATCAGTCAATAAGGTACCATCCACACATTTGAATATATACCTAATATTAATGGTCCCTAACTGCTCCAGAGACAATGGCAGGACTGATGATAAATTTCGTCAAGTTAAAATAAGTTCCCTTCTATCTTTTCCTTTCCATGTCTGCTGTTGCCCTGCTTATGAGGCAACATTATTCTTGAACTTAAAACATGTTTTTTCATATTGTCTGAAATGTAAATGATCTTCAGTGCCTAATGACTGTATTTTGGATCAGATCTTGTAAGAGAGAATAAGGAATTAACTCACATTACCTTCCAAATGTAATCTGCAGCAATGTAGGTGAAATCAAGACCCCATTAAGTCATCTGCCTCACTTCTATACTAAATCCTGCTTCCACTGTCCTGTTTCCAAAATACCTCTCATAGCCCAGTGATCACCCCCAGATCAAATTGTACCAATTCCCTTCCCACTCTTTGTTCTGTTGCCTTTCCTTTGTAAACCCAGTCCTAGATTCTATCCTCCATATTCATCTCCTAATTTTACAAGATTTTGTACCCAATTTTCTCCCTTCCTATTCCTGTCACATATGATACAGACTTTGTGTGCCATATATTCAATTTTAAGATTGCCTCTGCAGACACCATATCTTTCCAACCTACTAGTCCACAGGATTCTGCTCTGATATTCCATAGAATGGTCAATGTTAATAATGTAAAGTGACAAGCAGATCTAGTTACCTAGGAAGAACTGAAATGTTTTCATTGGGAATGCAAAAAAGTGGTATTACTGAAAGTTTTAAAACTTGTCCAACTTTGGGCCTATGAAGCAGACAATAAAGATGGATTTGATAAAGTCCCCTTCTCCGAGTACTTTCACCTTCCTGCTTCAAAGTACGACGGTAAGACTATTTAAAGTAAAATAGTAAGTATGAATAAGCAAAGTACTTTTTTTCCTACTTGAAGTTTCTGAAAAATGCATTTTGCCTCAAAATTTCTCCAAATATTCAACCTGATGCAGTATTTTACATTAGGAATTCCAAACATTATGCCTTCTGCTCAGTAGTGTCATAAGCCACTTAAAATCAAAAATTCAATTGAGAAACACTGAACAAACCTAAAAGATATTTCATCAGTTCTACTTAGAGTATTTGAGTGCAAAATTCTGCAACGTGTTAGAGTATGAACTGTTTGACTTAAATCATGGAAGTCCCTAGATTGCTCTATTACAATATTAATTGTCAAAGCTGACGAAATGAACCTTCTGTCAAAAATACTAAAAATCAAGTAGAGATTTAAAAGTATTTGGCACAAGAACTGCAATTATTTTAACAAAGTAGTGCACACTTATGCCATACAAATCGCTTTCAATTATCATTATTTCACTTAACTAATTTGCTGGTTTTAATGATAGCAAAAATTACATAAAGGTTGGGGATTTTTTTAATGTGGTATTTCAAAACTTGAAGTTTATATAGAAATAATGCACGATTTTTCTTTAAAAAAATCTATTGCAGAATGCACAACTACACCTCTGTTTTTAGAGAAGGCCAAAAATTTATGCATGTCTATATGTATATGTGTATATATGCATATATATGAAGTGTGTGTCTAGGAAAATAGTTTACTACAGTCAGAATACCCAGCACAGAGCTAGTCACTACAAAAGGCTCTCAAGAAAGCTGAGTTCTTTCCCTTCCACAAGCAGCTCACTTCTGGCAGAAAGCAGCAGATATTCCCCTTACATGTAACTCTGAAATTTTCTGAAACAGGGTCCTGAGCTTCCTCCTGGAAGCTAAGCAGCATTGATTCTTCCAAAACAGGTTTGATGGAGCTGCCGTTTTACCCAGTCACTCACTGGTTACAATGCACACATGAGATAACAGAAAGCACAGGTTTAAAGCCCCTTCAAATAAAGGGGTGTCCATTCTAATACCCCCTTGATCTCCATGTTCAGAAGACTGACACAACCAGCTTGTGATAACAGACTCTGCACTCATCCTCATGCTCCCATGGGAGACCTCCCTTGCACCACAAGAAATCCCAAGATTCCCCCTGATCACAGTGAGCACAGAGGAATTGCCATAGCTCCATGATTAGCTTATTAATTTGGGAGGATGGAGGACTGAGTTCAAGACCCTGCTATTATGAATGCTTAATTTAGAATACTGAAATGCTCATTGTTGTGGAATCTGAAAGGCTGCTTTCCCATCCCAAAGGGCTGCCTTAATCCCTAGGTTAGAGAGTTCTTCTCTCTGGCTTAAAAGACATTTAAGTACTTAATTCTAAATAGAAATGAAAGTCTCTGAAAGGACTAAGTCAATTGTTTAATGTGAAAACCTGAATGTAAAACCCCTGGAAAAAGGGAAGAAGTGTGACTTCAGTCTCTTAAATATTTCAGCAAAGTATTTTGAGCAAAACCATTTTACACCAACTTTTCTGGAAGCTCATCAGCACATTATCATCTGCATATCATCATGGAAAATGAGTTGTGAGCATCCATGCTACATATCCACTGTTTTCACAAATAAGGCCACTGGTGCAAAGGTTCCTTGCAGTTAAACTCACTGGTCACATTTTGTAAACCATGAAAATGCTGAGGAGAAACAAATTATCAGCTTATACAGACACGGAATTTGAAACTAAAAATCTAAAGGAGTATTCTTCTCAGTACTTGAGAGGTGAGGTATGAATACATTGACATTTAAATGCTTGATTTAGATGCCTGCAGGGACATTTAGGCGCCGGCATCCCTCTTGCAAATTTGTCTCTTAAACACTTTAAGATTTGCAGACAAACAATACTTGTAATAATGAATTTGAAGAGTTTAATAATAATGTCATCAACTAATCTGCTTAAATTATCTCAGTTCCTTCAGTTTAACTGAATAAAAATGTTGCTTTTAATTCTCAAAGACTCACAGAATCATAGAATGTTGAGGGATTGCAATGTACCTTAAAGATCATGTTGTCCCAACCTCCCTGCCATGGGCAGGGACACCTCCCACTAGACCAGTTTGCTTAAAGCCTTATCCAACCCACCCTTGAACACTGCAACCTGTTTTAGTGGCTTACCCACTACTCTCAAAGTTTAGAATTTTTTCCTGATATCTAACCTAAATTTCCCTTCTTTCAAATTGTACCCAGTACTTCTAGTTCAGTTCAGTTCCTGATGAAGTTTCTCTTTGGCTTCCTTCAGATACTGGGAGGTTGCCATGAGGTCTTCACCACAACCTTCTCTTTTTAAGGCTGAGCAGCCTCAACTCTCCCAGCCTGTTTTCATCCTCCAGCCCAGGATACTGCTGGCTGTAAGGGCAACAAAACCTCAAAACACTCAACTTAAAAATCTGGTGAAGATCACTAAGAGCCATAAATGTTCCTGTTACATCACTCAGAAATTCACAGTACTTGAAATAAAGGGAGAAAATAATTCACTAAGTCTATCATGTTTTATACTGCTTGCATAGAATAAACATAAAAAACAATTTTACAAAGTATGAGCAATTCCTTTTTTTGTCACAGGTAAGATTTACTACCTTTCATTTCTGCCCAGGGTTATATAATACACAATGTAATAGCACACTATAAGCACTCATGCTTTTATATGTAGGAAACAAAAAAAAAAAAAAGAAACTCAACCCCCAAAAATCAAACTTCAAAGAAGAAAAAGAACCCTACAGAAGTCCCCATGTAAGATGTTCTGACAGAGTTCAGAACAATGTCTGTTGGAGTGACTGGGCAAACTTCAAACGTACTAATCCAGCAGCTTCTAGTGATTACTGCTAATGCTCTGCAAGCCAAGTTTTAATAAAATTGCTTTATTAATGATTTCCATTCTACTTTTCATAGATTTTTAGGAACAAACTCACTCACACTGCATTAAAGTGAAGTACTTNGGTTTGAGGAGTAAAAATATAACTATCAATGTCCTGTCCCTGCAAGAGCACTGTAGCAGTCACATGCTGGGATTCACTCACTCTGCTTCCCTAATAAGAGACTACAAATAGCACTCACCTGTAACATTTCCTAGTTTACTAACATCTTAAGAAGCTGATGAGAAATTATGGTGGTTTAACTAGTAAATTATTCTACTATTTCTCATCTTACAAGTAAAGACTAACTTCAGGACATCTTTGATTTGGATGGATGCCTGGAACTCCAACTTCTTAGCAAAAAAGTAATCAAACTCTTGAAAGCATTAAGAATAAGCTCTTTCTTGATGTCTTTCACTATTTCACTTCTTTAACATTTCATATCATTAGAATAACCACTTCTTTGCATTTCTTTACTAAGAGAATTTATGTAACATTCCCACTGCTGTAAGCATTTTCACAAAATGTGGCAGTAAATAGCTTAACTGTTCCTCTGTTCATGTTCCATGATTCATGTGACTTTTGGAGAACAGAGATATCACCAAAAGGCTTGAAAAATCCTGTATATCCTTCTTATAATGGATTTTACGTGAACCTTTGATTTGCTTTATATGACACATATGTTTTAAGCATGCAGGCTGGAACTTATGAATGTAAAAACAAATCACAACGTGTAGCGATTTCAGCATAAGAACCTTACTCCCAATATTGGGCACTCCCATCAGGTCACTGAACAGGCACCAGCATCTTTGGAGATCAGCACACTGACAAATAAATGGCAATTAGGATTGCTGTGTGAGGCAACCATTAATAAATTATATTTTAAAAAAATGGCCTTTACTTGGTATGTAATTACATTTCTTATATACTTGTTTGCCACTTACTAATTACTCATATTTTTAATGTAAATAACTTTAGATGTAAAAAAATCACATATAGTGCAGAAGCTAAATCTTTTATGTAGACTTAAGCACTGTCATCTTATGGAAAGCAGAGAACTTGTATGAAATTATTGTAAGAAATAATTAAAAGTATGACACAATTTAAAGAAATTGGATGGGAAGCTAAACGGCATTTCATAACACTTAGGTTAATTAGCTTGTAATATAATTTTCCAAAGGAAGTGATGATAATTTATTAAAACACCAAGAAAACCAAGGAAGGAAAATGTGGTGTATTCTATACCTACAGAGCAGTACTCCTGTGCTTGGGCTTCTAGGCTACATCTATACAGGTTTTGGGGGAGAAACAGGAACTAACTGCCCAGAATTCATAGAACTGAGTTTTTCTAGGTCTTCTACTGGCTCACAGCTGGTCCATGGGACCAGTCTAGAGCTACTTCACGCTCTGGAGCACAGTAAACTAGACACTGGTTGCTCAGCAACATCTGCTGTGCTACCAATCCTGTTTGGTGATGTAAGCTTAGCCACCGAGGGGCACTCATAAAGGCCAAAACTCAAACATGGCATTCACCAGCTTGCATTCAGCACTCTGCAAACACAGCCCAAGAGTTTTCAGTTATTCCCAGCAGCAAAGTCATTCACATTAGTGTAAGTGATTGACAGAGTCAGCTCACATCAATCTGCAAAAGATTACTGTGGTTTCTTTCAGCAGAGTTTGAGCTATCAACTCTAAAGGCTGCTGTAGCTGCCGAAGTCAGCCAGCTGCCATGGGCTTTCCCAGTTGTGGTGCCTCACCCCTAGACTGCCTTCCCTGGCTGTGATGCTGTGGCACGACCTGGCACATGAAAGAGACAGTGAACCCAAAGCAGGCACAGCCTCAGAGCAGCTCAGTCACTCCAGCACAGGGCTCAGGACTGACTGGTAAGCTCAGTCAGCCTCCACAGTTCTATGTTATCCAATTTATGGAAATCTTCAAGGATGGTTGTGAACACATTCACACTGCAAACCAGCACCTGAAATAAGAAGCTTACTTAAATTTTAAACTCAGCATTCATAACAATAAACTTCAGCAGAATATAAAGAACAAAATACCCTATCCTTCACACTACTTTACTGTAGTCACATCTATTTCAAAGCAGTTTGGAGGGAATCCAAAGAGCTACCAGATGCTGTTTGCTGTTCCCCAAAGAGAACCACAGATTATACCATAATAACAGACTGCAAATTAGAATTAGAAGTGATACATCATAAATCTCTTTCTTTGGTTCCACTCTGTGCTTTGAGGTTTCTAAATATGATTTTTGTATTTTTTAATAAGTGCTTATATTTTCTTTTGTTTTCTACAGCTGGTTTCTTTGGCTACCATTCATGCTGCCGTAATTTCAAACAGATATTATTCCACATATTGGCCTGTGCAGCACTGCTTGCTGAGAGCATTTTTAATTTAGATTTCCAATACTGGCACAGAGAATTGTGCAAGGCTTCTTGCATTCATATTAGTGGAAGGTGCCAATAAGCACTCCTGGGATGTGACACTAGACACATGCAGGCCTAGCACAAGTCAAAACAAAGATAGTTAAACTCAGACCCACCCCAAAAGAGACAATTAACATTTCCATCTGATTTATAGACAATCATGTTTTGAGTAGGACAAATGTCTGTGTTCTTACTGTATCAGCAGAAAATCCTAATCCTCAAGTATCCTGGTGATACTTTACTGGAAATATTTTTCCATTCATCATATATTTTCTCATCAGTGGGGATTCAAAACCTTACACATATTTTGTATTTTCTCATCAATTGAGAGATATACTTTCCAAATTTCTGCCTACTTGGAGGTTTTCCCAAAATGACACAGAAGACCAGACTCCTATAGTGCTGAGATGATCCTTTTTATATTATTCACATGACCCCAACTACTCTTTTCTCTCACTATGCTTCTTAGGCAAATATGCAGAAGGACTGAAACTATATCCAGTATCATGATATTCACCAAAAGCATCAGACAGAACTTCTGATGCAGATACATTTGAAAAGCATCCAAAACAACCTTTGAAACTAGTGGGTCATTTTGCCTCTCCTCGGAAATAACAGAAATAATGTTCCTTATCGTTAAAGGACAATTTCTTATTTAAGAAGATAAGATCTTTTTTGCTGTTTGAATTGTGACCCACTGCTCACCTCAAAGCATAATACAGGTAGCCCATGCCATTTATCACTTCTGGTCTTATTTAGCACATCTGTTCACAGAAGAAAAAGTACATAATTAGCAAATAGCACAACTTCTGCACCTCACACATCAGGAGGGCTGTGATGTTGCACTCCTACCATTATTTCAAATACCAGCTTCTGTAAGGCTGATGTGATAATAACACACTTTCAATTCACCAGCAGTAATAGGAGCACTGAATCCTTTGTACAGCAAAATCACAAATGAAACAAAGGAAAACTATGAATGTATTAAGATTAGAGAAGACTCAGATTTAACTTTAAATGTCACGAAGTTTTTTTTTTCCTGAATGTTAATACTGGAAGACAATACTTTATAATAGCTGTTCTGCCACCCTAGGAGTAAATGCAGATAAATTGGACAAGTACTGAACTTTTAATAAACCAGCCTTTTAAGTATTCAGGAACTCTTCTGTATTTATGTTACAGCTTTCTTTCCACTTTCTTTGCATCTGAGAACACACGGAAGACTTGCATTTAAATTTATCAGCTAAATGCAAAGCTGACAAAAAATTAAAATGAAGAGTAAAGCACAAAAATTCTTTCAAGATGACAGTTTCAAAATTGCCTCCCTTAGTCATTCTATTTTATTACTACTTTACTGCCGTTTTCTACTGTATTATACCCTATCCCCTACATTATGTCTTCTGCATAGAAAACTGTTTGGCCTTCATAATCAAAGTCTTCTATGACATCAAATTGCCCTTCATTCCAGTGGCCAGTTAACTCCTGCTGTGAAATCTCCCTAAAAGCTTACTTTTAGATCTAGTGTTTCTGGACACCTTTATATCTTGCTTTGGGGAGACAGGATCATAGTGCTTTGGGTGGCTTTTTTTGGGGGGATGGTGGTGGATGCTCTTGCATGTTATTATTATAATTTTACACTTCATCATCATATGCTGCATTAAAGCAAATATACCCATTTACTACAAATATTTCCAGCATACACATTAAAAACATACAAAAAACCCACCATAAAACCCAAATCCCCACACTAGAATCAAGAAATATGCAAGTTTAGTGTGTCAGTTCAAGTGAAAGACACAGATTACTCTTAAATTCATTAACCTGTCATTTTCAAACCATCAGAACTGTTTCTTCAAAAATGTTATGTTTTATGATTTGAACCACTGATTCATAAGTAATTAAATGTGCCTTTTGCACAAGTGCATTGTCTATTTTTGGAAAACAAAGAGCCAGATATTAGGTTATAGACAGAGGACTAATATTATTGCAACACTGATATAGGAAGGGATTAGTGATAGGATGACAGACTTGCTCTTTATAAAAATAAATGTGAGATGATATTTGCTAATTGAAATTTCTATAGTATGCTAGAAAAATCACAGTACAAATCCTTTTGCTTTATCACAAATACAATAATATTGTGACAGGAAATGTCTATGACAGATTTCTAGCAAAAATAACCCATTAGCTCCTTATGGTTGGTTACTTTTTTCAGCATTTTCCTTCAAATATGTTACTAAGGCTGCCAGTTGTCATGACATATTATTTATGAGGCATATGTCTTTTGTTAAGCACTGTTCTTTTTATCCATTTTTTGACAGGTTTTACTTACTGCCAGATAATACACTAGAACATTTTACTGGCATTGGTCATGTTAGAACTGTAAATTAAAGCATTGAGATAAGGAACTGGAGCTCATTAACTCAAACTGTAAGTCTGAGTTAACAGGAAAGTTGTAATATTTGATTTATTAGGAAAAAACAACTTCCTGTATTACAAAACACAGCTGACTATTTGAGGCAAGACATGCCAAAGTAATAATGACAAAATGATCCATCTGCATCAAGAAGAGTATCTTCTTGTAAAACAATGTAGGATGGCACTAATTATATCATTATTAGACAATTTTTTGTTTCATTGCTCCCAATACTTCAATTTTAAATGCATTTACTTAAGAGGACACTAAGAACTTATATTAACCTAGAGATATAAAAAAGGGAAATTTTATTTAATCTTTTCTGCTTTATTTAATTATCTGCACTACAAGCAGAGTGATATATACCCAGGTGGAGTACTGTGTTAGCTGCTAACTTGCAGCTGTATGCAATTATCGTGTGCTGTCTGAAAATAGTTCAGCAAGATTCAGTATCTCTGCTTTGTTGTGTTACACAGACCCAAACAAATATTATTCAAGAAGCTTCTCATTTTTCAGAGAGTGAACAGGACATGCTATTAACACATTAAATATCTGTTAGAAATCTCTAGATCAAATCAACATACCAGTAATTCATCAGTGGAGGTTTTATCTAATTACTTCACTGATACATGAGTGGTATCATAGGAATATGAAGAGCAATAGCAGTGAGTACATACAAATTGATATACAAGGTCTAATAAGGATGGTATAATTCACGTAGAAATCCGTAAAGTCAAGACATCAACAAGGATTCAGGTCAGCTCAATTCAAGGCAGAACAGGCAAGCATAACTAATCCGGTAGTCATACATTCTGACTGCACTACAGTGATGCCCACAATAGTCTGGTAAATCTAGGTGATATTTTAAATGTTTTCAGAAAGCTACCCCCCGTCTCACTCACTGAAAAAAAGCTCCAAACAAACCAGATAATAAAAAAGGTAGACTTCTCTAGTACTGTATTATTATTCAATTTACTACTTCTTCTTCTTCTTCTTCTTTTTTAAATCTTTTTTGAGTCTGCTGGATACAATTAGGCCAGAATTCATTAGATGGAAGAACTGAGGGGATAATAAATCTCTTCACAGTTCTAGCGCAATTACTCCAATTGGGGAAACAGTCTAAGCAGAAGGTTGAGCTAGCTCAAATTCAATCAAATTCAATTTTGGAGGTCCTACAAGGCCATAAACTGGCTCAATCTCAAGACACTTGTTCTGGCTTTTGGAAGCTCAGTACTGCTTAAAAGCTTTTCATAGCCTGGAAATAGCTCACCTCAGAGGTTTCTCTGATGAGCTCATTTACTTGTATATATATATGTTGTATGTATATGAAACTGCATATGTTCAGCAAACAAACACCTACCAACCAGAAAACTACCTATAATTATTACATCAATTTATAGACTTTCTGAAGGCATTTCAATTAATGCAACCATCATGCAATTTCAAGGCAAAACCACAAAATCCCCACACCAACACTACAGCTTCTGCTAGCTACAAGGCAACAGCTGCGGAAGTCCCAAGAGGAGATCTCTGGCCGCAGCTTGGTAGTTGCTATTTTATGGGGTCTCAGGAAAGACACTTCCCCCCTTCAGGAGGGTAATACTTATGACTGTGCTGCTGATACCTTAAGTTTTAGCTTTCATGTTTTTCTGATTCTGTGCAACCTAGAGGTGTAGTTCTGAGCCTCATATTAAGTGCTAATAAGCTCTCTTCACAGAGTAGGTAGACAAAACAAACCCTTTTCCTGCTGGAGACCAAGGACAATGAGTACAACTTTCAGGCCCAACAGCACAAAAAACAATGGACTGAAGGGAGAAACAAGAAGAATGGGACCTCATAACCTGAAGCTGTTATTGGACCAATATACAAAATCCCAATACACAAATGGACCAAAACTTATAAAAGTGTAGGACCTTGTGACCAGCTGTCCATTTTGTGACCATTTTAAGTCCACCTTGGGTGTAGCCTTGGTCAGGCTCTTGCTCTGCCCAAGGTGTATCCTAAAGGCCTTTCAATAAATATCTACTTTATTCTCTATCTCTGTCCAGTCTCTGTTTTGGGTCAGCCTTCCCAAGGCTGCTCTCTGCATCTCTTGAAGAGGCTGCCTTTGAATGACTATTCACGGAGGGGATGGCACACCTCTCAGGCTTTGCTAGATACACCTTGGTAACAACCAGGAATTTGTAGATTGATGAGTTCTTTCAAACAGCCTCTTTCAATCTGCTTCTGGTCTTCCTCCATGCACTTAGTCTAACACCTAGGAAATTCTCTTGTGATTTCTTGTTGTGAGGCCTGTTTTCATACCTTATATTTTGGTAAAAATAATTGTAAGCATTTATTTTCCTGTTCCTCAACAAGAAGTCTGGAGTTATAGAAAAGAAATACCAAAGTGAGCCATTTCTGCTAAAACTACAGGCCTTCCCAAAGTGGCATAACTAGGTCAACGTTTCATACACATTCTGATTTCCTATTTTGATACCTACCTTAGCATGATGATAAATAATCAGTAGTTATTAAGCAAGCTCCTGGCTTATTCAAAGGAGAGCAATAAACTCCTCCAGAGGATAATTTAGCACCTTAAATTAGGCTTTTGCCAAAGAATTGCTCTCTGGAGAAGCCATGTTCTCTCACACACTTTGAAGAGATTCTAGGGAGATTAGTGAGGTAATTTAGCCTGCTAAATTAGACACTAACAGTCATGCCATATTGATATCTTCTCCTAAGTCTGAATATAGTGCAGCTCCACTTACATATTTCAAATGCGAGTAGGTTGTGTTGCTCATCTGCATTTAAACTGTTCTCTAAGGCAAATAAAATTGTACACACATTACCTTTACATGGACATCTTGTTAAACATAATGATTATCATTAGTATCTCTTACAATATTGGTACTTTTAAAATGGCCCATAGCTACACAGTAATCTCATATATCATGTTAGGCGACAAAGATTCAAATTTTCTTAGGCCTGAAAAAAAAAGATTAAAGACCTGAATAACTGTTCTTATTTAATACTCATTCGACTGACTCACAGCTACAGAATTGAAGACAAGAAAGACTCTTCTTCAAAAATGAAAAAACACAAGCTAAAAGTTTCCTAAAGCAAAAAAATTGCTTTTTGGTCAAAATATCAGAATCTAAAGATAACCTGTAATGTCATATAAGACCGTGAACCTCAAAAGGGGGTAGAGGAAAGAGAAAGAAAATAAGCTAACAACTGTGTAAGAAAGAAACCACTTGGCCAGTCAAAGGCACACAAGCAATTAGCAAAAAAGAGTTGGGTAATTCGACCTATTTTTTATTTACTGCCTGCAGCTTCTTGGCAAACTACAAATCCATATTCTATTAATAAAAATATTTTTATAATAAAAGTTACTTCATAAGACATGTGACTCCAGGTTTGCACTTTCCCTGTCCCAGACGAGAACACTGGCAATAAACTGAAGTCACTTTCTTTTGACACTCTTGCAGTGTCAAAAACCATGAGAGAAGCACAGGTGCAATTACCTCAGAAAATGAATCTGCCTCTTTATCCTTGGCCATCTTTCTTTCTGCTGAAGCTGTATCATTATTCTAAAATGGTATGTCAGTTTTTCAATTTACATCCTGATCTTAGCCATAAAATGTTTCAAAGCCCATCTAAGGATGCATATGATTTATTAGCCTACTGTAATCTATGTCACATTAAATTAAGTAGTAAAATAGTTCATTACATTTTTAAGACTAAATACTTCTTCATAGATTATTCTATTGGAAATAACAGGAATAACTGAATCCTTGACATAAACTCTATAAGAAACATGAATATGGGGATTTTGCATCAATATTCTTTACATTTAGCAAACTACAGAGACCTACTTTTACATTTACTTCTGTGTCGGACAGTGTGTGACACATCAGATGCGATAGGACAAAGGTGAATAGTGTTAAACTAAAAGAAGGGAGATTTAGATTAAATATTAGGAAATAATTCTTCACTCTGTAGTGGAACAATGAAACAAGTTGTCCAGAGAAGCTGTGGATGTCCCATCCCTGGAATTGATCAGGCCTGGCTGGATGGGGCACCAGGCAATCTGATCTAATGGGTGGCACCCCTAACCACAGAACTAGATGTTCTTTAAGGTTGCATCCAATCCAAACCATTCTATGATGACTCTATAATGTAACCATCCAAAGAGAGCTGTTACCTTCCCAAATTTTAAAAGAGAAAAAAAAAATTAATAAAATAGTCAGAGATCAATTCTGCATTTAAAATGCCTATAATAATGTAATGCTTAATATTTATTCAAAGATAAATATTTCAAAATTTTTCAGGAGTTTATCTTTTCTTCTTCAAGTTCATGTTGCAATATCATAATTGTCAATTAATGATCCAAGAAAAAAAATACCTAATACAACAAAAATACAAAAATTGGGTCCACTGCATACCACCTCAAAGCGTTTTACAGTACAATAAATCTCTTATTGGCATAATCTTATACCATTATTCAGTTGTGTTTGCCTCAGTCACTATTTTGCTATCTAGCTGACTTCAGCTGGGATATATTGGGTTCTTCCCAGTGGCTGTTGTAAAAACTGTACATTTGTGTTGGTAAGGCCAAGAAAAAGATTAAGCACTGAATGTGTGTAGAACGGAATAGCACTTCCTACCATGTCCAGTGATGACACTGTAGATGCAGGCATTAAATAGCCTTATGAATGTTAATGGACTTCCTCCTTTAGAAGATAAACAACTCTACCTGTTTCTACTGTATTTACAATTGAAATATGTCACTGATTACTAGCAAGAGAGCCCAAATTATATTCTTAAACACAATCAAGAGCTCTCTTGCACAGTACTGAAGAGTTGCTGAAGAACAAATAGAGTGACAGGAAACAGGTGGCAACACTGCCAGACATCTAACCCAGCTCCGATGCACAGCGCAGCTGCAAAGAAGAGCACACAGATTCAATGTCAAGTGTCAAAGCAGAGTGAAAGCAAGAGATCTTATTGAAATGTTCAGCCCACAAAATCACTGCAGCTTGGAACACCTCTGCATGCGTTATGCTGCTGACACCCTTACCCTAATTACACGGGCTACTTCAGGATGCCAGCAGCTGCATTCACTCCTTTGCCCTCTACAGTAAGAGTTTCTATTAACAGGAAGGTTTACAAAGGCATTATAGAGAGAAAACTTTTTGTAAATCCATACTCAGTACTCTGTCATAGTAAGACCCTAAGAAGTGATTGTATAACCAAAACCATAGCCACAGAAATCAACAATTGCTACATTTATGGCAATTTATATAGCCATGATCACATGTCACACAACCAGAGGAAGCAGGAATCCCTGCATTTGAAAAACAGTAAAAAATAACATCTGAAAAATGCACAGGATTATATTACAGAGGAGATAAAAAGCAAGACTATGTCTTAACCAGTGCTTTGTCAAATAAGAAGGCTGAGAGAGCAAGGATAAGGTAAAATCAAATTTTTTTCAAGAATTAGGAACAGAAAACACTTTAAAGTGATTAACACGTTGACTAAAGACAAAATATTACTGGATAAATGCTACAATCATTTGAGTGAGACTTTAGTGAGATACACTTAGAGAGGAACAGCTCTACAGGACCACATATAAACCACAGAAAATACTGACTAGGGAACCATATTGCAGGAAAATATACAAGAAATAAAATATAATATGCTGAATGTGGATTGAGTTACAAAACCAGTACTATGTGTTAGAGATCGTACATGGAGAGGCTGTACCAGCAGTTTTAAAGGGGCAATTAACTTTCTGATGTATTGATAAACACAGAATACTGTAAATATGCTGCTAATCTGCATGGTTGACTTAGTGTGAAAGCAAGAATGCAGAAGAGTAAAGAGTAATTCTGTAATGCAAGAGTAATAAGCATGATCAAAATTAGAACATGTTAATGCACACTAGAAAAAAAATACTATTGAAAGACTATAGTAATTTTTTGTAAGTAATTTATAAGAGCTAATGAAAACAATGAAAAGTAGTTACTGTCAGCACATGAAGAAATGGCCCTTGAAGTGTGAAAAGAAAAACAAGCCTAAAGAAATGCAAGCGCATTTATTGAGGCTAATTGCGTTGTTCTGCTGAAAGAAAGGCAACCAGGTCACCATCTTGGAAAGTGTTCACAAAAGACCTGGAGAGAGGCAGAGGGCTAGCCTAATGAGTATTCTGTAGAAAGCTATAAATAACTTCAAAGCCATTGGAACTGAGTCATTGAATGAGACCTTCCTTCAAACCCTATCATCCACAAATGCAAGTACTGAACTACGGAGGGTGCAACTATTAAGAAAAAAAGAGCTCTTCTAAGACATGTGAAGTTGTTGGAAACACAGGGGAGAACAAAACATGGAAAATAACAAAAGACAGTGTAGTATGTAGGGTCAGTCCTGTTTCTATGGAGTACAGCCTTATGACAAAATGACACACAGTGACGTTAATCATGCAACTATTTTCCCTAATGTGAAATGAAGTAACAAGCTCTATCTAGAAATAAATGTATACACTCATGCTGATTCTTTTAACCGAATTATAGTCATTTTCACAGCCAAACGTCTGTGACTATTTAAAGTAAATAAGGCATTGGTTAGGAGGTTAGCTGGACTCTTCATCTGACCTTAATTAATCTTCTGACACTGGTCATAGTTTGACTAGGAATTTCAGGATCAGAGTTCAATCCAGGAGGCAGGTGACTAAAGAAGAAAACACGTTTTTAAGTATCTTTGAGGATCTAGACCCTCCTTCAGCTCTTTTTGCTCCAACTTAAAATTAACAATGAGGAAAATGGACCCACAGTCACTATGACATCACCTCATGTTGACATGTATACATGTTCTGGGGAAACAGACACTATTGCATAGTTCTCAATCTCGTCTTGCAGCTTTTTACACAATATAGAGATCAAATATCATATGGGATGTTCCACATATCCTGTGCCATAATGCTTGTTTTCATGAAAAAAAAAGAAATTCAAGAACTCTAAACCCATCAAAAAAGAAATTGTGAGCTCTACCAAGAAATTTAAGCTATGTAAGAATGAGAAAAAAGAACTTCAAGACCACTTACAAAATGGAAAAAAAAAAAAAAAAAAAAAGCCCCAATTTTTGTTAAGCTNAAAAAGCCCCACATCTTGTTCTGTACCTGTCATACAGACAAATAGGAACAACAAAAAGCCTAACTCTCTGTAGTTTAAATAACTTAAAAACAAGGAATGGAAATAACCTTATAAAAACTGCTGAGGCTTTCAAGGCAACGTACTAGCTAAAGATTATTTAACATTTTTCTTAGTTACATTTACCAACAGTCACAAACTTACATCTTAAAATCTGAAACAAATCAGTTTGCCAATCAAGGCAAGTGGTTTTGGAGTGGATTTATAAGGCAGAAGTGCATGAAATGACTGCATTGACAGAGCATGAATCACAAAGAAACAGCATCTCTCAGGAAGGTTATTACAGAATGTGCTGTCATTGCTATTTGAGTCTCACTTAGTAAACCTGCAGTGCAGTTACCCCTTCAGTAGTCGAAAAAATGTAACTGCTTGGGTGTTTGTTTTTGATTGCTTTCACAGTCCATGCACTCCAAACATTTTCTATAACACTAAGTCAGATCATAGAAAGATAATCATTCTTATAGATAAAGGTGAAACTACAGGTTTACATCACATCCAGCTTCTGGAATTTCAGCCCATTTCCTTGAGTGAGCCTGAAAACATCTTAGAGGCGCAACCAGAAATTTAAGTAATTACTGCACAGATAATATTAGCAGTAATTTTCTTTCCTTTTTTCTCAAGTACTCATTTAACTTTTCAATAGAAACTTTTCAAGCCACAATTGAAACTTCTTTGGGAAAGTCAATTTGATATATAGCGAAGAGCACTACAGAATTATCTGGCAAAAATCAAGTATACTAAAGTAAGCATTTTTATGGCCCTTAAATATTAAAAGTTGAAAAGTAATTTTTTAAAACTCTTTTTGCAATGTCAAGTGGTAACATTAGAATCTGCTTTTTAAAAGTCCCATTTAAATAGTTTTACCAATCTCAGAACTGTAATCTAGGCTTTGTTACTATTTCTGTTCACCTTTCAGAGCTCCTCTGCTAGTCACAAAATACCAGAAACTACTTAGTATTTTGACAATCCTCCTACTTGATGGGAGAGGAATTCAATGCAAGACAACAGCAAACAATTAAAAAAATCCCCAACCCTAATTGTGATAATCATTCATCTATGATTCCTTGAATAATAAAACAAGAACAAGGAAATAACAAGGACATTTGGTATAGGAAAAAAATGTGGTGTGAAGTACAAAGGAGATGTTCCAGGCGAAAACAGTATTGTTTCCTCTTGCATTTGGAATAAAGCTGACAGAGAGACATTTCTAGAATTCTATGCTTACAACAAGGTTCTTTTCAAAAACGCAGAGTTAATTTATAACTTCTTTTTTAACTTGTGTCAGAATATAATTGTGGCATGGCTCTTGTTCTTTATAAAGTGTTATTGATTTTGATATTTATTTATATGTATTTTTTTACTACTTATTTATATGGGGGGTTTATTAGTGAGTAATAAATTAATGTATTTTCTTAGTTTTCTAACAAAAAAAAAAGTTTTCTATTTAGTCATCAAAATTGCAGTTGAATGTAAATGTTCTCTTTGTTTTCAGAATTATAGTAAATTACCTGCATAAGGCTTTTATTTGTTTTCTTTTGTTTGTTGATTATTAGTCTAGCTTGATGTCAATGACACTAAATCTAGGAACCAGTTTTCAAGGATTCATCAGAGAAGGGGACGGGCACCAAAGAATTTATCCTGTTGGCAAGCTCAGCATCTCTCAGTGCTGCACAAAACAAATAAAAATTAATGTCTCCTTAAATTTGCTGGGAGTCAGTTATGTGTGTGACTGTAAATGTGGTGTAAACCCAGCTGGCAACTCAGCCCACACAGCCACCCACTCGCTCCCCCTGCTCAGTGGGATGGGGGAGAGAATCAAAGGGTGAAAAGGAGAAAACACATGCATTGAAACAAGAACAGTTTAATAGCTGAAAGAATGATAACAGTAATAGTACATGGTCATGATAGTAATTGATGATGGTGATGATGATGAAAATAAAAACTCAAATGAAAAGGAAAATTGCAGGAAAAAAAATGCACATATATAAAACCCAAGATAGACCCATGATATAAATGAAAGACAACTGTATATGCAATCAACTGACCAATGCAAGATATGCCATATGGTATGGACACTCTGGCCAGCTGGGGTCAGCTGTCCCAGCTGTGTCCCCTTTCCAACTCCTTGTGCACCCACTGTCTTCTCGTTGGTGGCATGGGGTGACCAGAAAAGGCCTTGATTCTGTGTAAGCCCTGCTCAGCAATAAGGAAAACATCCCTGAATTATCAACACTCTTTCTGGCACAAATCCAAAACATAGTCCCACACTAGCTACTAAGAAGAAAATTACCCCAGATGAAACCAGCACAATCTGGAAAATACACTTTTCCAAACTAAGTAAATTTATTTTCCTCTGTTTTCCTTTTACAACTGTTTAAACTGCTTACACTATGACAAAACATGATACCTTTTTATCTATGGTTAAAAGGTAAAAAAATTGATAAAACAACTGACTGGGCAGTGACTGACTTGAAGTACAAGACAAATATTCAATACAGCTGAATTCATGTATTTCTTTGGTATATCTAAGCCATTCACACATGATTCATTTGGAAACCTGACACTTGCACAAACCCATCAGATAACTGAATTCACAAACCAGATATTAAAAAAAAAGTAACAGTTTTATAAAAAGCAATAGTGCTGATCCTACAAATCAAAAAGTAATTATTTGCCTCTCTATTCAATCACAGATATGGCAAAGAAATATAACCTTCTGAAATAAACAAACAAGAAATTGATTTATATTTTCTTTATGTTTGAAATTCCATTTCAAACGAATGCTTTTTGTCTTTGTGGATCACAGGCTTTGTTTGTTCCTCTTATTAAACTAAAAACACAGATTCCCATGTGAGGATAGAAAAATGTCTTTCCTTCTCTCCCACTTTACTCTGGTTCCTTCTTACAGAAGCATACGGAAGCTCCCCACATGCATAGTAAATACTAAAGCACTTCAAAAGCACTACAAGAGCTGCCAGAACCAGAAGTATTGCCACTTTAGAGGAATATTCACAAAAGAAGATTTTCTATTGGGGCAGTGAAACAATAGTTAACAGAAATTATAGCTCTGGTACAAGTTGTAGTGTGCACTGGCTCTGCACATTGCCTTACTTGCCCCACTGCCTATTTGAAAGTAAAGAAAGATGCAGAACAAACACTGGTTCTTTACTTCCAAAAATAAACTATAGTTGCAGAGAAGTAAGAAAACAGAACAGAACAAAAAGTATAGCTTTTCCCCGTGCGACAGCTATTTTTTGAAGAAGCCTTCTTCAGATTGATACAATTCTCATACATATGACTTTTTTTGAGGAGTGGATATGCCAAAGCTGAATGGCTCCATCTAATCATTACGTTGTGTGAGGTTTTCCAATTTGCCAAAACTAAGACTTGTAAGTGATTGCACTATTGCTCTTTAAAACAATAAAGAACACAAACACAATTTCTTTCTCCTTCTCTTAAAAGATCATTTTTTAAGAGACTTGGATGAATACAATAAATTTCAAAAGGAGATTTTCTGCCTTCTTTTTCCAACATGATCAGCATTCAAAACAAAGATGAAGACTTGCTCAAAAACTGCACGTCATATCTTTGGTTTTGGGCAAGTGATTGAAGGTACAGAGGGATACCAAAGACATGATTAATAGATTTGCCTGAACTCCTAGCACCGAATGTGAGTAGAGAGAATTATTTCTTACATTCTGTGTTTTTAATATGCATGAATATTTCAGTCTTTGTAGTGTCAGATGCCAGTGCCTCCACTCAATAGTCACTTAGTGAGGTGTAAAGTATTATATCTATAAGTTGGGGTTGAGAGATGAATTGTTCTTTCTTTTCAGACTTCTAAATCTTATGGTCAAGCAAATAGCTCAGCTTAAAGGCAAGCCCAGGAAAAAGCAACAGAGCAAAGCATAAATTTCAGCTCTGTTAAAACATCAAGAAAAGGTATAGATACATAAATTGCTAAGCTATCATGCAATGTGGTAAGTGAATAAAGCATATTAATTTCTGAATTCAAAAGATCCTATCATTCTAATATGTGCTTTTTATCTGATCAGCAACAAGCACACATATTTTTCCTCTTGATGCTTTAACCTGTTACCTTTTGTCTTCTACTGAGACATCACAGTTAGCAACTCCTTTGTACTAATTACACTGTATTAATACTATATTAATACAATATAACTTAATTTGAAGTCATATAATAATGAATAGTGAATAATGTGACTGCATAATTTAAAGCATTTCTAAATTAATTTCAACCTTCTAGCATTTAAAATATTTAATGTCATAACATCTAGTCTGGAACAGTGTCAAAATGAGTTTCTAGTGATGTCACTAGCAGTGAAACACGAAGCACTCCTAGGTATCTTGTTCTAAATTTTCTATTTCTGACTACAACTCTTCAGAAGAAAATTCAGTTGTGATTGATAATTTTCATTTACGAAATTGGAAAATGGGGCAAATGCTGTTCCAATTCAGAGTAATGAAAAAGGAGAAGGAGATTTCAGTTTTCAAATTCAATCAGGAATTAACTTTGAACGTCTTTTCTCCTGCTGATAACAGATATGGTACCTTATAGGTATGTATATTGGATATAGGCACATACATTGGCGAGCAGCACTCATAGAGGACCTGGCTACATTTCAGAACTTGAATAATTCCTTACCTTTGACCCACTGAAGAACTCTACATACAGATCACCCCAAAAAAAGCAATGTTTAGGAGAAAATATGTAATGCAAGACACCCCTTTTGGTTTTAAAACAGGAAGAATATCCTTCCTTGTTTCAGGTCATGAAAAACACATTGAGGTTAGAATACTATGGATTACACATTTTAAACGGTGTATTTCGTTGCATGTAATGACTTGAAAATGTTGTAAAAAGTATGCAGCAAGAAATTAATAAAAGGGAGTGCTCCTTAGCACTAATTATCTTCTAATTTTTAGAATGTAATTACGGCAAAAAAAGATTATAGTACTTATAATTACATATTTTTTACCCAGAACAAATTTAAACCCAATACTGCTCCTAAATATTCCCATTATTTTCATTAATCTTTTCATATTCATTTCACACTTACACTTATCACACAGAATTGCTTTCTAGCTGTGAGCAGTGTACACTTCAGACATCAGGGCTTTTCTCTCTGTTGAGCCAGTAATTCAAAAATATCTAGCTAATTTTTCAATATTTCCACATGTGGTAGAGGCCAGGGAGTCTCCAATCAAAAATTCTGTAGATAATAAAGAAAATAAAGAAAATAAAGAAAATAAATGCTTAACCTAATCTTTGAATCTCTAGAAGCCTTAAAATCTCTAGCTTTAAAATCACTCTGCAAAAAAAGAAGCAACTTTGTACGTTACTATTTGCAGAATAATATTTCTGAAATGAAAATCCAAAGTCCAAGCTTCCTGCCCTTACCATCGGCAGAGGTTAGAGATGCAGCTTATTGGTGCCACGCATTAATCATTTCCCAAGAGGTAGGTTAAAAAACAACCTGGTATGGAAACAAGAGGCTCAGGGGAATCTTAGCAACACACCAAGGACTCGCTGTCACATATACGATGCTAACATGTGAAATATAGACCATCTCTCCATTTCCAGCTGATAGCTGTGCTGTGCAGCAGCTGGAAGGCAGGATCAGAGCTCTTCCTTCCAGCAGCAAAGAGGATCAAAGAAGATTATTTTGTAACATCCTAATTCTTTTGGATTTTGATTTTTACCTTCAACATATTCAGAAATAGGCTACTGGGAAAAACAGATGGAGTTGCAATTAATCGATGTGGAACTCTGTAAAAGAATTTCTTTGAGCATCATTTACTCAAGACCATGTCTAGCTCTCCTGTGGCAGCCTGCCACCAAGGGTAAGACTGCTTTACCAGTCAGACCATGGTGCAGTAAGGGTATCAAGGAATAAAAAGGGAAAACACTGCCAGTACGATCAGGGAGACTGAAGTTGCAAGTACTCCTGGGACTGGAACTCAGACGAGGCTGGAAGCCCAAAAGCCCGAATCTCAGTCTGCCAGTGAGTGGGTATTTATATCCACTAAACAGCACATAGCACCCACCGCTGATGACTAAACAGGCTTTAAACATATGATAACACAATATAGTGGTTTACAAGCATTGAAGTACCAAAAAAACCCAAACACAAAACAAACAAATAAACTGAAAAAAAGGATAATCATCATCTGTTAGAAGTCTGTTTCCCTCTCCATCCAATCTACTACATTTTAAATTTGTATGACGTGACTTTTTAAAATCAAAACAGAATTCATAGCAGGCAGTGCACAATTGAGACACAAGGAATTCTTCGGTCTAGAATCACTCCCAAAGCCAATGAGATGATCTTGTCACACGCTCTCTTGTTAAGAAAAAACACTTGGCTAGACTCCATCCCTCTATTCAAACAAATACTTCAGCTGCTGCATTTTGTTCTGTTCATTTGTTTTGAAATATTACATGCAGCATGTAGTTTTAGAGTTTCAGATAAAATAATCCTGTCCTGTTCCTCAGAGCTTTATGCTTGAGAAAGACCAAACTGTTTAACAGGCTTCATAAACTTGTATCTTTGAAATAATCAAGTGTTTTACATACAGCTACTCTACTCATGTTAGATTACTGTTTGCTTTTATATGCAATTATACTATTACTGCACCCCATACACACACAAAAAACTCAGCCCAGGCACCAATAAATAATATTTCTGTAGGCAGAGCCAAAAGACATTTAAGGTGCATATCAGCTGTCAGCAGTAATGTGATGCTGTCACAATTCTCCTGCTCTTTTCCAAGCCATGCTCTCTCCAAATGTCTCTACTGAACCTAATTGAATGTGTCCTGATTTAATTTAATCTGGGTTGCCCTCTATCAGTAACTCCACTGCCCTGCTCAGACTCTGTATTGATCTAAAGGCCTAGATACACAACTGATTTCACACCAGGAGATAAGTTGCAATGTTGGTTTGAGAGATCATGTGTTCCAATCCCGACTAGAATAGAGTGCATGTGAGATGGCAGAGGAGAGTTTTCTACAGATTTGGACTTTTTTGAATCTTTAGCAATTTGAGAAAATATTGACATGGACTGATAAGGAGCAAAGTCTTTCACACATGCAAACTGAAGAAGCCTAACCCTGAATGCCTTCCTGATCTAGGTAAGCAGAGATGCTAGACATCTGCAAATGGAGGTAAGTACAGAGGCACAGTCAGCCGTCCACCTTTCCATTCCATGTAGAGATGAAAAGAGTTGAATCACTTAACTAATAAAAGTAAATCCAACCGTTCAAAATGCTTTTATTTCCTGAAAATATACTATTAATATTTAGAACTTCCTTTACTAAGGAATTTACAAGTTAATGAAAAATATAATTTCATTTTTAGTCATAAAAGCATCAGACTACTATCTAAAAATGAATAAAAATCAATCTATTTATTCTTATCAAAACAACCTATAGGATTCTTTTATGTAATTCATTAAACAATTAATTTAATATTGCTTTGCTTTAGACATTTGGAATTTCTTTTCCAGGTTATGGAGTAAGAAAAAAAGCTAAACGAAATTCCACTAATACACCTTTTTGACACATTTATTGTTTACCCTGTAGTATGCATCTTCCTATTGTTTATATAAGTGTACTCTTGTCTCGATTTGAATTTTAATGAATGTTTTAAGCCATCATAACTGTTTCATACACGTGCATATATATATATAAAAATATACGTATATCCCTTGAGAGAGAAGACCACAGACTCGTCTTGTTTAAACAGACAAATTTAAATTAATTGAAAGCAAAGTCCAAAACTTAAAAGACCAAGCTAGACTCAAGTGCAGCTGTCTCAGTGAAATTTTTTTACCAGAAAATCAATAGAGAGGTGTAGGGAACACAGCAACTGAGGAAGAGCAGCTGTGGGTCAATTAAACAATGACAGTGAGCGGCAGAGGAGGACAGCAGGCACCCTTTCCTTAGGCACATGCCTAAGCTCAGTGTAATGATGTTGCTAAACACTGTTCACACTAAAGGTTTTACAATCACACAAAACCTGTGTGTCATCTTCCCCTCCAAAATTCAGAGTACACTTTCTATTGGAACTGTTAAACAATGGACTGTCTTCTACCACTTTGGAAAAACAACAGCTCCTGACAAAGACTGACAGACCAAAATACGGGAGATGAGTTTAGTATGCATATTAGTAAAGCCCTGACATTTAATAGCATATGTGATGAGGCAAAGAGAATATTAAAGTATTGACCTTTCAGTTTAATTCTTCACCATAATGACAGGGTCTGGGCTTTATGATAAATTTCTAAATTATGTCTCTACTTCTAACTTACCTCTTGCATATCTCTTTGTTTATTACTTATATGCTTAACTTTTGCCCTACTAACAAGTACAGCCACTTAATTATCATGAACAGTCTAGATGAAGTAACTACAAATACAGATACAAACAGCTAAGTAGGTAGATAGATTGTGGGCTTTTCCAGAGATTTACTGTTTATCCAGCTACAATGTTAGGATACAACCTGAAAGAATTAAATTAAGTCAGAACATACCAGAAATTTTTCATACTGCAGTAATTAAAAAATAGTCATGCAGGTGTGGCAAGAAAGAGGAGATGCTGTAAGGTAACAGCTTATTGAGGTTTTTTTCTATTTTCTATTTGCCAATTGCTATGAACTTAATTTGATGATAGCCACATAAAAACATCTCTGCATGTAGGTGATAGAGAGTGTCCTTGCAATAGGGATGACACATCTGCAGTAATGGGGATGTCCCAACAGTTTCGGGGAGGTATGAAATAGCTAGGAAAGGCCAATGCAAGTTTTGGGGAACTAAGGTTAGAAAAAAGGGAGAAGCTCGCAGACTGCTGCAGATGATTGTGCCAGAGACCCACAGCAACTAATGGGCATTGAAAAGCAATGAAGAATCAAAGGCGGGGCTCTGAAGGGATGGAGGACATCAGAGAAGGGGCACAGTGGCAACCAGAGATGGCTGATGTAGATATAACGACTGCAGAGCACATGATGTAAGAGCGAAGAGATGCAGCTTTGAGGAGTCCATCAGGACTGAGGACCTCAATAAATAATAGATATGGTGTGGTATTTTACTGAGCCACAGCACACGTAAGCCTGTACCACATCTTTGTAAAGAAGGATAAACACATACTTCAGCTGTGGGGAAACTACCGCATAGGCAAAGTATAAACAACCAATACTATCATTTAAACTCCAAATCTGGAAATCAAAATTCTCTTCTGAGTCTTCATCACAGCATTCTCAAACATCACAAACTGAAATGTCATTGTTTTTGTGCAATTCTGCTGAGTCTTTCATCACAGTTGATACACTGTCAAATAAAGGGTGTTGGCATGGATTTACATGTTCAGCCCACTTCCTAAAGTCCATCTTCTCATCTTCATGGACTTCATACCTATTAACATTTTAGATACTTTCAAAGAACCCTTCCTGATGCTGCCAAGGAACTGAGAAGGAACACATGCAAACTGCAATTTTCCCTTTGTAATCTCACATTCATACAGTTTTAAGAAACTCATCATTATACAAAAGGTGAAAAACGGCCCCTGGTGAAGGCTGTACCTGATGACTTGCCTCACTGTAATGTTAGTGCTCCATTCAATAGCATGACTCATTATCTATCATTGCTTGCTAATATTCACATTAATACATTTACACAAATGTCTTTTTTCCTTAATAATATGGAAGATTCTTAGTAAGATGGACAAATAATATGGAAAAGGACCTGCCTGTGGTATATGTGTATATGTGGAATATTAAAATTTCATGTTTCATTGTCTTATTCTTAACTAAAATTAATAATGTAATATATTCTTACTTTTATAAAGCAACATAAAAACCCAAAAATAGCTACACAATGAATTAAGCCTATCACTGAAAAAAATCAAATCCCCTCCTTCCATGAGTTCTATTTCATTATAAAAAAGGCTAAAATTTAGGATCTTTTCAAAATCCTAAAATATCAAACTTGACCAAGTCTATGATGCAGTAGTATGAAGAAAGACAGAAGCTTGGTAGAAAATAACAGAGCCATATGGGCAATGTACATCATTGAAAATGTTAGTGCTATGATCACCTGCTCTCAAAGTACAGCTTTTTGATATTTTTGTTTCAGAGATAACTGTTGCAGCCTTTTTTTCCACTTTAATTCACAAGTATTGTAACTGACTCAGGTTTCATTAAAATTAGCAAGTAAAAATGAGCAGAAGTCCAGCACATTTTACATTTGCATGGTTTTTTAGTGTATACATCAAATAACAGCAGCAAGTTCCATCTTTCCTCCACTCCCTTTTGTGATGTTTTCTGAACATATACTAAGTACTACATTCTCTAAATGGAACATGCTAGATTATAATTTAAACTTCAAGAGTTTCCACTGAAGTATGCTACATCTTTTAACATGATCGCTTGTAAATTCACAAATAATTCCTACAGTTTGCTAATTTTATTCACAATGGAAGTAAATAAGATGAATTACATCAAGGAGAGTATGTGTCAACAGGATAAAGACTTTTTATCATATGTTATTGTAATTTGCATTTAACATTCTTTTTGACAAAAAAACCCCCAAATTCTTGCTATTCTGAAGGCCAAAGGTGAAATAATCTGTGGCTCAATCAATAAATACAATGAAGGATTTATGGACTGACACCTGAGAAAAGGGACCTTTACTGATGTAACTGACACACTGATGGCAGATTTACTAGCTGTGCTGGAATACAATAAATTTGACTTCAGCTTTGGGCAAATTATGTTATGAAATACTGCCATGTCAAAGAATTTCTCAGAGATGTCCCTGTTGTATAATGGCCTGTCTCCTGAGAATGTTACGGTCTCTAGTGACCTATTCTTCATCCAGATGACAAAAGAGCCCAATCAGTATTCCTTACTCAAGTCCCACGGCACTCAAAAATGTTTTGATTATCTCATATCAAACAACAGCAACTACAGAATTGCAATATTAAAAAACCCAAACTACTCTGGATCATGAAATATTACTTCTGTAACATAAAGCTGTGTTACGTGAAAAAGGCAGGGTACTTGCGGACTTGGGCTGCCAAGATAAACGCAGCCACCTCAGGACCTGCATGATCTCCTTGAATTCCCACCTCTGCGTGTGGCAAAACTGACCTTGAATACTGCTAATACTGACTGACTAAATCCAGATTTTTATAATCATCAAATCTAAAAAACTTTTAAGGAAAAAAATCCAGTGATATAAATCACTTCAGTATCACAGAAATCTATGGCTTTATTTCAGCTAATGCCAGGTGGAAGTTAATTCTCTGGTTTCTATCTAGAATATTAATAATCTGAAATGCCACTTCTGCAAAGCTAATGAATATATAATTTTATGAGAACTCTTTTGAAGTTAATGGAAGTTCATTTGAATTTATATACACATGAACAAAAGTATATAGAGGATCAGTATTTAAGTCCAGAAAAAGCCAATAATTATTGACAAATGGAAACAGTAACTCAGTATAGTAACACTTCATGGCTACCCTCATCATTATTTATCAAACTTCATGTTAATTTCTTAATGAAAACAATTAATTCCCTGCTGTCCTTCTCTCTCAAGATTTAATTATCTGTAGAACTGACAACAATGCATGCATTCAAGTACAAGTTCTCTAATGGTAAAACAGGTGTAACAAATCAAACGTCTTTCTTCAGAAAGACATTTTTACAGGGATTAAGCACAATAAAAAGCCAAAACATTTCCAGAAGCTGCAAAAACATGTATTAGATTCCTAAAATAACTAAAATAAATAATCATGAAGTAACCAAGACAACCCTGAATAACTACACAAATTAATGTCCACTGCCACAGATTTCACTGCTGATATTAATAATGAGCAGATCAGATTTTTGTTTTGCAGATTTTGCCACTGAAGAGAAAGTTCATGATTGATTCTCTCTCATATCAAGCCTAAACCTTGTGTCCAGAATTCAAGACTTCATTCAGATGCCCTACCTTTTCATTGACTTCTAAGAAAACTGAGTGTTTAAAATAATTTGTTAAGTGCTTCCCTGACTACAGTTGGATTTGTAGAAGACACTATTTATTTTTCAGAAATGAGTCTTGCATAAAGTTAGCTCTACAAAGCTCTCAGTATGGCAAAGCAATTACTCATGAGCACCCGTAATCCACTGCTCAGGACCTATCATCAAATAAAAATACTTGTACAGCAGTAAAGGACAAGAAATAATGAAGAATTCTCTACATAACAAAAATTTCATTGTCAATTTAGTGCAGAAAATATTTTTGGTCAAGAACTGATAAGGATGCCCAATTTTGCAATTTGCCTGCAGTGTACAGCATCTGCAGTTTATGTACATGATTTCACAGAATTCCTGAAGTGAGAATCCACAAGTGATGTGAGGACCAATTAAGCACTGAGTAAAAAGCAGAGAGAAAAAGCCACCTTAGTACAGCACACTATAAGAGGCACCAGTGAAACAGAATCACAGCCTGGGTTGAGAACACCTTCAAAATGTATACATCTCATTATACAATTTGGGTCACAAAATCTGCACTGCCTTGGGATCTTAATTCCTATTGAGACTTAAAGCTGAAAAAAAAATTCCTCTAACCAGTGGTTCAGATGTAGGGAAGAAATTTCATTAATTGCAAGTTTAAAGTAGTTAGCTGTTGGTCCAAGCTGGAGAGTGGAACTCATGAAATTCTAGTCATAAACCTCAAATTCTGTTTATGTTTGAATCTAAACTGTTAACTAAAACTAAACTAAGATCTAATTCAAACAAACAAACAAACAAACAAATAGCTTTTTCAGTTTGCTAAAGTTTTGATAGAACCAGAGCTCAAAGTGCAACAAAATCCATATAGAATTCAAACATGGGGGGTTTCTGTTTCATTGAAAGAGAGTTAAGTTACACTAATGATAGAGACTACGCTTTCCCATCTGGCTGTATGCTTTTAAATAAAGTTATATGAAAGACCTTAAAGTCATGTTATTCTACTTACACATCCATGAAACTCAGGATCCTTCTTAAAATATTTTGTGCTAGAAATAAAAAAGAGATTCCTGCCTCTTTTTTATATTGTCATTTACAAAATACATTATTTCTGACTTTATCTGATCACTTAATGTTTTCCTTGAAGATGCTTAGATTCTTAACTTCCTACATTTTCATGCTTAATTTATATCAAGTATTTCTGGGTAATCCAAACAACGCATTTCCTTTAACACAAATGTTCACAGCTCACTTTTAGTGAATATTTGACAAACTAGAAGGAGTCCATATTATATATATATTTAAGTTTTTATACTGACATTCTTTTTCTTATTCTTGAAAGTGTGTGTAAAGTTATGAAAAATCTAAACTACTCAGGGCTTCATCCACTAGGATAAGTCTTAGGTCCACTCTGCTTCCTCCTCTAATAACATGTTCTGCCACAAATCTACATTTCCTTACATACTAGTCCAATTAATTTCTGAACCTTTGTTTAGTTTATGCTTTCCTGCATTAACAATACAGTATGAACATGATCACCCTCCAGAACTTCTGTTGTTTCAAAACACTCCGGCTTCCTCTTTAATCTATTCAAAAATCTGTTTCTTACACAAATGACTCAGCTGTCTTGAAAATGGCTGCTTGTAGTTTAGCTTTCTATTTGCCTCTTTGATAACATAAATTAATAATGATGCTATTTTAGTCATATTTACAGTTTTAAATCATCCGTTTCAGTGCTGATCAGGATTTTTCACCCCCTGGGTTATAATATATTTTCCTCTAAGGTATTATCCCAGCAACTATATTAAATGAAAATGCATTTTCAATCAACATAGTCAAGTGTGATGGTAAAAGAACATTTTCGTTTGTGACTTATATTTTCTGTGGAAGAGAAACATGGAGTTATATGTTCCATGTTTGTGTATGTGGCTGAGTATG
This sequence comes from Pycnonotus jocosus, assembly GCA_013400435.1. Classification (NCBI taxonomy): domain Eukaryota; kingdom Metazoa; phylum Chordata; class Aves; order Passeriformes; family Pycnonotidae; genus Pycnonotus; species Pycnonotus jocosus. The sequence continues at coordinate 174,664 of VWYP01004239.1, read as the reverse complement.
AAGAAGAAATCACAAGTCATACTCCTCCTAATTAAGCCATTTTTCTAGCTGACAACTGTCAAACCCATCCCAGAAATCCATGAATATTAAAGTGCTGTTCACTGGCACATTTGGCATTTTGAAGCTGGGCAAATAAAAGTCATGAAATATGAAAGGAGTGCCCCATGTCATTTTATAGAAAATGTTGCCATTAAGATGATGTATGGGAAAATTCACACCTTCATCTTCTGGGAGTACTATACTATATTTTCTGTATTACTTTGCTTCAAAAGCATTACTAGTGGCTTACAGACTTCCACCTTTGGCAGAAACAAATTTATGAAACATATTAAAGTCAAGATTTTAAATGCCTGTTAATATTGATATATATACTTACCTAAGCCAAGTGCATATTTTTATTTATAATGGAATTCTCTGCTGAGAGAGCATTCTAGTGCAGCTCTTTTTCATATTTTCTAACCATGACACTAAAGTCATTAAACTAATTCTGAAAAAATCTACTGTTTTTTCACAATTTAAATCCACCATAGAATACAACAGGAAGAGAGGACTTTTTAAATTTATAGTTCAGACTCTTCAAAACTGTATCTCTGTTTTGGTTTTCCCATTTTGGATTATCAAAATTCTCAGAGAATTCAATTCTCACCCCAGAACATACTTGCTGGCCTCAATATGCAAAGTATTTCAGAAATACTAGATTTCTCCCCCAAATTTAATAATACAAAAATATGTATGAATTGAGTCTGCCTGGTTGATGTACCTAAACAAATCACCTGATTTATATTAGGAGTTAAATACAATAACAGGACCTGCAATACAGTTATCTGATCTATATACTAGCATGCAACTCACTAACAATCTGGATGTCTGCTTTGTCACTCACTTATTTAATACATTTTCATAGAATCACAGAATCATTAAGTTGGAAAAGACCTTCAAGATCATTGAGTCCAACCCATGCTCTAACACCTCAACGAGACCATGGCACCAAGTGCCACATCCAGTCTTTTTTTAAACACATCCAGGGATGATGACTCCACCGCCTCCCCAGGCAGACCATTCCAGTACTTTATCACTCTTTCCGTGAAAAAATTTTTCCTAATATTTAACCTATACTTCCCTTGGTGCAGATTGAGATTGATTCTGTGTTTGAAATCCCTGCCATTTTAAATCCCTGCCAAATTCCCATTCAGAAGCAGGAAACTGTGCCTGGCCCTGAAAGCAGCAGTGCCCCACTCGGCAGTGCCCTGCCGGTTATGCCCATGCAGGCCCGGCAGCTCGTGTGGCCGAAATTTACTTGCTTAAACCTGAAATACTAAGTAAGACTCTCATTGTTCCCTGGACTTCACACATACCTGGAAGCACACTGGAAAACAAGAATCCTTCCAAGAGACCTCAAACCATGCCAGCAGGGGCCCAAAAGCAGGCCTCAAAGCATCATCTCTAATCATTGTCACCATTTTTGTGCTACTGTTCGTTGTTTTGGATATCTTCATCATTAATTTATTCTCATACCCAAACTAATCCTCTCATATGCAAATAAAAGCTGAGCTGCAGTTCAAGAGCCATTCTAAAACACGTAAAGGAAAAACATATCTGATGAACAGGTCAAGAAGAAATAGCCTTAAACTGCTGCAAGATGCATGGTTAGACCATGAGAAAAAAGTAATAAAGCCCTGGAGTAGACTACACACTGTTGCAAGCTCTCAAATTTAGTGTATACAAACTCCTTTGAAAGAGGGGTTCCTAAACTAATACTGTGTGAGAAATGAAAGTTCTCTAAAGTTCATTTTTTCCCTCAGAAAAACAGCATTTTCATGTTTCATCCAACACTGCATACTGTCCTCATTTAGTAAAAGGATTCATTGAAAACCTATAAAAACTGCAAAAGCTAAAATATTGAACAATTGTGAAAATCCAGTTTTAAATATTACAGATGCATAAAATCATTATACTCTCCTTTCAATGTCTGTATTGAAATATTTCATTTCATTCCTCTTTCTAGGTAGAAATAAATTTGTTTTCCTGGTTTTTCTTCTCAGAGGAAGATATAGAATAATTTAAATCACGTTTCTTCATAAGAGGGTTTAGCAGCTTATCTGGCAATGCTTAATTGGGTTTTCAGATTAAGAGAAAATCTCCAAGTTATTATATGCAATATAGTATCTGTTTACAGCGCTTTATGTATAAATTATCATCTTGAAAAGAAAGTAAGTTTTTCACTTGTCCCAGGGAGAAAAAAACACATGCTGTTCTTGAAAGCATGCTTTCCATTAGCAATATTCCAGAGAAACAAGCTTTGATTTCACACTGACAACATGGAAAAAAACTTTCCTAAGTTAACCAAATACTTAAAGATGCCTTAAAAAGGGAACTGAACTTATGAGAGACACCGCACACAACAAACTTTTCAAACTCAAGTTCTACACTGACACAAAGAAAGCAAACAGCATGTATGCCTTAGCAGCCACTGTTCTGCTAAGTACTGTGAATATTCCAATACTGTATTTTCACAGTCCATTTCAAAGATGAGATACCTTCTCACTTGCAATCCTCTTATAGACCCAAGCACTGAATTTCAGATGGCTGAATAAAGCTGGTAACTGGCACAAAAATTTTTAAAACTTAATTTGCCATGCTTCCAGAGTACATTTTGGTAGTATCTTTGTCTGTCAGGTCACATCATTGGTGCATCCTTGTATAAGCATACTCTGCAAGTCACTATGCAATTAATTGTTTAGCATATATGGTAAGTTCAAAACCTTTCTGGTTTGACATTGACAAAAAGGGCATTATAAACATCTTTGGGGAACATTTGCATCCCTAGACTGATAACAAGGACTGACTAACAAAGATAGCATCTAATTATGGAACTGATAGCATTCAACCAACTAAGACTGAAGAACAGATAATATTATAACCTACACCTATCTATATTTATGTTTTTATGTACATATAAATATAAAATGTCACCCATGGGCCACCTGAACATGTTCAATGGGTGCACAAGATCTAGTCAGCACTTGCACTCAATTTACCTCTTGACTCTTCAAGCTCAAAGATACAGATACACTGTAGTGACAGGTTTCAAAGTTTCTCCAGTCTTATCTGCAGGAATCAATTAATCTTTGTGGTTCCACTCTGTTCTGGAACTTTTTGAAGGAACCTGTCTTCCCTGTGCCTCACAATGTACTTTTACTCAAGTCTAATTCTGAAATGCCTGAGGCTGAATAGGCAAATGTTCCTCTTCAGACATACACAAAACAAGCTGGTGTTTCACAGGAAGTCCTGTTAGTCAATCTCAAATTATAGTGCTCCATTCTGAACAGCAATAGACACTGGATGCATCAATTAGTATTTCCAGTTAATGGAGTTCTGCAAATTTACTGGAAATTCCTAACTGGTGCATCCTAATACAGCATGCAGCATTCTCTTGAATACCTTCCCCAGGAAAATCCTATCCACCTGCTCAGTGACTTGGGCAGGCATCATTAAGGGGCCACAGTTTGACTGTCTCAGCAGTTCTCCACTATCTATATTTATCTCCCATATAAATGATGTATTTCTTATGACTGCTGATTATACTTTTTTTTTTCTTCTGGCTTTGGTTAAACTAATTAAACCCAACAGAAAGAGAACAATGATCTTTCTGGGAAAGCAATACTGCTATTCAATTTTCATTTTGTTGTAAAAAGTATTTTTAGCATTTCAACTTAAAACCTCAAGATCTTGGCATGTCTGTGAGCTATAAATCAGTACATCATTCCATCAATGACGATTTAATTAAGATAAACAGGCAGCCAAGTATTTGTTTCTTTATATAACAAATAGCCCCTAGGAGTTTGATGACATCCTGTATGCTTCCAAAAATACAGAGGAATAGAAGATCTGCTTAAATACGTAAGGAGTTTCAGATGACATGGATTGGAATAAAGGACCATGAAGATATTTCTCTGAATGAAGACACTAATATTTAGCAATCGGTTTATCAAATCCGCCTTTAATAGCAGACTGATTTTAAGCTGACGTATTCTAAAAGCACTAAGTTAGAGGCCTACTGTAAATGAAGACAGGAAAAACATCCCTTTTGCTATAGTCTGTACAAATGACTCCTGCCCTTTTGGCTTGATAAAATGATCTGCAATAAATACTCCTCATGTTCCTGTATCTTTAATAATTCACTTGGAAAAGGCAACAATAGCTGTAGGCACAGTCTGTTATGATTAATGGCAAAAGCAGTAGCCTTTGTGTAACAAAGCCCTACTGGTTCTACAAGTTTTCAAGGTCAAAACTTCATCTAAAAAAGTTCTATTTATGTTATACATACTTTAAGTATGTCCAAATTTTCATGTATATTATCTTATAGGAAGGATGATGTAAAAGCTATGTAATGAAACTTCAGATTAATAAAATTCACATGCACTTCAAGGAAAACTGCAGTGAGAAGGCAAAGCTTTTGTCACCCCTCTCTCAATATGTGGCAGAAATACAATCCACAGCTCAGATAATTTTTCCACGTTATCATTTTTTTTGCCACACTAATGATCTCTACATAAGGCAGAAGCTAGATAAACTACCTTTAGCATAGGTCTTTTCAGAAAATGAAATACTAATAAAATAATCATGCTGTGAAACTTCAGATGTCATTATAAAGAAAGACTTATTTTTCAGGCTGCCTTAACAAATAGCTGTAACAGAAGAGAATGACAGCTTTTGACGCAAAAGTTTTGCTCTTAGCCTTTATAAGACCTGAGAGATTTATCACTTAGAAATTGCTATCACTTACATCCTGAAACATTCATCACGCAGTATGAGAGACAATTATCACCGAACTTTTTGCTATAAATATATGTTCCTGCTGGTTTATGTTCCCATATTATTTCTAAAAGCCATGCCCATACATTAAAACAATTTACTACACTTAACAGGATGTCTTCACAAAATTAAAGGGAACAATAAAATTTAATACAGTATTACATCTTTCACAGAGAGCACATGCTAAAATACTTCACAAAATTTAAGTTTACAGCAGTGGTAAAAGGAATATAAAGAAATGTAGAAGATCTTGCAACAAATCCCTTTCTACATTGTAAGATGATGAAGAAAAGTATGACTACATATAAATAGCTAAGATTAAGCTTAAAACAGAACAAAAACTGTTCAAAATAAAAGCTATATGCAGAGTCCATCAGAAGTGATGGAAAAGTAAATTCATAAGTAGTGAAATGGCGTAAAAAATTACTAAAATAGTGATGATTCTTATTTCCAAGGAACGTAATAGGGTTTTTAGACCTGTTAGTCTCTGCTTCCTACAATCACCCAATTTTATGAAAAAACTACCTTCCTAAAACTTACCTTGCTAAATAAATTTATAATTTCTTGACATTTCTTAGAAAAACTAAACTAAACAAAACAACAAAAAAACCCCCACACCATACCATTAGAAGAAAACACATTATTTTCTAAATCACAGAAAACTGTGATGAAAAGATCCTCAGTACAACTAAGTTATATAAAGCAAAAAACATCACAAAATTTAAGTAATTTAGATATAAAAAGAGGATTTACAGCTGCATTTGGGAAAACTAAGTTCTTTGGGAAAAACTTTCATGACATTTTGAGCAGTATAATACACAAACAGCCTCAGAACAGGAGTGGGTAAAGCAGGAAATGGGGCAGAGGCAGGACTCCATGTCCTGGTTATCAGTATGCTACAGTACCTGGTAGTTATGGACACACAGCCTTAGGATAATTTGCATAAATTCATCTTTATCCATTTAATTTAGGGTAACTGACTTGCAGCAGCAAGGAACTTGTGTTCTTCCAATGATAAACTATTGCTGTGTTTTGTTCACAATACTGTTATGGGTGTGGATGACAGAGAAACCTGTACAGAACCATTGCTTGTCAGCAGAACTGGTGCGTTACAGTCTTTAGCACTGTTGATGCCTCTGCTAAAAGAACCCAATGCAATCCCCAGTGCCTGTGAGAACTCAGTTTGCAAGAGTTAATGTAAAACTAACGGAACCAAGTAAAATATATTTACAACAGAGCGGAACAACAGAAACAATCAGCAAACCACCACCATAAAAATCACATACAACACTGCAAAAAAGATATCTTTAGTCAACGGTAGCCAGACACTTATTTAAATAACTTAGATCAACAGGGTCTAGACAGGAAAAAAAAAAATCACATTTCAGTCATCCAAGAGCAAGATAGAATTGAAGTAAAAAATTACAAAAGAAAAACTGAGTTTGTATTCTTATAGTAAGATTAGCTTTAAATTTAACATTTGGTCAAAATGAAAATGAGGAATCACAAAATCATCATATTTAGAGACAGAAAAAAAAAGAAGGGAACAAAGGCACATTTTATAGCAGCAAAAATAAACTCCAGCTAGCAGAACCAAGCCCAGCTCAGGACCTGGTCTATTAAATCAGGCAGTACATCATCTTGGATTAGTGCAAAAAACCTGAAAGATACCATCCTTGTCTTATAGTTGAGTGTTATAAAATAAATTGTAAAGCAGCTCATAATGACAAGGTGCAATATAAAGGTCTACAAGTGAAATAAAAATGGACAAGTAACAGTTGACTATGATCGCTTAAAAGAAACGAGATGTTTAAAAGTGTTCAAAGGTGAGCACATCCATAAGACACACTGACAGACAAGAGGATGTAAAATGTTCCAAAGCACACGACAACCAATTTAATCACATCTCAAGTATATTTTTGCACATTAAAACTACATATACTGTGGGCAAGATTTAGTTAGGACATCAAGATGTAATTGCAACTGATCTGAAGTGCCAAATGCACCATGGCACAGGTATCTTACATACTCTGTAGTACAACTACTGAGCACACTGTGTATGTCCATATAGACTCCTCATAATTCAACTGACACAAAACTTTACACTCCTATTGACTTTGATTAGAAGAAAAAAACCACATTAACTCTCTGGCTGTATATTTTGATACCTGTTGTATTTTTGTATACAAATGCAACGTAGAAAGGAGAGCTATGAATGTTAAATTTGCTTTCAAGGATTGAAGGATGGACGCTCCTAGTCCCCAAAGAGCAGGGGACTCATTCAGTAACGTTTCTGTTTGTTCAGGGAAAATATTTAATGTGACTTTCAATAGGCCAGGAAGTAAGACACCACATTATGCATCTTCCCCATTTTTAAGTCTAAACACAAAAGTCAGTTTCATTAATAACTTCCATATAAGAAAAAAACAATTTTCAAATTATTAATTTTCCACTGTAAGTCCTCATAGACATCAGCTGGAGCCTTTAGAGCTTTGTAAAAATAGTTTGTTTTGCAATATAAATCTCAAATAAAATGATACTTTCTTGTGTCAGTGAAGGAGTTGTAAAACTGACACAATGTAAACTGCCTTCTTTCTGCTTAAAACCTGCTACTCGTGGAATGATGGGCAGGGACAGAGTGCCTGTACACACAGGAGCTGTGCAATAAGACTGCATCCATCTGTCACCTTCAAGAGGCACAGGGGGAGGTGGGGGACTGAACTTGATGATCTATTTGTAATACTGATGCAGCGATTTTTCCAAGTAATTTAGTAAGTGTTACACTGAGTCCATGTCCTCAAACATCCTACTGGTGACCATTGCAATAAACAGACCCTTCAAACTGGTTTCACTGGCTTAAAGGGACACTTAAAATGTAGATGATCATGAGCCCAAGTTCTATTTCTCACCCCATGTACACTGATGAGCAGGGCCTGTTAGAAATATCTCAACATATGCATACAATGGAGGACGAACGGACAAACTGAAATGAGTCAAGAGAAATGCATGAAGATCACTCCAAGTTTTGTAATATATTTTACAGTGGCAAAGTTCCAGTGCTAACTGTTAACTAGCTGCTGCCAGCTTGGATGCTCCATTTCTGCTTGACACATTTGCGTTTGTCCCAGCACTAAGTGACACCTAGGAAATTAATTAGATCAGGTTCCTCTCTTCCCATCCAGGACAACTGGTGATAATGCTGATAATCTCCTGTTATCAGGAACCCCTGCTTCAGCAATGGGGAAACATATGTTCATTACTGCAGACGCTTCTGGGACCAGGGCAGAATGCAGAGGGGCAGGGAGGGTGGTAATTTCTTCTTTGATACTAGGTCCCCCACTGTCTTGTCAGTGGTAGAACAGAAGTGATAATGTATTTTTTTGTTTTATAGACTGTATTTTTCTTCTCCATTTTCTTTGCTCAAGACATGAAAGCATTCAAAGTTTTAATGCTTCTTTCTCTTTACATTAAGTAGATTTTTTAACCTGTACTAGGTAGAAATATGGGCAGACAGAAGTGCAAGAGGGAAGGCTACAGATCCATAGAACTTAAAAAAAAAATTAAGTCAAAAACCAATCAAACAAAAACACTCTAGCTAACTAATTTATATTTTTAAACAGTATAACATTCTATTTAAAATTAATTTATTTGCCTTTAAAAAACAACCCACAGGACTAAATCGCATTGTGCAGATTCAAAATCTGAATCTAGGAAAACAGAAATTCCCACAGACAAGAGACAGAACTCAATCAAGAACTGAGATTCCTCTTGTAAATAAGGAAAGGACAAGCCACAGCAGCAAAGACATTTGGAAAAGAATTGACAAAAAATAGTAAATTCACTTCCAGTGTGCCTTCTCATCAGAAGAAAGAGAAAGAAAATGTGCACAAACTGTAGGTGAGTAAAAGAGAAAGACTCCTGAAATAAAAGCTAAAAATTTGCAGAACAGACAAAAATAGCCTGAGCACTCTTCTCCCAGAAAAATTTTCTGTATTATAGCATAAATAATTCACCATCAGTAAAAATATTTTATAAAATAAAAGGAAGACTACTGTTCATATCTCATGGGATATCAAGCTGTTAAGATAATTTGATAATCTATATTTAAAACACCTAGAATAAAGGTTTCACCAGGTCAGTATTTCACTGGCATTTTAATTAAATAATTGGTCTAAATTCTAAACTGGGAAGTGAATTTATGATCTTATTTAAACAGAATAACTGAGGTCATCAAATGACTTTTAATTAAATTGTTAATTGATTTTTCTTTAATTCTTTAGGATGATTGATGGCCACACACTTAGTCTCTACATTTGTTAATTACCACCATGAGTCAATTCCATGCACTGCACTTTGAGACGAGTCCTCTAGCAATCTCTGTATCAAAAAAAAAGAATTTCATAGTTTCGCTATACCATTTTGCATTACTCATGCATGTTTCCTGAGGCAGTTTATTTTTAAAAAATTGGCAAGGTAGATCAATCATTTGCATTGAATGTAGTTTACAAAATTAACCTGAAGGTGAATAAGTAGTCCAGTCATTTTTTCTAGCAAATCTTGCACCACTGACTGAATAATCTTTCTTATGACTTCCTTATATTCATTTTTTGAAAATTATGGAAGACAAGCTACCTTAAACTTCCTTTAACAGTTGGTGTAGAGATGGCAATCTTTTTCACATGTTCTCTAGCTTCATTTACAGAGTTCTGTAGTCTCCTTACAACAGACCTTCTGTGATTATGCACTAAATAAAGACCTAGAGAAATGACAGCTTGTTTTCACACCTAAGTACTGCTAGCTATCCTCAGTTTGTTGACAGCATAATTCCTATTACCACCAGCAACACAAAAAGTAGCGTAACTACTTCACCCTATTTCAACGTAAGATCTGGATTTAAACTTTGGGTTGAGACAAGCAATTACTGCATTTCATAACACAGTAGGAATAAATAAATAAATAGTCTCTGGTTTTTTCTTAACAAATTCTATATTCATGAGAGTATTCCCAGAAAGATATGAGCTTTCAGTGAACTTTTCCGAATGTGTATCTAAACAATTTATCAGCAGAAGTCCTGCTTTCATTTACAAAGTTGATTAAAAAACCCCAAACCACAACCCAACCACAAAAACAAGTGAGCTGGCCACAGCTGACTGAAGCAGCTATCTCAGCCTATCTCAGTAAAAAGATCATCATTTCACCATCTCATGACCATCAGAGGGAAGGCAGAAAATTATAATTCTTATTTTTAACATTATTACTAGAAAATTTGCAAAGGCTGTATGGAGAATCTAGACTACTACATTTCTGGTAATGTGTTTTATCACTGTATATTCAAGAACCAAAGAGAAATTACAAGACTTATTCTGTTATTTTACCTGTGATTAATGCGCCAAAGACAAATCTTTGACACCCACCATCATACAGGAAACATTATGTATTCAGAAGAAATGTGACTGGCTAGGCCACAAATTATAAAACCAAATTATTTCAAAGTAGAGATTAATTTAGATCTGAAAAAACATAACAGGAGCACAGTTAAAAAAAACCCCAAAACCAAACAAATTAAAAAATCCCAAACCACAGGCAAATGCATAGGAAGCTTATTTTCTACAGAGTTCATTTTGACCACAATTACTTTCTTATTGATTTCTTTGGTGTTTTTTGCTGAAAGGCAGAAAGTTTTATTTCTCTTATCAAGTGATTATTAACACTGGAAGCCCAGTGTTTTACTTGAGTCTCCATTTGTTCAGAACTGGGATGCATATATCTAGTAATTTTTTTCCAGTTTATCCACTCTGTTTTAGCAGAGGAATGGTCAGTTAGCACCTGTCTCTACTTTGGAATTCATCTGATATTAAGGTTTGCTAAACAAAGACGTTTGAATGAGATGGAGTTTTAAATCAGGGATTTCATCTGTAGCACACGTAATTCTAGGTTTTCTTTTATAAAAATAAATGTCTTCTGTTGCTCCAGCATATCCAGGGAATTTTTAAATCAGGAATAAGTTGATAAAGAGAATAGTTCTGGAAAGAAGAAATGCAAGAAAATTCAGGACAGTAAGAGACGCAAGCAAACTATTTTCTTCCTTTTAAACTTTGACACAAGCACGTGAACAGATTTTTTGCTTCATGTGGGCAAGAAAGTGGAAGAAATGGAAACCTTAGAATTATTTGCTGGGTGCAAACAAGCCTTCAGGAGCTAGCAGAGAAAGACAGAGACCACTCAAGATTCTATTTGAGAAGAAAATCTTATTATAGGTCGAAGGAATGTGAGAAAAAGTTGAATAAAATGGAACAAGATTCAGTGTACTGAATTTAAAACTGTGACTTAATGAAAAGTTTTTGCGTCCATTTTAAAACATATTCCATCAGTCTTCAAATATGCCTGCTTACGAAGAGGGTGGCCATTTTTCCTGCAAGTTGCACTTCTTAAGAACTGAAAATAGCCAGCCTTTATGAAAATGTCTTCAGACGTAAGTTTTATGCTTGTATTAGCGAAATAGATCCTATTTCCTTATTTTCTACATTAGTAGCTCACTAGCAGAGGAACTAATTGAAGATAGTTTGTCTTCTTGCAATGATTTTCAGCATTACACTCCTTTATGCTCATTTAGAAAAATGTTTTAAGTCCTTACAAGGGATACTAAACACAGAATCCCCCATTTTTTTAAACTCTTTCAGGACAGCTAAGCTTGGTGGTTAGCATGGACAGGATGACACAATCCTAACATTTATATAGCATGGAAAGCAAAATGTATTGCCTTTCTTTCATTTTTTTTTTCACTTTCCTACTTAAAATTATGACCAAAGAAGGCAATGGAAGCAGTACCACAGCTTACAGGCAGAGGTTAGGAACTCACGTAGGGCACCTAGAAGCCAGGAAAATACAACATAGGGTTCAGCACAGAAATGTCACAATCCTTCAGATTGTTGTTATTCTGTTATCTTCCTTCCAATTCTGTCTTTTTTTCCCTCTGTTTATCTTTGTGTTACCTAAATACTTACACAAAAGCCTGATATCTACCACCCAAGGAAACTTTTAACTACAAACTATGAATTGTAGGGGGTTTTTTTCTCCATTTACATTTCTGCATAGCCAGAGGCAGCAACTAACCCTTATAAGCTGTTTTAAAACATGGACCATGTCTTCCTATTTGGTATTATGCTGTCAGCACTTAACAAATTATCCTAATAGTCATGTTTATACATCTTGCAACGTGCAATTCATACATCACATTTTGACCCTTCCAGTGCAAAATGTGACTCCAGGTATTTTCACTGCTATTTAAAAACTGTATTCAATCTCAACAAAACAAAACTGGATAGATGGGATCATGAGATAAAAATCCTTACAGTTAGATAACGATGAAAAATACAAAATTATGAAGATGGCTGCAGGTGAAATTTTAGGGAAATAATGCCAGGGAAGGATGCAAATGAATTAGTTTACATTGCCTACAGAATTATATTTAAAAGACAGTGCCACACTCCAGGTTCTGATCCCCATGCTCTGGAATTGGTATTTACTATTTTAAGTCAAAAAGCAACTTATTTGTGGTATATTGTGGGATGATCATTATACAACTTACCAGTAAAGATACTCTACATGAAAAATTCATACTTCTAGATTTTGGTGTCAAGATTATTTAGGGTTTTCTGTTAGCAAAACACCATCCTTGACAAAAGTGCTCTTGGCTTTCAGTAATTGCAAAATCAAATGTCATCTATTTCTGTCCAACGAAAGAAAAGGAAAAATACTAAGAAACTCCTCTTGCTAAATACCCCTTTGCACACCAACTACGGTTATGCTAATGGACCCTGTCCTCAGGTCATCTGTTCAAATTAAAGAAACTGCCTCACAGTAAGAAATCTGCATAGATTGCCAATTGTTCTAGTTCATTACCTGTTAGCAAATGTGAAGAGCCAAAGCCAATTCTGACATCTATGTGTAATGAATTCATTACAATGCCTGGCACATTTAGCTTTGGGAGAAAAAACAAAGGACAATAAAAAGGAACAATGCAGATTAGATTTTTATTAAGAAGATTTGTTGAAAGAATAGTTGCTGGAATAAATTCTCAAAAGCTTATTTCAGCTTTTGAGACTTTTCTGAGGTCTCATTTTTTTAGTAGTTGTTTATTACATAATTTGTTTCAGTTTTAAGATACGCTTATATAATATTTACAGCAACATGGGTTAAATAAAACAATGTCTTATCATCAAGCCAACATGTGGCTTTCCATTTAACAGACTATTCTAATATAGGACTTCTGATTTGCCTGAATTTCAGGAAATGTGACTGTTACTTGAGCATCCCCACTACAATACAAAGACACATGTTAAATATGAAATCTTACAAAGAAATAAAAAGCATTAGATAAAAAACTTTATTCGGGAACATTCTATAGTGAAAAACTGGCTTTTTTTCTTTTTTCAGTATTTAGTCTCCAGATGGAGCATTCTTTAAATATTCAGAATTGTAATTATTCTACTTTCAGCAAACTAGTGTTTTTAAAATATAATCTCCAAAGAGCATATCAAATCGAAATGATAGCAACTAGAAAAATAAACTTTGCCTATCCTACATGTTACATGTTCGTTTTTTCTATCAAGGCAATTTAATTGCCCATATATAAGCAGATACATTCAATTCATAGTAAGGTTCTAATATGGATCATCTACAAAGGCAGTATGGGTTTGAGCTTTGTTTGACATGATTAATCAGAAGCACACAAAATTCCAGACTTAATATGAATTGGAAGCTTCATATGTATTTGATAAGTGACAGGGCTGAAAATAGCTGCCCAGCAAGTCTTGAGATGTGTTGGGAAAAACCTTTAGAAAACGAGGTAGGCAATTAATTAACAAAGTCTTTCATGTATTATGCAGTGTAGGAACTCATTGCAAATGGTTCCTTACAAAATACAAAGGAATGTTATTCAGTGCTTTTATTTATGACTCATTTGCAGGCAATGTCAATGCACTTTTAGGGCAGCAGTGCTCTGTGATCCAACAGAAGAATACAGAGTATTTTTAAAGAAATCAAGAAAATTAATTAGATGGGATATTAGATCAGTATGACAAGTGCAAGATTTTTAGGAACCTCCACTTTTCAATAAATGGAAGAAGGACTACCTCGGCAGTGGTGAGTAGCCTCCTACTCCACTTTGTAGACTATTTCTCCTTGAGAGCTAAGAGTTCCTGAACTAAAACACCATGGATGACCTATCATGAAGTATTAAAATCAACAGACCCTTGGTGCTTCCTGCGCAAGATATTCTGAAATATCTTTGCCTGGAGCATTCCAAGTATCTCAGCATTTGCATCAGGCTGATGAGCAACGCACACCACCACTGCTCCATCTCTCCTCTTCAAGCCCTCTTGCACAGGTAACTTTTTTGATTTCTGTAGCATGGCCATGTCTATGCTGCAGTATCAGAGTGTCTGTCCCCATGGGGGCTGCTTGTCTGATACGGGAATCTCACATGGCTCAAAGAGCACCATGGGCAGTCAGTCAAATCCTAATAAAAACCTGTCATGGTCACTGGAGTGCCACCCATGTGCGTCAGCATGACAACCACACCCACCCTCATAAAAATGTACAGGCAAAGGGGTTGTTGATGCAGCTTTCAAAAGGATTGAGCTGTTACTTGATTTCAGTCTTTCAGTTGTACCAATAACATTTGGAAAAAAGGGAGGGAGGGAGATCTATGCAGATCATCACCTTATCAGATTATTTACCTGTAGTGTTTTTTTTCTTGGTTTTTCTTTTAAGATAACGGTATCTCTTAGCTTGAAGAATACCGTAACAGATTTTTAGTCCCTTTAGCTCAACTTCTGACATAATTAAAGTAAAATATGAACAACCTAACTGAACAAACCAGCATTATTCTCCTGTTACAGACCATATGTTTCTTCACATAAAAGAAGGAAAGGTAGACCTCTGTACACATGCAGAGCCTACCAAAGTAAGGAAACATCAAATTTCACAGGTCTAAAATTAAAAAGTGCCCTGAAAGCTTTTTTGCATCTACTCCATGATAGAATTTAAAACTCCTCTGACTCAACCTGTGGTGCAAGTCACTGAGCCTAATGTGTTTATTGCACTGAGATGACTACAAATATTCTCTACTTTAGGAATACAAGTGACAATCTGTTAGTGAAATAAATAAGAAGTTAATGTTAAAAGATAATAGCCACCATATTAAAAAAAAGTAGTGTACATTTTTCCATTTCCTACAGCTGTATGAAACAGAAATTTAATCAGCTGATAAAAGGTTAACAAAATCCCTGCAGAAAAACTACAGTCACTGACTAATTGATTTTCACTTTTGTTTAGCTATATCATTTTGATAAGCTTTTATCCCCTGGTAAAGCCAAAACGATGCTGCTGTTCTTATCATTACACTTGATCAATCTTCCCTGCTTCAAGGGGGAATCCTGTAAACCTCTTTTCAGCACATCCATCAGACTGACAAAACAAAAGGTAAACCTGGCAAATACTGCTTGCTCCAGGTAAGCATTAATCTTAATAGCTGGCTGTAATTAGGAGCAAGATGTATAAACTGACAAAAAGCAATAAATAACTTGAAACCAGAAATGTGGTAAGACTTAAACTCAAAGACTGCACTTGGGTTTAATATAGCTTAGTCACTTTGCTGGTATTCCTCCATGCAGTAGCATTTAAGTCAAAATAATTCTAGAAGAATTAATATAGAGAGCTTTAATATTTCACATTACCAGTTACTGAGAAGTCAGTTCAGGATTTCACATGCTGCACAGCATGGTGTCTCTGCTCATTCAGTCAGCCATCTCTCAACCTTCAAGATGTATCTACAGAGACCCAGACTAACACCTGAAATGCCTTTCTGGGGATCCTGCTGACCACTCCAGGCTCCTTTCTTACCTTTCTCTCCCACATCTTTGGTTACGGTAAAAACTTCCAGTACATTTAATATAGTTCCTGTGCATGAAATATCTTATTTATTACCACTTCCAGAGTAAATGGACCATTGCCTAAACAGCTTGAGACTTCCCTTGGTATACAAGGCATCATATGAAGAACTGCACACAGGCAAATCAAAACTGATCAGAACATTTACACACATCCCACAAGTAGAAATGTTTGTTAAAAGGTAACTGCATCACGAGAAACCAAGAAGCCTGAGATACTGCAAGATTCAGCAAGGAACAAACTAGACTCTTTCAGAGAACTTACTAAAATCAGTGAAACACCAGTACAAGAAAGTTTTTGCCTAATTAAAAAAAAAATATATATAAAGAAAAAAGAGTGGTGACTCCGTGTTATTCCCGGCTACCAAAAATTGCTGCCAAAATAAAGAGTAGTGTTCTGTGCTGTTTCCTAAATATAATGGAAATAGGCATTAATGCGCTTTCTTTTAGTCCATTCCTATTGATCAAGAAGAAGAAAGATTACGGAATTTTCTCAACCATGCACCAGTATAAGCACAAGCACCAAAAATGATTTACCACAGTGTGACTGCTACTATGCTTTTGAATCACCATATCCAGGTTCTCTTCAATCAGGAAGCAAAGGCTGACTTCATTCCAAAACAAGGAAGTCCATTCTCTATCTGACAGATAACAAATAGCACTGGTAGCACATAAAGGCTTCCCAGATTTACCATGTTCTCTGTGTAACTCAAAAATCAATTTCCTGAAAACACATTGCCCTGAGAGAAAGCATTTAATTGTGATACATGTTTTAGAAACACCAGTGGCGAAATTCTGTTGTCAGCTAATGGAATCAAAATGGTGTAAGTTAAAAAAAGAATTAGTCATTACATTTTAATGTTATTCTTTAAAGATAAATTAGCTTAAGGAAAAGCCAGTTAAAACATGTAAAGTCACAGTTAAGAGAAAAAAACCCCTTCTTTTGACAGTATGATGTGGATTAGTTACAAATATTATTCAGGCTTTAGAGTTTTAAAACAAATCTCTCTTATATACTCCCCATACTGTTTCAGACAGTTATTACAAAACAGTTGTGAATACAGTTTATGTAAAAGTTCCCAATTTTCAAGTCTTCAGACTTAACTGACTTCAACAGTACAAGCAATTCTATCACCTACATAAACCCTTCCTAACAAATTCACAAATACCTTAACCAGCATTACCGCAAAGTCACAAGCGACATACAGCATTTTTGTTGTTGTTTGTTTGTCTTCCTAGGAGAAATGTCAGCATAGTCAGAATTACAGAGTAAACAAAGTATACAGTTTAAAAAAACACACAAACAAAAAACTACCTAATATAGCTTCTTTATTGATTTTTAAATAAATGTAATATAAAGAGAATGTCAACAAAATAATTCAGCTACTGCTTAAGTGATGAAAAAACAGGAGAGCAGAATTAAATGCTGTCAGCTGTGGCACATTCGAACAACTGAACCACAATTTACATTTATTCTTTAAAATAACTCAGGTAATGAAATCAAAGCAGAACAGAAATAGATCTTTTTCTTCGAGCAGTACAGTAAAAATGTCAAATGCAATAGTTGTCATAAAAAGGTAAGAATACAGAATCATCACAGAATCATTTAGGCTGGAAAAGACCCCCAAGATCTTCAAGTCCAACCTTTAAATAATCACCACCCTGTCAACTAGACCACAGCGCTATGTGCCATATCCAGTTGTTTCTTGAATGCTTCCAGGGACAGTGACTCCACCACCTTCCTGGGCAGCCTATTCCAATGTTTAATAACCCCTTTCCACAAAGAAATTCTTCCTGATGTCCAGCCTGAACCTCCCCTGGCTCAGCTTCTGGCTGTATCATCTCATCCTGTCTCTGGTTGCTTGGGTCTTCAGAAGAGGCTGACCCTCACCTAGCGCAGCCTCCTTCAGGCTGTTATAGGGTGTGATAAGGTCCCCCCAGAGCCTGTTCTTCTCCAGGCTAAAAACCCCAGCTCTCTCAGCTGCTCCTCATAGGACTTGTGCTCCAGACCCTTCACCAGCTCTGTTGCCCTTGTCTACGAGAATATGTAATCTACCTCAACTACAGTTATGGATGCAAATGTAAATGGGAAACTCTGCACCCACAGAGCTGTGCCATGGGCAATCTATTTCTCCATGACATGGACGAGTAAATTTTTCATACATTTAATGTCCAAAAGAAATTATGAGTTGCTATTTACTGAACTCACAAACTTAACTTTACATCCAGAATTGAGAGTTTTTTCCTGTGATGGAGAACCTACTGCAATGAAACAACGTTCTGAGAACCAGGGAAACAGATTAGCATAAATTACAGATCAAAAAGAAAGGTAACTAATATTTTTTTGTGATTTACTGCATTTATATTCAATGGTGTACACTTAGCAATGTCACCCTCAGCACAAGAAAACAGCTTCCCTCTGATGGACAAATAGAGTTTTTCAAGCTAAGAGTGACCACATGTTTAGGGACATAGAAAAGCATCACAATTATCTTGAAAAGAACACCTATTACCTGCAGGCTGGATGAAAAAAACTCTCTTCATCCATTCTAAACTGTTGAAAATTATTTTGTGACTTCCCATGAGACAGAACACTTCAGACTCAGGAGGAGGGAGATACACTATTTGATCTTGCTTATGACTGCTCACAGCTAGGGAAATTTACTTCCTGCTTTCAGTACATACAGTATCAGACATCACAGACCAATAAAATCTGTATATCGCATTTTTTTGCACAAAGACAACTAAAACCAGCTGTATAGGATGCAGAACTGCCTAATCATGGCCAAACTGAAGAGAGAAAAATAGCAAAAGCCCCCTTATATGAAAAACAAATAATCTCTAAAATAAAACTCTAAAATGAATCCCTGGAACCTCTAATATAAGAAAATATTTCATATCAATAAGAAAGGCAGGAAAATAAAAACTGTTTGCATATAATTAAGTCTATTCAGACCATATAGTGGTGCTGTTCTAGCAAATTATTTACATTTTAGTATAAATAACTTTTCTTCATGTCACTAATGAAATGAAAAGAACAAACTGGATGGTGCTGTCTACATATTGAAGCTACTGAAATTTAAACAGTAATCTCAATAACCTAAATGCAACATATGCTTTCCTGTGCTACTAATTCTAATGTATGCTACATGGAATAAAAAATATATACACTGTAGCAATCAAAAATTATATTTTTAATTGGTCGTGAAAAATACCACATGTAAAAATGCTTTGGTGTACCGACTTTTCCCTAAGTAAAAGTGTTTTTAACTAAGCTACTCCTTCCATGTTTCTCTTAAATATTTGTACACTTACTCAAGGATAGTAATACTTAAATATTCAGTGATTAGTGTTAATAATAATGACTTAAAACTGGTGTTCTACATATGGAAAAAGAACATAGAGCTAATTAGTTTTGTCTATGTAACACAGAATTTTCTTCTCGGAGGTGAAGAAAACAAAGTGGGATTTAATCTAAACTGCAAACATGGTATTTCCAGCTCCAAGAGACACTAAAAACTGATTCTTTTGTCAAAACTGGTCAAATGACTGTTACTACTGCATTACTAAGAATATTCTAAAAAATT
Source organism: Pycnonotus jocosus (assembly GCA_013400435.1). Lineage (NCBI taxonomy): Eukaryota > Metazoa > Chordata > Aves > Passeriformes > Pycnonotidae > Pycnonotus > Pycnonotus jocosus. The sequence continues at coordinate 155,310 of VWYP01004239.1, read as the reverse complement.
AGTTCCATCTTTTGTTTCAAGAAATAAGCTTATATATACAACTGCATGGAAGACCAACACTTTACTTTGTCTTTGACAGCAGCAAGTAAGAATCTGATGCCAAGGGTGGATAACTTCTTGGGATGTGGATCTGACACTGCTTTCCAATCTGAGGTTATTTGCTTACTCTTATTCAAAGATGAACATCTTTCAGAGATACAAGAAAAGATAATCCAGCCTTTTAAGTACAGACAAAAAAATCACGAACAGCAACAATAAACAGATGCTCCATTAGATAAACAATCTGAATTTGTGGAAGATCTCTCCCTATCTATGCCTAAGGACGTTTTTTAAAGGCTAAAAAGAAGTGCCAAGGGTGACAAGGCCAGGGGCAGTCAAAGAAAAAACTGTGGCAAAGCAAAGATGGAATTCACAGGGCAATGTTTTGTACCAGAAAAAAGTTCCCATGTGTAGATATTTATGAATTAACATCTATAAGTTACAATAATGCATATGCACAGGTAGATAGTAAAAAAAAATCCAAAGCACAGAAGCTGGGATCTAATGATCATATATTAAAAAAAAATTCCATCACCATATAAGAATTTAGAATATACATTCTCTATATTAAAAAAAAAGCAATATGCACTTGAGAAGACAGAGACAACTGTGCCTCTGTGATGAATGAGTAGATAGTCCCTTTATAGCAAAGAATAAGAATTAGAAGAGAATGAAGAGACTGAACATTCACCAGAACTGAGAAAGCACTGAATTGGAAAGAAAGATAACAAATATGTCTAGAAAGGATGCCAAATATGGAGAAATTATAAACATGGGCAGGTGGTATCAAATCAAACTAACAGCCAAAAAACAAAGAATAATTAGTTTGAATTACTCTTATTTTTGAAGTAGGCAATGCTGAATGAGCAGTCTTTTCAGAAAAGTAATTCCAGTAACACAAGCTACATGGCTGAAGGCTGATGAGAACGTGTATGCTATTACATTACCCAGGATATCAGGATAGAATTTACTCATTTATCCATTACCCAGGATATCAGTAAATTTATGGGAAGCAGATCATTGCCAGGACTAAAATCAGACAGTCTTTTCAGTTTGGTACACAGAGGTGAATATCATCAGAGAAAGAGGAACAGCAGATATTTCATGCCCCTGTATAGAGATACTGACTCAGAAATCAATTAACTGGGTCGTACAAGCATTTCTGAGGACACCTCTATAGAAAGTCATGACCAGTGAGATCCATCACAAATACAGTAAATTTGTTTCCCTAAAGCATGTGCAGACCATACAACTGCTGTGCTAGTTTGTTAGTGGAAGAGCAAGCTTTACAATTTACCATCTAGGTATTCCAATTTTTAAGACTTTTAGGAAAATATGATGGATCCAAAACAAGCTCTTGAGAAAGCACTTGGTCCTCAGGAAAGCAGACTCTGCAACCTGTTCTTGTTCCAAGGACTGCAATTATAGCTCTAACCATTGCAGTAACCTTTGGATTGCCAAGCTTGAAAAACATATATTCAGAACCTGACTCCATACATCATCAATTCTGATCACTGCAGATTGAGAAGATAATAAATTAATCAGTTGCTGAGACATATAGACTGTATTTCTCATTACAGCAATATGAAACTTTTTGTGGTGTTTGTAAAAGTGCATAAATAGGACCAGGATACCAAAATATTTCACTGACGGGAAAGAAAATCTTAAGATCCATTTTCCATTTAAGAAATTCACATCCTTTTTAACACATCAAAAGTCACTGAATGTCATCTACACATTTACTAAATGTCACTTTGTTTTGAAAGCCTCTCCAAATTTCTGAGAAACTGACACATGAAAAGATGGAAAAAGGATCACACATTTAAAGCAACCCACCCAACAGACATAACAATCAAAAACAACACACTACAATTACAGCAGCAGACTTGCTGCTCGTTTCAAGTGTCTAAGCCTTCAGCCAGGTCCTCAGTGCTTCAGGCTTATATTACCATTTCCAAAACAAAAGTGTTGATAACACACTCAGTTTTCAGCATAAAATACATCGATCTCCTCTGGAGGTAGAGTACATGGCATTGATCTGAGCACTTGTGATAGACAGCAAGTTGAGACTGATAAAAGGCATTGTTCTTAAATGCTCTTGACAGGACTAAGAAAGCAGATGCAAGGTGACAGAAATTAGAGATTGAGAGTTGGGGGTCTATTTTGAGGTAGCTGGCTCAACAATTAGAAAACAATTTTGCACAGATTGCCTGATTCTTGCCTCATTCACTTGCTTCTGAGAGTGGAAAAGCAAGCAATTACCTAGATATCCATTGGAACGTTTAAACTCTTAAACTCTGCATCACTGAACATTCTGTTTTCACTGGCTATCAAAAAATCTGCTGCATTTAAATGTGAAAACAGATTATTTCCCTCAGCAGCCAGCTGTGGATGAGAAAGGTCAGTGGATTTTTTGCTATCACGAGATGATACATAGTAAAAGTTTGGAGATCCAAGATGGACTGTAAGCATTAGCTGGTTTTGCTTGAGCATCGCAGATGTTGCTCATTAGTTGCGGTAAGCCATTCGGCACTAGAAGAGAATTCCACTCAGATGATGATATACAGGGTGGTGGTAAACTGCACCAGAATAAACAGAACAAAACTCACCACTAAATTTAACAAAATACCCAGAACAATAAAGTGCTCAATACCCTGGATATTATTCTTACACAAGTAGTTTAGAACACAGGAACAGTGAGCCAAAAAAATAGCATTTAACTGAGCACAGCTTCCCAAGGGTAAAGATACCTTGTTTCTCTAGCATGCATCACCCTTCAGTCCCCTTCTCTGCAGAGCCAGAGCAGAGCTAAAGGAAGGAATCTATCATGCACTGGATCATATAAATATGTTAATTTGTCTAGAAGAAAAATATATGAAAAACTGGAAGAAAATGCTTGTTTGCTATTATTTTAGCATTACAAAAAGAGTTGATTGAGATAGATCACCTTACATTCAGCAGATCTGCGCTCCTTTATCTATTTTAAAATCATTGATTTCCAGTACACTCAAGAGTTTGAGAAAATTAGGAGAATATGTTCTTTTTTTACTGATAGTGGAGGTGAGAAAAGAGCAAATTCAGCTGCCTGCTTTAGTCATAATTTCATATTTCTAATAAATCAAGAAACCATAATTTTTAGGTGGAAGGTATTATTTGATTTTTCAGCTCACTGATTTGTCCCATTCAAAACTTTCCAAGATTCTTGCAAGCTTTTATTCACAAAAGGCAGTGCTGAAGAAAATCAATGTTATTGATGTTTGACAAGCCAGCAAATAAAACTCATTCTCAATACACAATAGATTATCTCAATACCAACATTCATCAGATCTCTCAAAAAACATGATCTCAGTTTTAAAAACCCTCCAAGAAAACATCCTCATCTAAGTCCTCCAACAGTCAGCTGGAAGATGAAGTTAAAACATATTGTAGAGCACTGGAAATGTAAGACGTAAGCTTAGGTCTTCCTTTTCTTTAACCAGATTACCTGCAGATATTTTTCACTTATGTCTTTAGAGGAATGTGTGACTGCTTTCAGTCTGCAAACTGAATATAAATGTATGCATAAACTTGGAAGGCAACATAGCATTCTATTTGTGCTTTACCTTAAAATTAAAGCACAACAATTAAAACTTGCATTATGAGGGAATAAAGTTTATGCAATCAGAGGGCACAGTCTTTAATGCTGGAACAGCTTGCTTCAATCTGTACAATAAACATTTACCTCTATTTACCTCTTTACAGTACCTTAGCACTATTTTGCTTCCAGTATCCTACTTTCACAAAAACTTGTATGTTTTTAGAAACTTACCCAATGGCAAGATACAAATATTGAACTTATTTAGTTAATCAGAAAAGTCATTAAGAATGCTTATGTGTTTAAAAACACACTAGTTTTTACAATGTGCTGTCCAGAGCTCTTACAGCACAGACACGACATGAACAATTCTCACTGATCGTCACTACCGCTGATTAGCAACATTGTTTGTCTCTTGATGACCACATTCATATAATTCACTAAAAACAACAGAAGAAAAATATCTAAATGATAATTGTTTTTTACAGATTGAAAACAACTCAAAGAACAGAGATGACATCCCCCATCTCATAAATGTTTAGATCTCCACATCACAAGTCCTCTGAACCTCATCTAGATCACCACAGAATTTGTTGTCTATATGAGACAGCTGGACCTTAACTGGAGAAGCATGTTCATGGCATGATGATGCATAAAAGTAACAACACTGCTATATGACCATTGATTTTCTGTATTACAGGGTTTTTCAGAAAGGGAGCAAGCAAATACTTTACATCTTCATTTCTCTATAACCACAGGATTATTAACAAGAAATCAGCATCTGACTGAGTATATTTGGGTTTGCATAACCAGGTTTTGGTAGTGGAGGAGCTACAGGAGTGGCTTCTGTGAGAAGCTGCCAGAAGCTTTCCCAAGTCTGACAGGGCCAATGCCAGCTGGATCCAAGATGGACCTGCTACTGTTCAAGGCCATCAGTGATGGTGATAGTGCCTCTGGGATAACAGATGTGACAAGAGGGGAAAGGTACTGTCCAATTTCAGCCAGAGAGTTGAGTGAGAAAATCTGAGAGCAAGAGCCCTGCAGACACCAAGGTGAATAAAGAAGGAGCTGGAGTAGTGCTCCAGGTACAGGAGCAGTGATTCCCTCTCAGCCTGTGGTGCAGATCACAGAGAAGCAGCTGTGCCCCTGCAGCCCATGGAGGTCTATGGCAGAACAGCTTTCCACCTGCAGCCCACTGAGGAATCCAGGCCAGAGCAGGATTCATCTGCTCTGCCCAAAGAGGCAATGACTCCATGGTAAGCCAGTGCTTGAACAGGCTTCTGGCAAGGCCTGTGGTTCCATGGACAGAGGATCCCATACTTGAGCCTGTGGAAGGGTATATTTTAGTAATAAAGTAATTTCTCCAAGCTGAGTGTGATTTCCCCATCATGGTAACTGATGAGTGATCTCCCCCTGCCTTATCTTGATGCGGATCTTTCATTATATTTTCTCTCCCATGTGCAGATGAGGAGAAAGACGACAGAGCAGCTTGGCTGGGTACCTTGTATTGCACCAGGGTCAACCCATCACACTAGGTCAAACAATTTTTGGACTATTTCAACACAAAGTACTCCCTCGGCACACTGGCTGGAAGTGCTTGCTGATACTGCTTCTCAGACTTTAACTTCTGAATTCCTTCAACTTCTCAGAATCCCCACTTTGGAAGCAACCAACTTCATGTCCTGCTCTGAAGCAGTTTCATTTAACTCGATACAAGAATTACTGACTTTTTATAGTCATAGTCTACAAAGTGATTGGATTTTGATATTCTTAGTTTTGACAGAACTATTAATAAAGCCCCTTTCCACAGATGAGCTGAACCCAAAATAAACCTTAGGGATTATCCAAGTCTCAAATCCAATCTGGTAGATTTTGCCTCAAAACTTTTCACAAAAGCAATGACCCATGTAGCAAGGGCAATTTATAAGCTTCAGATACAGCTCTTAGTTTGTCAACAGCTGGGGTGAGATGATATTGAACAATACCAGACTGGATACTAGCCCTGGTAACCAATCTCTAAAAGCCAGGCAGGAAATCCAGATAGACATAGATATTTTTCCCCGTCCATTTCACATGTTTTGGTTTTTGTTTAGTTACAATCAGATGAGCAGTATTCCAGAAGGCACTCCTTATTCTTAGCCTAACACATCTTTGAGATTCTTTACATCTCTTTTACAGCTGATCAAGAGTTTAGATGCACCTGAAAGCACTACAGTTCATCTATATAACCCTAAGGGGCAAATTTTGACTTTTGCTGTCATTTTGACTGTCTAAGATTTTGCGACTTCACTTTATAGGTACAGGCTACAATACTGTGCAAAGGATCAAACACTATAATTGAGAAAAATAAACAGTGTGATAACTTTTGGTAAGCACATCTGGAGCTACATACACCTGATAAAGACCTTTAAGGTCTTTCAATGCATCTGAAAACATGCACATCAAGACAGGCCATTGATTTACTCTTTTTTTCTTTAAAGGGGAAATATGCTAACATTCTGGTTTTGCTACTCAGTTATTCATTTCAAACACATGATAATGTGCTCAGTATTTAGGTATCATAAAAATAGCACAAATACTTTGGTCTTTGTGTTTTGGGGATTTTTCAGTAATACTGTTTGCAGTTCTATAAGAGATATCAGCTAGAGACATATAACTGCAAAGCAACTGTATATCATACAAAAACATTTTTCTAGGAAGATAATGGACATATTTTCAAGTATAATGTCAGTTTTCATATATAAAAAAGTTATTAACAATATAAATTGTCATGGCAAAAAATTGCCAAAAACTGAACAAAAAGTTTTGTAATCTTGATGGGTTTGATACTATCCAAATGACGTATCCATTTACTTTATTAATAAAACATCATTGTGTTACACAGAGACACATCTTGCACTTGTGTTTTTGAGCTATTTTTAAATTAGGTTAGATTTGACAAAGGACTATTTGTGGTAATGTGGTAATTAAGATTTGAGCAGATGTCAGCATTAATAAGGGATTCAAATGAGGTGTAGGGAGATAAATGTACTCTTTTAGCTGCGGTGACACACCAGGCATCATTGAGAGGAGATGACAGCATGGATTCAGCAGTTCTTTTTACATGAGAGTTTCTGGAAAATTGTCCAGTAACTCAGGTTTTCTGATATTCATTCATTTTGCATCATCTTTAGGAATGTCTTGATTTTAAAATAAATTACTGTTCTATCAATATTTATGACATTAAAGAATTTGATTGATACATTATAATTGCAACAGTCTTTCATAACAGAAATTATCTTTTGTGCTATTGCTCATCACTTTAAAAAATAATCCATACCTAGATTTCCTTATTCTCTCTGTTACAATAGGTTGCTTAAGCACATAATGCTGTGAGCAACACCTTTCAGAAATTACAAGCTAAATTCACAGACAGGTCCAAGTTTTAAATTCAGTTCAAAGAAACCAGTATTTACACTGTGTACACTAAACTAGAATAAGAAGTGCATAAATTCACCATTAGCTAATAAAGATGAACAAAGGTGAGCTGATTATTTGATTTGCAGTCCTTCATTTAACCTGTATCTACACTGGTAAGTAAACTTGGCGAAACATCATAAACTAACTGGTACAGCAAGTGCCAAACTCTCCAAACCCTCAAATCAATACAGCCACTTCCAAACAAATCTGGCAGTGGTGACCAGCCATTCTAAGCCCTGACTCTTCGTGATGCACTGGTAGCAGACATAACCAATATCACATTGTGGGTGCTGACAGTAAGTCAGCAAATCCCTCTGTCTACAGACTGAAATATTGTAGATGTCTTCCCTGCCTCACATCACAAGCTATTAAAATTTTTATTTATAATAAATAAAAAAGGAATTTATAAAATTCCCAGTTGATTTCTCCATTGCTGATCTTTTTCCAAAGGTGACTTCAATGGAGTTTGGTTTAAGAGAAGAAACAGTGTAAGAAGCTGTCCTGAAAAGGAAGATTGGTTGGTTGTTTTTAAAAATCTCTTATTAGAGAAAAAACTATCCTGTCCTGGTTTTGTTCCATTTCTCATAATACATTTCACAGATACATTCATAGCACCATATTAAGAACCTCTTTCACTTAGAAAGTCTCATTAGAATTTTCATGTCTCATTACAAACTCAGAAAGAGGAAGATGCATGAATTTTACCCATAACAGTTTATGCAAATGTATTTCAACCTATCAAGCATTCATTATACTTTTAAAATAGAAAAATAACAGATTAACATACAACAACAAATTGCCTCATTACCATGCAAAAACTGGCATGTGTCTAAGCAACAACCTCTCTGCAAACTAAAACAATTTATACTTCTGACCCCGTGATCACTTATACTCAGAATATAAGGCAAGAAGAGTACTATTACAAGGCTTGGGACATTTAAACTAGTTGTTGCAACTGGTTCCTGTCTTATGCAGAAATCATGATATCCAGATTAGATTATGGGCACTATTAAGTCAAGCTTCATGACTCTGTGCAATTTCTGGAAACAGAGAGAAAGCTGAAACAGTGTTCAATTAGAATATTAAGTATAATTGTCTCTGAAAGGACAGAAATTTCTTGCAGAAAAAAGCAAATTCACATAGCATTTCAAATTACTATTGGGCACTAGTAAAAAGATAATGCTTCTTCTCAATGAACATAGAACTGATTCTTATGCACTTTTTCTTTTTTTATTATTAATGGGCAATAAGCTACCAGTAACTCAAAAGTCACATCTTAAGAACGTGTCAATTTTCAGAAATATTGCCACCTGCCTAAAAATCTTCCAGACTACCAAGTATATGAAACATGACCAGACTGCTCTGGCCCAAAACACTTCAAGAGACACATCCTGGCATTATGCGTCAAAAACTATCAGAATGTGCCAGACAACTGTGTTGACATTTTCTTATCTTATAAGCAACCTGAGACCCAATGAGATAAGAGAAGGCTATGGGAACAAAGTTTATAGGATTTGTAAAAAAAAAATCTGTTCTGGAGTAATAGCATACAAATAGGTAAAGCCTGAAACTGTATCTGGAAATTCACACAAAAATACAATCCACATTACATTCCTTTGCAACAGTTTACAACCACTAGTTCTTGTTTAACGTGTATGAAGAAGTTGGCAGAAACTCCACTGTGCTATGGGAAATGCTATGAAGATATAATGCAAGTACTGCAAGAAATATTCCTCAGAAAGAAAAGCAAACAGGATTAAAAATCTACATGCAAACCAAAAAGACACAAAACCCAGCTCATGTATACCAAGTAACATGAACTGCAGCAAGGGAAACAAGTCTAAGCGTATAAGCAGTGCTCAGATTTGGAAGAAAGTGCAAACAGTGGCAATATGTTCTCATCTTTGCAAGGATCAAAAACTGAATGTGTAAACACAGCAAAGCAAGTACAGCACTAGCAAAAAGCATCAGAAAAGCACTATTAGTCCAATGAAGTTCTTCACAGAGGACTGGACAAATACTGCAACAGAAAACTATTAGTTTATCAGTATGAACAGATATGAGGACTTTATTATTTTCTGGTGAGACTGACCCATATGTGCCAGGTGCAGTAATATTAGGAGTGAATAGCCATGGGCAAGCAGAATTGTTAAGAACTGATAATAATCTTAATGGTATAGCATTTCCTCCAGTCCTGTCTCTAGTTCTGACACAATAATGAAATAATTTCAAAGCAAAATTTTAAGTTTTTTCCAAATTTCTGCATTTGTCCTGGTTACAGAGGACCAAAACTTCACCAGGGAAAAAATCTCTGAAAATCTCAATATAAAGATGCCCCTTCACACACAATCTACTTGTTTGGTCTTTTTCCTTATTTACAGGTGTGATCTAAAGTATCACACATTGCTATAACAAGTCCTGAAACTTGTTCAACTGTTGATAGCCAACACAGCATTCTCTGTTGGTGTCATTTACATAAACTAGCAGCTCATTATCAAATTGAAATACACCTTATACAGAAGATATTGTACTGCTAAATTTTGGCAACACTTGAGAAAATAACTGAGAAATCTGTGGGCAGTTCCTTAGTGAGTGCTGTAATACAATTACAGTTTTTTCTCAGTCATTTCCAATGGATTATTGCTCACACTGACGAGTTTCTGGACTCCCAACAGATTACTGCTATAACATCTGTTTCCTCAGTGTTCATTTCACTGCCCTTTGCAAGGTAATTACTCTACCAATAACTCTGTTTTCAGCAAGATAAAGAACTTTTTTACATAATTCTTGTTTCTCTGGCCTCCATTCCACACAGACAATCTATCTCATGTGGGAAAGGTGGCATTTATACACAGTTATATCTTTTTATTCTCTTTCACAGTTCAATTCAGGCAGACAGATTTCCATCTTGTACCATTTGGGCTGGCAAAAACTGCCAGCACACTATATCCCATGCTAATCCTCTTGTCCTGCTTGCTCCACGTGGTTTTCCCCTGTTACATTATTTTATTTCCTCTTAATGATTAGCAGCAAGAGTACCCATCTCCTTTCTATTCCTCTTCCAAGCTGCTTTAAGCACCACAGACTATGAATATTGTAGTTTCTCATAAAGGGGGAAAAACACCCCACAAAGCAAAAGCCCTACTATTTTTTCATAAACATTTAAAGCACACATGTCAATGTGTCAATTCCCTAATGCAGAAGTTCATTTCTCATATGGCATTACATTAGCCAGTTCACAAACATACTTATCTACACTATCCAAGACACGCACAAAACCACCCCCACCACCCAAAGAAACAAAAAGTCCGCAAAACACACATCTTCAACTCCCACACCCAATCAAAAAAACAAATCAAAAACCACACACTCCAGGTCCTGGAATATAAAATAATTTAAAAATCATAATTAAGAAAAAAAAAGCTTGAAAAATAATTGGTTTTGTTTTCCCTCTGGCTACAGGTTTAGTGTAACATTTTGGAAAATTCCCTCAGTCCTGTGATTTTAAGGCAGTCTGCTAACACCAGCCAAGTATTCCCACACAAAATACTGAAACTGCTACGCCTCTCAGAAACATAAAGAAACTTTCTTTGCTTTCCCAAATTTATCTTGATCTGCTAATCTTCCCAAAGACAGTGTGGTCCTCTTTGACCTCAGGATTTCTGTTGCAGTGCCTGAATTTCTGTACACATCACAGTGACGTGAACCCGGAGAATTCCAGGATCACCACAACCAGGATTTTCAAGTCATCACTTAATAGCTAGAATCCTGAGGCAACATCCATACAGTGTGGGCTGGAAAGAGCTTTTTCCCAGGTTTCAACTTTACTGTCCCTCTGTATATCCCCAGGTATCATTTGACCTAATTAATGCTGTCTCATACAATGAGCAGGAAAAAATTAAAAGCTCTGTGTGAACACATGAGTAAAATGCACAGAAGTTAATTAAGTTAAAGGATTTCCAGCTGGTAGTGATATATATATTTGACATAGTTTCATATAACTTTTTTTTTAATTAAGCCAAAAACCAAAAGCTATGAAGGCAGCAAATGCTCTTAGCAGTAAAAAATGCTGAACTAGAACAATAGCACTAAAATGAGCTTGCAGTGTTAATTATATGTGACTTGGCTTATAAAGAAAATCAGAAATTCAGTGTCTATGTGACATTTTCACAGGCTGAGTTTTAACAACTCCATATACAATGGTACCAGACATTTCAGGATGAGCAATATTGTTATGAATTACAAGATTAAAGATGATTTTCACAAATTCTGGCAAACACAGTCAATTTCTCTGCTTTGACATACAAGGCACAGTGCTTCACTCTCTCTCTTGCTACAGCTACCTGAACAAGTTAGGAAGCCTGCCTTAATCTGCTATCCAAATATGACACAGTCTGTCTATAATTTTGACTAAATGTGGCCCTAAGTGATTAAAATATCAGACCATCTGTATGTAGAACACTCTCTCAACAAACACATCATACAGGAAAATTATTTGTTCTGATCTACATATTTATGGTATTCAGAATAATAATTTAAATTATATATTTCCAAATATATCCACTAAAATAGTCTTTTCTGTGAAGATATCTTTAGCTGTAGGACGATAAAGGTCAAGCAGATAAAGCAGAGATGCAGTGAAACAGGAAATATACCTGCTTTATGTTATATGCATGCTTGGTGCTGAAGAACAGTAATGAGCTACAGAAACTGTAAGCTTCAGGCTATGTCCTTAGTCACACTGGTTTAGAGCTTCTGTTCAAAGAAGAAAAAGCAGCACTGAGACCAGGAGAAAGCTATGGTGAGCAATTCAGATGGAGAGAAATGCAAAAAAAATCTGGAAAAATGACTGTAATCCTATTTACTAATAAAGAAATAGAAAATATTTTCCTGTAACAGGATGATGACAATCTATAGTTTTCAATTATTCACAGCATTACTTTAATGTTAATGAGGAGATATTAATGCTTTATTAGGCTAAAGGAGTTTATTCCTGCTGACAAATCTAACTACGAGCCTCACAATTCCTTATTTATATCTGTTAAATGTTTTCACGTTTTAAAGAGCATTTTTTTATCATTCAGAGTCTTTTACATCCTGTGGAGGGTGTTGTTGTAATGACTGGTTATAACCACTGTCCTTTAATAAATACCGAATAATATAACAAATATATAGACCTAACTGATTTCAAAGTTATCTTAGCAACACCACATCAGGACCACGAAAGGCACTCAAACAGTCACACACAGAACCTCTATGACATGTATTTTTGCAGGTTAGCTCTGAGAACCTATTTGTCTTCACTTAACTGCTGAAGATGGGAATGATTATATTGGCATTGGTATAATTCACTGGAGACACTGATGGAGTAAGAGACCTCACCACAGCATTCATCTAGATCTGTGAAGTCAGAATGTTGGGTTTTGGCCTTGTTAGGCAAATATGTGACCAGCAGACAGAAACCTCTAGAAAGCAGAAATGCAGTACCACCTCTATCAATAATTACACCATGTGTATATTACACAGCACCATAAAACAATTTACTACATATATTCTAAAAAAACCTTTCTAACTTAAAGGTCTGGTAAAGGTAAATTTCATGCACCAGTAAAGCATGTCAGGTGGTGTTTTATGGAATGGTTCGAGGTAAGTATTGGCTTGAAGGAAGTTGTCTTTGACAAATATACTCAGATTTTTCAAAGCTGAACACTACAGAAATAGGTTGGCTTTACTGAAGAATTCCCAAAATTATTTTAGTTTTTTTTTAAATTTCTTAAAGAAACTAGCTTATCGTGAAATAAAATGAAAAACATTTTTATAGAATATTATGTATTAGTGATGGGAAAGCAGAGAGAAGAATCCATGGTCCATTCCATAATAACCAACATTCATAAGTTTTATAGTATCACTTTTGAGCTCTGCATTCTTCAGTAAGTTCAACAAAGGATATGAAGAAATAAAGTGTGTAATGTCACATCAAATTTTAATAATGATTTGAAATTATTCATAATAAAATTAAAGCTAAATGGAAAAGAGGGGTTCACAAAACAAGAAACAAAATTGAGCTTTGATAACATAGTTATGGTAGTTTTATGGTAAGTTGTAAACTTGTTACTATCTCTTAGGAAAAAAACCCAGAAATTGTAATCTCTTTTCAGTAGAAGGCAGAAGTATAAAAAACTTCTGGAATTGTTATAAAGAAAGAGAGAATAAATTATTATGCCACTATAAACTACAGTGGCTGAGCACCTTGAGTACTGTGGATTGTTCATCCCCTTCTCAGAAACATGACTAAGCTAAAAGTAAGCTAAAACCTTGTATAAAGGAAGGGAATAAAGATGATCAAAGACATGAAAAGCTGCTGAGAACAGCTTCAAGATTCTTTTGCTTAGCAAGCTACAGAAATCATGAATCTTACAAAAAGCTAATGAGCTATTTATTGTTTCTCACAACACAATCTATAGGAGAGCACCCTTAAAGTAACAGAAAAAAACAACCAGCCAACAACAAAATACTTTCTCAGGCATCACACAAACTGTGAAATCCATTCTATTTTGTAGATTCGAAGTGTTTCTGGAAATCTAGCAGAAGGACCACTGAACAGACATTAATCAGTAAACATTATAGTTAAAGGAATTCGCAGTAAAGAAGATAAATACTCTTTCCTTTTTGCCACTGAGCTAAAGACAAGGATGGTGCCTGTTCTTAGAAAGTTTAACTTGAAGGAATGATTCCTAGAAGGCTCTTAAAAGGCCTCATGTTTTGTAGAAACTTCTATTTTTTTCAGATATTCTAAAAAACAAAAGAAAAGCTTTTGGATTACGGGTTACTAGAGCATTCCCATGTACGAAATTCAACTTTACATTCTGCTTTTAAGTCTTCCTACAAGTTGCTTTTCTTTCAATGAAAAAAGAACAAATTCTCATAAAAGATTTTTCCTACTTTCCATAGCAGAGTAAGGCATCTTAATGTTTAGAGGGTAAAAGACAACTGACATAAACCAGTGAAGTAAGTAGAAGTGAATGCAGAGAAACTTCAAAATTAAATTGGAAAGAGAAAAGTTAATGCTTTACAAAAAATAACCCAAAACCCACCACCACCATCCATACACACAAAAAAACCCCATGAAAAAAACCCCAACAATATATAAGATAAATTAATTTATCCCTTCATGTTAGCAATTCTTCACTTTTAGAGGGAAAAAAGACCCAACACATTTATCACTACACTTAGTAAATAAGAAGTCAACTCTAAACCATCAATATCATCTTGCATAGCACATTTTAGTTAGGGTCAGAGTAACTGCTGATCTGCTGCCATTTAGGTTTGCTAAAACTGCAGGGAAAATAAACAGTCATTGGGTCACCATAAAGAAATTGGAAAATCAAAAAAAAAGTGTCTCCAAACCAAACATTGCTTTGACAAGGAATTAATTCAAGTAACCAAGTAACCAACACTGTTTGACAACATTTTGAAATAGTAATAGTGGTAGATTTTAACCGTAACAAGGATGTCATTAAAAAAGTTGACTTTGAAGAATAGAATTTTGACCTACGGCCTTACTTCCATTAGTAAAAGAAGTAAGCAAATTAGAGCCTCTACAGCAGAATTTGATACTGATGTGGAGACATCTGCTCCACTGCACCTCTGCCACCAAAACACAACAGCAATAAAGCATTTAGAGCTGTTTTACTTGAAAACAAAACAAAACAACAACATGAGGGGAAAAGAAAAAGGAACATTATTAGTTTCTGTAATGATTTTCACATACATCCAGGAAATTGATCCCTTCTAAATTATATCTATTTTGTCAAATAAAAGAACACAGAGGAAAAATATCCTTAGACATTTTGGCAGAGTGTTCCTTATTCTGCAATACTAGCATGCAAGTGCACAGTAGGTAAATGATTTAGCTTATGATATTTGACATAAAGTTATAGGATTTACAAATGTCTGTAAAAGAAGAACATACCATAAGATAACATGAACAAGCTGTGAAATCTTCATTCAGAGATCACAATCTAATTTATTTTGGAAAGGACAGTGATACCAATTTGCTTTATCTGTGTTCGCTTCATTAGCTATTTTAACAGTATTATGACACTTCACTTCTCAAAGAGCTTTCCCTGCATTATATAAATAACAGTAATATACCATACATACACATATATATATATATATACACACATACATACACATATATATATATGACTTCTGACTATGCCAATGATATTAAATCAGTGTTCTTTTCTTCGAAGAAAAGACATCTGCAAGAAACAGAAAAAATTTTTAAATATCAACATTCTCATAAGTAGTAAAAAAAAAAAAAAAACAAAACAAA